>CM032477.1:20182476-20767088 GCA_019059595.1 Marasmia exigua | reverse complement strand
TTTACTACGCGCACCTGCGGAACCACTGTTCCTAACTCCTATTTTCTCGCACCTGTTCTCGATGGTTAGTACTTTTCGGGAAAGCGACATTTTCAGTATCACTTTCCCTATTTTTCGTACTATTTGTCTTCTATTCAAAAGACACTTTGTCGAGGACGACCTGCCGCTTAGGCCCGTTATAAATAGAAAAAGTATTTCTATGACTTCTTCTTCTTCTGCGTTTTCGGCCGATACATGTCTAATTTCTTTATTTTTATATTTTATTTTGATAATATATTATTTTTTGCCCCCTTACGCGTGTCTCCTTTTCTGTCCGCCACATCGTTTTGGTCCTTCGAATCCCAAGAAAACCCGCCGCGGAAGTTCGCCATGTAGGCGCCAATCAGCGCAAAATTTTTAATTCAAACTTAATATTAATTTTGTGGCAGTGGGACCCGATTCCTACGTAGCAGAACATTGGGGGTCGCTCCTTGCTAATATAATAGAAAGCGTGGCTAGCGGCCGAATAGCCTCTCGTGATGTGGAAAGTAACTAGCCTGCTGCTGGAGCGGCTGCGCGCGCGGCCTGCTAAGGTTGAAGCGCCGCATTTAGGCGCAGAGATTGACGCAATAACGTTCCTGCCTCAAGATTCCTTCCCGACTCTCCGGGGTAGCGGCCTAATCGGCCTTGTCCACCGCCGCAACCATTTGCAGGTGCCGTAACATGCGGGACATCTCTCCACGTTTGCCCTCAAGACGTCTGCCTACGTCCTACTGTTCGCGGTTTTCAGGGGTGAGGATGCAGCGTTCCGGGGGCGGAGGACCCTTTCGCCGCGTACTGTGCGCCCTTGGCCTGCCAATATGTCGAGTACTCGGGGCCAATTGAAGTGAGTGTTGTGAAGCCAGCAGCAGACGCACCTTTGCCCGGGAGCCGCAACATTGGGCGGAACGCCCGCGCGCCGTGGGCCATGAAAATGGAGCCAGTTCCAGCGCCGCACACCGCCAGCGGTACACACTTCTGTGGTGGATCGACAATAATTTTCTCGCATCCTCGTCGTGTGAAAGTTTTACGAGGACATTGAGACGTATATATGACCAGTGCTGTGTTTAAACAAATATGTGTCTAGGTAGGTCCACAATAAGGTCTGCCCTCGAACTCTTGGTTTGTAGTAAGGTCCTTTGATCCCTTACGGGGAGGGCTATGTCGAGGACAGACCTCCTTGCCGCTTAGGCGCCGTTATAAATAGAAAAAGTATTTCTATGACGTTCTTCTTCTTCTGACGTTTCGGCCGATAACATGTAAATTTTTCTATAATTCTATTTTGTTGATAAATTTATTTTTACCCCCTTACCGGTGTCTCCTTTTCTGTCTGCCACAACCTTTCTAAAATTCTAGACCGTGGGAGAGCCACGCCAGACGCCACACATTCATGCCGAAATCAAAATGAATGGGTCGATGGGTCGACCGGAGCGATACCACTGCCTTACAGGAAACAGGCGCAAAGCTGCACTGTGCTGTTTCACTGCGTAAGTGAGGGTTAGGCCCAATCACGGGGAAAGGAGAGTTTTAAGCTTGGTAGCGCACTTGTGTCTCCATTGGTGTCGCGGGTGTCGATGGCTGGTGGAAATCGCTTTCCATCAGGTGATCCGTTTACTTTACTCACATAAAAAAAAGACATTTAGAAAAGTCCTGTATTCGGTGTTTCCACAATATCCTAATATTCAACAAAAAGGTTCTAATAAATTCATAATACACAATCAAAATGTTCAAGGGTAGAGGCTATTCAGGAATACAGTCAATCACGGTCTTAGAATTATTGGCAGCGGAATTCCGGGCTCATTTGATTTGATTATTAGATTGCCAGATTGACGTCTGTGTAAAAAGGCTCATGAATAAACTCTGAAGGAGCCTTAAATATTTGTGTAAAACTCAAACTCATCTGGGCTTGAAATTTCCGGTTGCGCTCAAAGCTGCCGCTTTAGAGCTCAGGGTACGCTTAGACCATGATTCAGGATTTGGGGAATCTGGTAATTACAATAAAGCAACTGCCGTCTGACCTTCACGACCCTTAGACCAAGAACTGGTTCTCCAAACAACTGAATCATGGTTAAACGTGTCAGAAACTATACGAAACGTGCTGGCGACAAATGAGCAAGCGAGTCATCTCATCATCATCATCATCATCAGCCCATTTAAATCCCCACTGCTGGGGCACGGGCCTCCCTCAATCACATGAGGGGTAATTGCCATACTCACCACGCTTGGCAGACGGGTTGGCGAGGGTTTTGATATAAATGCAGAGTTTTCCTTCTCTGGGTGCTGATGATCATGCCAGCAGCTTTACCTTAGTCGCCTTTTACGACACCTCGGTGGCCTATTCTACTCTGCCGGGGACCACACGGCGAATACAAATACATAATATAGTTTAAGTCATCTGATGGAAAGTAATCATCGCCGCACATAAACATCCGCGAAATCAGAGAGATCGCTAATGTGTTGTTGGCCTCTTTTAAAAAAGAGAGGAATAGCGTGCATGACGATATTCTACAGAATACACTTTGAAGAATGTGCGAAGGAGCTAAATGAGCTAGTTCCGCCGGCCCCATTCCACTATCAGGATACTAGGCGAAGACTGGGTTACCATCCTTATGTGCTAAGTGCCCGTACTAAGTGCTACGCAAACTCCTTTCTGATGCGAACAGCCAAGGATTGGAACTCGTTGCCCGCTGATGTATTTCCTGAACAATATAACCTGGGCCTCTTTAAGGTAAGAGTGAATAGGCTTATCACAGTCAAGCACCTCATCTTCACTTAACATCGGGTGAGATTGAGGTTCTCTCTCTTCTCATGAAGGTTTGATGGTAGAGAGACATAGATTTGTAAATCCAGAGATGCATATTCGAATTCGTACCATATTCTCCCACATGTAAGGCGCGGTCTTATTGTTCACTGAGCCACCATCTATCTTTTCCTACACAGTTTGTATCGGGGAACCTTTACATCCGTTTAACCATTCAATGACTTCTATCAACCAGTTTTTAACAAAAAAAAATCCACTATTTTTGAAAGTTGTTTAAAAAATTTCGAAGTTCCATTTACAATGACCAAGACAGATGGGCAACTTTGTATGAAAAGTTGAATTTTATTTATACGAATTCTCAAAAATCATAGAAAAAATAATGTTATTCAAAATGGCTGGTAGAAGAGATGGTTAAAGGGATGAAAATGTTTACCGATACCCTTTGTATATTTCTTGTAGTTTTTTTACGTTTTCATGCCTCTTCTCACCTTTAATCCTCATTCTATTTCTTATAAGTTGGCTTGCCCTCCCATCTACTTCAGTGGCGGGATAACACCCTGATTTACTTTTCAAGGAAACATATGGGTGATAATTTCACCTTGGCACGCTGCAGAAATGAGCAGAAATGATAAGATAGCGCCTCCCAAACAGATAGTTGGAGTACAAATCCGAGTGGTGCCGTATAATCGACTATCGATAAATTTCACCCTTAAGAATCTAATAATCGATAGTATCGATTAAATCGTTTTAATTTTTTATTCGATATAATCGTTAACATTGACGATACTGACGATTTTTTTATTTGATAGGTAGCAGACGAGCAGACGGATCGCCTGATGGTAAGCGGTCGCCAAAGCCCGTAGACACCCGTGACACCAGTAGAGTCACAATGAATCGATACTGGAACTAAGCCGATACTATCGATTATAATCGATTAATCTTATTTCTCTATACAATCGTCATTTATATTAATATATTCCAACCGATTACGGCTACGGCGGCCAATCTCAACGATCAGCCACGTACGCTGGATATATTATAGTGCACACACAAGTGCACTCTCTATTCCCTTACCCTCATATTATGATGGAACACTACTGTGACACGACCGGAGAGGGATCTGGCGCAGGACCAACAACTTAACGTGCTTTCCGAGGCACAGGGGTACAAGACCGCCAACTTCCAGTCTCCGGGCTGACACTAAGAAATTCTCACCGAAAACTTACGTACAATTTTTTGGCCCGACCCGGGATCGAACCCGGGACCTCTTGCGCAGCCGTCGCTTTATAGTGCGACGCACTAACCACTACGCCACCGAGGCATTTATATTATGCCTTCTTAGACAGCTTCTATAGAGATAGATCTGTGTCAATTTTGACAAGAGCGGTGACGTTACAACCTCCACCCGTATATCACACCCAGTGAACTGTTTGATTTGACAAATTGCATCCTTTGTTGGCACCGAACTGTCGATAACCCCGCACTATTTGTCCTCGTATTCCGTTTAAACGGTCGAATTCTTCTCCGCCACTTGACGGAATCGAGTTTTTTGTCAGTTTTTTTTGAAGAAATCCTTTTTGGATAAATACGAGTAAAAAGGAAATGGAAATAATTGACTTTGGAGCTCGAGGTGTGTATTTAGAAGTATTTGAAGCAAACAACACACATTCACAAACTTAATTTTAAAGCGTGAAGAAGCATCTCTCGGGCCAGTATCATATGCCAGTCTACTCACAAACTTAATTTACTTTACTCAATTTGAAGTGTGAAGAAGCATCTCGCGGGCCAGTATGGCAGACCCAACGGAGGTGATGCCTTGACATCGCTTCCGATGTAATTGCAACGTGGGCTCTTCTCTTGCTTACCATCAGGCTGAGGAGAGCCAATATATTGTGTCACTAAAATTACTATACTTTTCCTCTACCCCGAGGTTGTCTGACTGTTAACAACAAAACCGCTTACATTGTTAACTCGTAAACTTTGTACAATAAATCTATCATGGGGAGTGCTCTGATAAACTGTTTCATCTACTTCCTGCAGCTGAATTCTTACATCGAACCACTCGCAAGCGATTGTCATTCCATCCTCATCATCTCAATGGATGGCGGTCTAATACTGTGCGTTTCTCGCGGAACTTTCTACCATGTATCTAATTTCTGTGGAACGGTTTGGCTGCAGGAATATTCCCGGAAGGCTACGACTGTGGGACATTCAAGAGAAGAGCGTACTCTTTTTTAAAAAATCCGGCAACACATTAGCGATCTCTCTGATTTCGCGGATGTTCAGGGGCGGCGTTGATTACTTTCCATCAGGTGACTCGCTTGCTCGTTTGTCCGCCTCTAGCATAAAAATAAATAAAGAGTATCTACCTATAACTATATATCTATCTTGGTTTGATTTGAAATATAAAACATAACATAATAACTACTTAGATTTAATTTGATTATTTATTTGGGACAGTGGTAGTAAACGCTGCCTTTGGTCCAAGGGTTGCGGGTTCGATCCCCGCACAGTACCAACATTTATGTGTATGAATATGTCTGTTTGTATTGGTCTGGGTGTTTGTATGTATTATAAGTATGTGTACAAAAGAAAATTATTATATGTACATATTTGTAATTCCGCTGTTGATTCTGATATCCGTAACACAGGTGCTTGAGCTACCTATCTCGGAGTTAGATCAGTGTATGTGATGTAGTGAAATATTTATTTATTATAATTCCTTAAGCGGTTTGTGTGGTTTTATGTCTCCCCTGGTCATGCAGGTATCCATGGGTGGCGGCAATTGCTTACCATCAGATGATCCGTCTGCGCGTCTACCACCTATCACATAAAAAAATGTTGAACTTAGAGTTATATCTAAGTATTTTCCTGGGCCTTTCAGATACCAAAATCTGCAGGTTCTACAATGTATCAATACGGGGTTTAACACGATATTTATTATTATTATTGAGTCCGCTTGTGACCACGGCTGCTGTAACGTAGCCGAAACGTCGAGCCAAATATGTGAGTGCACATAATAAATATCGTGTTAAACCCCGTATTGATACATTGTAGTTATAATGCAACGCGAAAATCTAAAAAACTATCTGCAGGTTCTGTCGCGAGGACGAGGAAACGATTATCCACGTCCTCGGCGAGTGTGAAGTGCGGGAGATTATAAATAATGAAATCAAATACGTGTTCGCGGTCCCAACTGTATATTATGACTGACTGTCCCATATTACAATCATCACTTATAAAGTAAAATGCTCACTTAATATTTTATGACACTACACCATCGGGGCTGATGAAGAAAAAAAAATGTTTTTTTTTTTTTTTTCAAAAGCACTTTTTACACAGTTCTATACAGTTTTGTTCGATTTTTGTGTACAATTTCTATTTTGTTATCTTTTAGAATTTTGACATTCGGCTCATTGTCTTCAATTACAGTATATGGTCCTTTGAATAAATTTTCCAATTTGCTAGCAGTTTCATTTTTCAATAAAATTAAATCATCTTTTTTATACAATACAGGGTTAACATTTTTATCATAATTAACTTTCCTGATTTCCTTGCTTTTTAACAATTTATTTCGTGCATCATTTTGTGCCACTTGTAATCTGTATCTTAATTCTAAACTATAATTCTCTGGATTATATAAAGGTTCTACATTATTACTAATCCTACATGGAATATTACACGGTCTGCCAAAAACTAATTCGTAAGGTGCATATTTTGTTACAGAGTGTATTGTATTGTTGTAACTAAAAGACCAAAATGGAAGCCAATGACTCCAAGTATCTGGAAAGGTATTACATTGTGTTCTTAAATATGAACCTAAATGTTTGTGAGCATTTTCGAGCGAACCAATTGATTCATGATGGTACGCCGTTGAACATAATTTTTCTATTTCTAATAGCTTACATATTTCTGTAAATGTCGATGACATAAATTCAGATCCTCTATCTGTCGCAATAGTTTTCGGTATTCCAAACCTTAATATAAAATTATTAACTAAAGTCCTAGCTACAGTAACCGTTTCTTTATTTTTAAGAGGGTAAGCCTCAATAAACTTACTTAATTCACATTGAAGTGTGAGAATATAATTATTACCATCTATATCCTTATCTAAGGGCCCAACTAAATCTAAGAAAATTTTCTCAAACGCATATGAGGCCGTGGTTGTAATAACCATCGGTTCCTTAGTTATCCGCGATTGCTTACATCTCTGGCACTTTTCACATTTGCGCACAAAGTCTTTGACGTCTTTTTCAATACCTGGCCAGTAATATTTTTTCTTAATATTATTACACATTCTACGCATACCAGCATGACCGCTAGTAGGTAACAAATGATAGTCATTTATAATAAAATTCTTGTCTTCGTCATTATCTATTCGTTTGACACCTCGTAAAATACAAATTCTGGGACTAGTCCATTCATTATTACTTTTAACTTCCTCAACTAATTCTTTAATAAATAACGCGTTATTTTCATTTTTTATTATACATATTTCGTCGACGTTTATATTTTTACAGAATTCTCTTAATTTCTTCACAAATACGGCTCGCGTGAATTGTGAACTAAAATCAAGATTAACGTATATTATTTTCTTTTTTGGAGAAAATGACAAGCAGTCAGATTCTACATTTATATCTCCTTTTTTCTTTATTTGTTTCAATTTACTAGCCTCTATTAAAATCATCTCAATTCCGGTATCTGGTATCCTCAACAGCTCTACAACCTTCGGTTGATCAGGCCGATTGCTAGTATCGTTATTGTGGATTCCTGTACCACTTTTGTCCATCACTTCTTCCATCCTTTTCTTTTGTGCTCTAGTCATTACCGCGACAATTTTTTCATTTATATCCTTTAATTCATCTGATGTAATTATGATACGTGATAATGCATCCGCTACAACATTATCTTTTCCTTTAACGTATGAAATTTTGAAATCATATTCTTCGAGTAGTGGTAACCACGACTTCCACTAGGTTTATAATAATTATTATAAGTCTTACCTCTTGCACTAAAAATGTTATGTGACGTGGTGGGCTGTGGCAACTCTTCGTCCTCAGCCGCACGTACTGCGTCCTTCAACTCCGAATAATCACGTGCTGAAATTATCGTGCTTAATCTTCTATTTTTCAAACCATCAGCAAAGCGTTTTATTGCTAATTTCTCGTTTATTGGTCTTAATATTTCGCATGCTTTCTCGTTACCGTCAGCTTGCGTAATAGTGAGGCCAATAAATAAATCGGACAGTTTATTACCAAATTCATTTATAGACAAGTTATTTTGGGATAAATTATTTAGTTGATAGAGTATAGTATTCGCCGATTTTTTAGTAAGTAAGTATTTTTTAATATCAATTACGAGACTCGCTACATCGCTATATTCACTCTTTAATTTGAATTTTGCTGATTTAGTAAGCCTAGTTTTCAAAATAAAAGATATAAGTAATTTCTTTTGTTCAATTCCTTGGAGACAGTCATTATACATTTCAATACTATCTATTATTTTTTCCGTTGTTTCTTCAGTATTGTCCATCATGGGAATTAAAGAAGCAGCCGTTTTAATATCAAATTTATCCATTTTAGAACCTATCTGCTCTTGTTCTACGTTTAATTGAAAAGACAAGATTTGTCTATATGTAGATTCAATTGATTCCTTAATATCGTTTATATGTACCTCTAAATCTAACGAACTACTTTTTTCTAAGAAAATGCTCACAATATGTTTACAGTCTAGATATAAACTATTAGCTCTTGATATCTTATCACTAACACTATCCTTATATTTTAATCTTCTGGCTGGACCAAGTTTTCTTAAATTTACGTAAATATCTAATAACTCATTTAAAATTAATTCCAACTCTTTTTCCATATAGCTTCTATTAAATATACGTTAGTGTTGTCTTTTACAAAAAAAAGAAGATATCCAATTTTTTTTTAACTTAAGCAAAACTTATTCCGAACCAGATAGGAAATAAACTTTTATAATAAAACGTTATTGTGCAACATAATTAATGTTACTTAATACTAGTAGTATACTACTGTAATAATTATAAAACTAATTGTTCATATTTGTTCACTTCACTATACTGGGCAAACAATTTTTCTTTATAAACTCACCGATCGGGGCAGTCTGATGTCATCAGTAGTGGGACACTTAATCACATAGATTGGGACAGGTGGACATATTCAGCAAGGGGACATTAAACGCAAAAGATCGGGGCAGATTGACGTCTTCAGTAGTGGGATATGCAGATTGGGACAGTTACACATATTCAGTAGTGGGACACTTGATACGCAGATTGGGACAGTTAGAGACTTGATACGCAGATTGGGACATATTTAGCGATGGGACACTCAAGCAGTAGAATCTTCCTCGCAGGCCTTTCTTCCTGATAGTTTTATCCTCATTCTTCTCACAAATTGCAATTGCACCTGTTTCTCGATCTCATTCTTTTGGAGTTTTTTCTGTAGTTTGGACAGTATGCCAAGGAAAACAATAGTGACGATAACGATCAGGGTAATCAACAAAATGTTATTTGTTCTGACGTGGGCTTCCGTCTCAGTTTCCGTGGCAGTATTCTTTCCAGCTCCTGCAGCCGTCTGCGCAATGATGACCTCCTTATCCTCGATCTTAGAATATGATTTCCCCATGGTGATGGTAAAAAATTTGGGTAGAATTAGACACAATAGTTATCACTCCGGCACACCTTTCTTGGTTGCGAGTCGTCACGTTACAATACTCCATAATTTAAAAGAGTCTAAAACGGAGCACCGAGGCACACAGGAATCCGCCAAGTCCGCAAGTTTCGCCCGTTATCGGATACTCGGTACCTATTGTTGACGCGGGCGACTGCGCTGGCCGGGTCGCCATGAAGTGCGGGAGATTATAAATAATGAAATCAAATACGTGTTCGCGGTCCCAACTGTATATTATGACTGACTGTCCCATATTACAATCATCACTTATAAAGTAAAATGCTCACTTAATATTTTATGACACTACAAGTGCATAGCGCTGCACCGCTGCAGAAGCCGGCACCTAGGAGCACACATGATCTCAGCAGACGAGATCAAAAGCTCCCCCATCAGCTCCATTCTCGGGTTTATCCTGGAACTGGAGCTACATGAGGTGCTGTAATAGGTTACGGGGCTGCCACAATAGATCATCTACTGGTCGCAGTGGCTATGAGACGCAGGGCTCACCCCATTTCTAACAAGTAATAAAATAGTATAATTCACTCTCGACTTAAAGACACCCAAATTGTAGCTCTCCGGGAATACAGAAGCCGGCAAGTTGTTCCATTCCTTAGCAGTTCGTACCAAGAAAGAGGAAGCGAACCGCTTAGTACGAGCTGGTGGAACTTGCACAGTGTAAGGGTGGATTCCTGTCGTCTTCCGTAATGTCCGGTGGTAGAAAGGAGAAGGTGGTATCAGGTCGTTTTCAATGTTTTGTTATTTTGCAATATTTTGTTAAAACGTTCCCTAGAACGTTGTGTGGATAGTAATTTGCATTTTTTAATTCTTTAATGGTATAAATTAAAATTTATACCCAAGCATATCTGCCAAATTGATCGTCGGTAGAACCAACTCTACCAACCGTAAATATGGCTTGTGATTTTCAGCGTGCTAAAAATTTAGCGTGCCCGCTAAATAGCGGGCTAATCAAATAATTACGACCGTTTAAATTATAATTACGTATGCAATCCATCTGCGGTCGTGTCCCGCTGGTGCCCCATCGGAATATGAGTGTAAGGGATTAGAGAGTGCACTTGTGTTTGGGCACACACTCGAGCATTATAATATATCTTGCGTAGTACGTGGCTGATCGTTGAGATTGGCCGCCATAGCCGTAATCGGTAGGAGAATATATTATTATTAAGCTACATTAGATGGAAATTGATCCAAGATGACCGCCCCTACAAAATGGCGAAATAATAAATTTTACTAATATACTTGAGTGGTGTGCCTATTGAAAACAGAAACTGATTTGTATTGATTTGACGGGTAGGGCACACTAGCGACGCCAACTGATTTTAATTGTTAGCTACCAAAACAAATATATTTTAATTAATCACGGGACTTCAGTCTCACGGCAAACACTTATACCTACTATTTATCAGTGGCGAAGGGTGAATATTTTCATAAGGGAAGCCGGAACATAAAATTAACTTACCAAAATTCTCAGCACTGATGTCTATGTCCGAGTTTCAAGATTTTTTTATGTCACAGGTGGCAGACGAGCAGACGGAACACCTGATGGTAAGCGATTGCCGCCGCCCATGAATATCCGTGACACCATTGTCACAAGTGAGCTGCCAACCTTTAAACCCTCCTTCCCCTGGATTGGGCCTCCGGT
Organism: Marasmia exigua; assembly: GCA_019059595.1. Classification (NCBI taxonomy): domain Eukaryota; kingdom Metazoa; phylum Arthropoda; class Insecta; order Lepidoptera; family Crambidae; genus Marasmia; species Marasmia exigua. The sequence continues at coordinate 20,755,954 of CM032477.1, read as the reverse complement.
ACCCCCACTCACGCAGCGAAACACAGTAAAGTGCTGCTTCACGCCGGTTTTCTGTGAGGTCGTGGTATATCTCTCCGGTCGAGCCGGCCCATTGATGCCGAAGCGTGGCTCTCCCACGGTCAGTTCAGGTTATAATGATGCCTCTGAAAAATGACTTCTGAGTTTAAGTTGTATGCGTTATGGATGATGATGCATGCGATCTTAGTAAGTGCTCGTAAAACCCGCGCTACTCCAAACTGAACTCGACTCCGAAAAAATTAAACGGGGAAAACAAAAACATTTTATTTAACTGCCTGTCATCCACGTATAGGTACTTGTGGTAAATGGATGTATGGAAATGTTTAAAAAATATTAAGAATGGCGCGGCCTAATTGTACGACATGTTTTTTGTTTTCAAAACTTAATTTTGAGAACGAAGTCTCCTTCGATAGCAATTAATCTGTGAGACAACAACCTATCGGTATTAATGCCATTTTAACCGACAACGGACATGACTGAAGATGACTGATGATGAAGATGACTTCAGCACAACACACAATACAAAAATTAATCCATTTCACCACAATTCAACACCAAAACAAATAAAATTCGACAAAACGAAACTAACAAGTTGTTTACAATTCGCATTATCCGCCATTAAATTAAAACTAAAAAGCAAGGGAAATAAAAATGTAGTACGCGCCAGTCATGATTTAATACCACTACATTCATTCTTAATTCGGAATCATTACAATTTTACTTTATTGAGTGATCTTTCTCGCTTGCATCTGTGTGTCGTCAATTAACCTTTCTCTATAACAAGCCGATAGGCGTTGAGTTATTTTCAAGTAAATTTACGCGTGCTAAAACGAGACGGAACATGACGATCTGTTCACAAAAATGAAAAGGACAGAAGCTCAGTATGAGATTTTGAAGTATGAAGAAGTAACTCGGTATTTTACCGGCTTGCCACATGCATTATTTGCATTGCTCAACAAAATTTGTAGGCGTTTAGTCAATTCAAACTATTTGAACTAATGTGTGACGCTAAGTGCACAATTTAATAGATAAAAATATCTTTGGCCCATAGTTTCGATTCTTCGTAAGGGAAGCCGACGGGAATCGGCCTATATGGACTCTTCGCCACTGCTATTTATTTAATAATCATGCCCAAATTTTGGGTTTATTTTTGTACCAAAAACATTGATTCACGGTTAAAGTGGCCGCTTTTGGCGGTATTTCAAAATTCGAGTACAAATCAGATCAAATAGCTAACTAACTACAACTACTACTATTTATTTTATAGTTATAGTATAGTTAACTTGAGGGCTTCAGTCTCTCGGTAAACACCGAGAGACTGAAGTCCACAAGTTGTTTAAAATAGATCTGGTTTAGTAGCTAACAATTAAAATCAATTGGCGTCGTTTGTGGGGTATACCCTTCACCTTAAGTAAAAAAAACTGTTACATTATTTTTTTTATGCTAGAGGCGGCCAAACGACCAAGCGAGTCACCTGATGGAAACTAATCATCGCCGCCCATGAACATCCGCGAAATCGGAGACATAGCTAATGTGTTGCCGGCCTTTTTAAAAAAGAGTACGCTCTTCTCTTGAAGGTCCCTCAGTCGTAGCCGTCCGGAAATACTCCTGCAGCCAAACCATTCCACAGAAATTAGGTACGTAGTAGAAAGTTCCGCGAGAAACGCACAGTATTAGACCGCCATCTATCGAGATGATGGGGATGGAATGACAATCGCTTGCGAGTGGTTCGATGTAAGAATTCAGCTGTAGGGAGTAGATGAAACAGTTTCTTAGAGCACTCCCCATGATAGATTTACTGTACAAAGTTTACGAGTTTTAAACTATGGTAAATGTACAATGTAGGCGGTCTTGTTGTTAACAGTCAGACAACCTCGGGGTAGAGGAAAAGTATAAGTCCTAAGTCGTTTTTGGAAACATATTTGGAAACTTTACATTTACTTTTTATTTAGGCCAGCCCCTTCAAAACTATCTACCGCATTCTTGAACCCTTCATCCAAGATTCCAACCACTTAGAACGGTCTAATGACAAAACGCAATTTCTCAAACATTCTTGACATAATGGAACTTTCATAGCCCTGTCATTATGGCAACTGTTAAGAGCTTTATAGTGTAGTTTGGTTAATGAATTGATGAAGTAGGGTGAAGTTAATATAAGTTATAGCGTCGCTAAGACATATTGATGGTTTACAGTTTATAAGTGTAGCATGATTAATATTTTGAATGATTATCACGTTTTTGAAGACATAGATGGAGGAAGCCAATGATACCTAAATTATACGAGGAGCCCAATTCTCGGGAGGTCATATATATTATAACGAATTCGATATTTATTATGGACGAATGTATGGAAATCTTTTTTTTATGTGAATGGAAGGCAAACGAGCAAGCGAATCATCTGATGGTAAGTGATCACCGCCGCCCAAGGACAACGGCCACACCAGAAGGAGTGGAGATGCGTTGCTAGCCTTTTAGGAAGGTATAGGCTCGTTTCTTGAAGATCTCAATGTCGTACCGGTTCGGAAATACCGCTGCGGGAAGTTGATTCCACAATGAGGAGGTGCGTGGCAAAAATGACGAGTAAAGCGCACGGTGGCAGGGACCGGTAAGCCCCTTAAGCCTATCGATAGAGTAACCCTAATTTAGCTTACCAAATCAATAGGGTTACCCTACTGATTGTGTAACCTTATTGTATTGGTAACGCTATTGATAGGGGCACAACCGCTTACCGCATAGTAAAGATTACCCTATTGATTGTCTCTCTCTTTTCCACGACCTGTTAAACGAATGAACTCATACCGACCAATCGGCTTCCGCCGTTAACCAGGTGCACAATGTTGATTCAAGTGCTTTGTGCGTATAGTTTAAAATAGCTTGGTAGAATTCTAAAACCCTATCTTGATATGGTAAGTCCTATTATAGGGTTTTCCGTGATGATAGCGCTTACCGTTACGAATGGGTAAGCATATTGATGAGGTAAGCCAATGATAGGCTTACCTTTTTGATAGGCTTTTTAAAAAAAGCCTTTCGAAAACCCTAATAAGGGTAACCGGTTCCGGTCCCTGCACGGTGGTGGGCATCACAACACAGAAAAAATAAATACAGTAGGCGTAACACGACACGACACAGATACAAAGAGGGAAGGCGATACAAGAAGATATCGTCACGAACGTATATGCATACACTGGCACGCGACAAGAACTCCATCTCATTCAACGATCGAAGCACAATAACAGATTGCTATTATTCTAACCTCGGTATTCTTTGAGTGTGTGGTACTTCCCCGGGTGAATCTCTCATTCGACTTCTTTGTCGAGTGTACGAGGAGAGTACAATAGGCCTTCTGTGGGCTCTGAACAAATAGCATGCGATTGTTATTTATCCAACCTAATGGTGATAACATGAGTATCGAAAGTCTCAAAAATTCACGATCTCTCATTGAGTCGTGGGTTCGAATCATACCTCAAGACACTTGGAGGTGTGAATTTACACTTTTCCCAAGTGGGAAGTACTATTTTGATTAAAATCTGATAATCCATGGGCGAAGGCAATCGCTTACCATCAGGTGATCCGTCGTCTGCCTCCTATCATACTAAAAAAAATCTATTCTATATACATATAAAGAGGTAAGTCTTGTACAGGCGAAAATCGAACCCATAAATTTCATTCATGATTCGGGAGGAATTTCATTGACAAAGTGACATGAATGAATGAATGAATGAATGAATGAATATACTTTTATTGCACTCAAAGTATAGTAAGAAAACTTAATACTAGGTATTACAGGATAAGTACAACGAAGGCGGCCTTATTACTATGAGCAATCTCTTCCAGGCAACCTTTGGGTAAAGGACACTTGATGGAGGTGTAGGGCAGTGAAATATTAATATTTATATACTTACATACAAAGTTTAAATATTAATACATAAATAAAATATAAATATACTAATACATAAATCTTTAAAGAACGATGACCTTTTTGATTGTTCTCAGTATTTCAGAGGTTTTTTCCTAGAAAAAAAGTCCAATTCAAATACTGCAGTTTCCCCTCAGCGTCAGTTGTCTAATGCCCGCGCCGTTACGTCGGGCGCAGACTATCTGCCGAACTGAGTCGCGATTTATGATAATGCCCAACGATGTTACGACTAATAGCCAGGTTTGCTACCGTCTGTTTGTTTGTAGAATGAATACTATATTTACTAGGTTCATTGTATATTTTAATGATTTGGTTGACTATAAATCGGCGGATACTCTATGTCATTACCGCAGTTTACAGTTTCGTTTTTTATATGAAGGCTCGTTTTTTATATATCATTCATTCCTATTGAACCGGCCCATTCAGGCTGAAGCGTTTTAGTAAAAGACTGAAAATACTGCTAAATAAAATAGTTAATACGCCGTGTGGTCCCCGGCAGAGTAGAATAGGCCACCCTCACTCTTACCGAGGTGTCGTAAAAGGCGACTAAGGTAAAGCTGCTGGCATGATCATCAGCACCCAGAGAAGGAAAACTCTGCATATATATCAAAACCCTCGCCAACCCGTCTGCCAAGCGTGGTGAGTATGGCAATTACCCCTCATGTGATTGAGGGAGGCCCGTGCCCCAGCAGTGGGGACTTAAATGGGCTGATGATGATGATGATGAAAATAGTTATTTTTTTATGTGATAAGTGGCAGACGAGCAGACCGATCACCTGACCTGATATATAGCTAAAAAGTTTCCCCTCAGCGTCAGTTATCTAATGCTCGCATCATTAGGTCGGGCGCAGACTATCTGCCGAACTGAGTCGCAATTTATAATAATGCCCACGATGTTACGACTAATAGCCAGGTTTGCTGCCGTCTTTTTGTCAGCAGAATGAGTATATTAAATTGACTAGGTTCATTTGTTCATTTATCGATCAGATAAGATTGACTAGAAATCGGCGGATACTCTATGTCATTGCCACAGCTTGGAGTCTCTTTTGTTTTTCTCTGAGGGCGTGGGATCACTCCGGTTGAACCAGCCCATTTAAGCCGAAGTAGTAAAAGACCACAAAATATTGCAGTTTTTCTCACAGGGTCTGTTGTCTAATGCCCGCACCATTACGTCGGGTGCAGACTATTTGCCGAACTGTGTCACGATTTATGATAACGCCCAACGATGTTACGGCTAATAGCCAGGTTTGCTGTTGTCTGTTTGTCTGCAGAGAGAATATTAAATTGACTAGGTTCATTCGATAAAATCTAGATCAGATTCAATTGACCAGAAATCGGCGGTTATTCTATGTCTTTACCGCAGCTTACAGTTTCGTTTTTTCTGTGAGGCCGTGGTATCACTCCAGTCGAGCCAGCAGAAGTTCATGCTTCATGCTGTAGTAGTAAAAGACCACAAAATACTGCAGTTTCCCTCTCAGCGTCAGTTGCGCAGACTATCTGCGGAACTGAGTCGCGATTTATGATAATGCCCAACGATGTTACGACTAATAAGCCAGGTTTGCTGCTGTCTGTTTGTCTGCAGAGAGAATTTTAAATTGACTGGTTTATGTGATCAATAATCACATTTCTATAGTCAGAAATGGATTTATAATACCAACGCTATGCAAAAGCAGTGAATAAAGTAATAGTGCGCCTACTAAGCTTGGGGATCATACTCGACAGTGGCGTAGCGTGAGCGTCGGCCGCTAACTTAACCGTCGGCCGTTAACTTTTTAGAGAGACGAGAAACGTAGGTCAGAGAAGATTAGAGGGCGGCGATCTAGGCTTCAAAGGGGGGGGGGGGGGGGGGCTAGACGAATAAAAGACGGCAATAACTATATTGCCGTCTTTTATTCGTCGCGGGGCGGAAGACTTCTTCCGCCCTTTTATTCGTCTAACCCTCCCCCCCCCCTTTGAAGCCTAGATCGCCGCCCTCTTATCTTCTCTGACCTACATTTCTCGTCTCTCTAAAAAGTTAACGGTCGCTAAACGGTGTTGTTTCCACCCTCTTTTCTTCCTCGGACCTCCCCCACTGATGAAGCTGAGATTTTGCAGCCCCTAAAAAAACCATCAGGTGATGGTCTTTTTACCTAGCTCGTCTGCTACCTATCACATAAAAACAGACTCTTTCTATGACAGATAGCTACAGTACTTCTCACATTTCCGTTTCCACAAACAAACCACGTCTCCTCCACTAGTATGGCATAATTATCTAACTAAGCCATTCCCGGTTAAGGTGACAGCTTGATTCACGGCTCACTCGTTATCGATTATGGGAACGGAATGGAAATTATGTGGTTGGGTTATTCCCTGTTTAGTATAATGGTATGGAAAGTTATGAAAAAATATTACTACGGAATATGAGAAGTTGATTATGAGCATAAGAACTCTCGTTTGGTCTAAGTGCCGGCCAGTATTTTTTTTGCAGTATTTTGTAGTACGTGCCCCCCTGAGTATTTATTACTATGGCACCAAAGCTACGGCTTTTACAGGTCAGTATCTTTGGCTTTGAGTTCAATAAAAAAAAGGGTATATATCTGAATTTTTCCTTAAAATTGTATTTATATTCTGACCCAACAGTTGACTGCGTCCATAATGGGCCCCTATTTTAAATATTTTCTATTAAAACTGAAAATTTAAAAAACCCCCGACACAACTAAAGCTCTTTCATTTGATACCTATATTGAGGCAGTTGGAACAACCAATAGGCTATTCGTCATTTTCTGACGGCGGCTATCTTGGATTTGAAATTTTTCACAATTAATATATTTTGCTACTCAAGCCCTTTTATATAATACCCATATTGTGGGAGTTGTGTTAAAACATGAAATCCAAATCTTTGTGACGGCGGCCATCTTGGATCGATTTTTATCCAACATAGCTAATGACACTCCCTCCTTATTCATCTTTCAAACAAAAAAACAAAATCAAAATCAGTTCATTTGTTCGGGAGCTACGATGCCATAGACAGACACACAAACACACAGTTTTTGCGTCGGGGGTTAAAAATCAAGATCATCTTACATTTTCAGTGAATTCATTTTTTTTTCCGTTATGGCAAATATTGAACATCAGGGGGCCAAGACCTAACAGAATACAGCAAAATTTTGTTTTGGCCAGCACTCTCATATTTAGACCAAAAAAGAGGATGTCTTTTCCTCAACTGATATTGAACGTTAACGTGTGTAACGTTAAGGTGAGTATCGAATGAAGAAAATTGACAGTTTTGTATACTTTGTTGTGTGGCTGTACGTGCTATGGAAAACAGGAAATGATTAATGAATGAATCGATCGGATACGATACTTATCGTAAACGATTAAGTGCGCCGTAGATGCATTCTACGGTACGACGATTATACAAGAAACGATTGGTCGTAAACATCGATATAATATGTCGTAACAATCGACCTTTACGACCAATATGATAACCAGTGATCGGAATAGGTAGTGCAATTTAGGGTCAACGACCTCAAACATTACATTAGTATGGATACGCCCGCGGGTTTTCGAGATTTCTATACTTGTAAAATACACAGAAAACCGGCGTGAAGCAGCACTGCTCTGTTTCGATGGGATATTAAGGGAACCGCAGGTCCAATCCGGAGGGAAAAGGGGTTTGAAGGTTGGCAGCGCACTTGTGACTCCACTGGTGTCGCAGGTGTCCATGGGCGGCGGCAATCGCTTAAAATCAGGTGATCCGTCTGCTCGTCTGCCACCTATCACATAAAAAAAACTCTTATCATAAATTAAAAAATCAAACAAGTATTTAAGTAAGTTAAACGTTACATTTAGTAGGTATAAGCAACTCCTGTCGAAATTTTCATCCGTTTGTATACATCGTTGGCTTGTCCATGTTAAGATTTCGTCAAAAATTGCACACCTAATTCCAATCACTGATGATAACTTATCAGAAAACACTCATCATCCTCACAAAAGGACAATATCAAACAACAATCTTGTCATAACGAGCTCCAATATCTCTTTACTAGCTCAATCATCCCCAAAATTCACAGAAAACTAAATCAGAAACTTGAAAGGGCGAAGTCATCGAAAAATAATTAACCATTGAAAGTTAACTCGGGATCGTCGGCAAATAACTCGATTCCAAATTGCCCCGTTAATCGGCCATTCGCGAAGAAATTGTGTTATTCCCGGATAAAACGAGACCTGTCACCTGGACAGGGTTGGCAAAACATTTTGCTTTTTCAAAATGCTTCTTGATATTTAAAAAGGGAGTGATTTAAACTCAGTTTAAAATTAATAAAGAAAACGTGTATCGTCTGATGGTAGATGGTTAGCGAATTCCACGGCCCTTGTAGTTTCATTGATGGATTCACAAGCGACAACCTTTCCCCTCGTGATTGAGCCTCAGATACCCTCACTCGCTAGGCAAAGCACAGGCGCAGGCGTTGTTTCACGCTTCTCCGTTCGTTTCTTTGTTATTTGATCTTTTCTGTGAGGCAGAGCTTTCCACCTCCTAAAGCCCGGACAGCAGACACAATAGAAAATCATTTTTTTTATGCTAGAGGCGGACAAACGAGCAAGCGAGTCACCTGATGGAAAGTAATCATCGCCGCCCATGAACATCCGCAAAATCGGAGAGATCGCTAATGTGTTGCCGGCCTTTTTAGAAAAGAGTACGCTCTTCTCTTGAAGGTCCCTAAGTCGTAGCCGTCCGGAAATACTCTTGCAGCCAAACCGTTCCACAGAACTGAGGTACGTGGTAGAAAGTTCCGGGAAAAACGCACAGTAGCAGACCGCCATCCATCGAGATGATGAGGATGGAATGACAATCGCTTGCGAGTGGTTCGATGTAAGAATTCGGCTGCAGCGAGTAGATCAAACAGTTCTTCAGAGCACTCCCCATGATAGATGCGGTATAGAATGCTGAGGGAAGCTGTGTCCCGCCGCAATGCCAGAGGATCAAGTCGACTAGAGAGAGTCAAGTCACCGACAATTCGAGCAGTCCTACGTTGTACGCGGTCAAACGGAAGAAGTTGGTACTGAGGTGCACCAGCCTAGTGATGGGAGCAGTATTCCATGTGGGGCCGAACTTGTGCCTTATAAAGTTGTAACCTATGAGCTGTTGTGAAATACCACCCCGCTCTATTAAGTACACCAAGTTTCTTTGAAGCTATTTTAGCTAAATTATTTTGGGCTTTTAAAAAGGCCTTTGGTCTTTACGACCTTAAAGTGGGAGGGTCCTGGATGTAGCAAGTAACCGCATATCACGAGACCCGACACTGTCGCATCGTATCTACCGCAATGCGACCTATTTCACCTGTTTCTTCAACCGTAACACTACCTAATTTAGAATACCTACTGAAGGTGACGGGTAGGGCATACTAGCGACGCCAATCGATTCTAATTTTTAGCTACTAAACCGGTTCTATTTTAAACAATTACGGGATTAAAATCTCTCGGCAAACACCTATACTATTTATTTAATACTTATAATTAAATGTTTGGTCAGCTTTTGCACTCGAATTTTGGGTTACCGCCAAAAGTGGCCGCTATTTGCGTGAATCAATTTATCGCGTACAAAAACGGACCCAACATTTGTGCATGGTTATTTAATAAATAGTATAAGTGTTTGCCGAAATTGTATAAAATAGATCCGTAGAATTAGTAGCTTAAAAATTAAAATCGATTGGCGTCGCTAGTGTGCCCTACCCGTCACCTTAAGGCGCTACATCGATGAAACTAGCGCCTTTAGTAGATAAATATAAATAAATATTTCACAACATTGGCTGACCGGATGGCGCAATTGGTAGTGACCCTGCCTCTTACGCCAAAGGTCGTGGGTTCGATCCCCACCCTGGACAAACATTCGTGCGATGAACACTTGTGTTTGTTCGGTGTCTGGGTGTAATATATGTATTTATATATATATATGTATTCCTCTGTTGTCTGATATCTGTAACACAAGTGCTTAAGCTACTTAGTACGGAATCAGGTCAACGTATGAGATGTTGTGAGAATTATTATTATTATTATTATCGACTCCAAGATACGTAGCTCAAGCACCTGTGTTACGCATATCAGAATCAACAGTGGGATTACAAATATATACTCGTACATATAACCTCTAAGATATAGTTATAACTTCAGTTTATGCCATTGTTGTCGATCATGGGCGGTTTCTATCCTTTTTTTTTGTAAATATATACATAGAAAACACCCAGACCAATACAAACATAGATGTTCATGCACATAAATGTTTGAACTGTGCGGAACTCGAACCCTCAAACTTTAGATTAAAGGCAGCGTTCACTACTACTGTTCCAAACGGGTCGTCTTATGATTTATATTAACTGTAGCGACTATGATGATATTTTTTAAAAGTACATGTATAAATACTTGTAGGAAAGAATAATATTATTTTTGAGTCGCATAGCTATAATTTTTACACGCTATAAGTAACATTTTTTTAAATATTTTTTTATTTAATAATTTATTTCAATGCACAAATAAGAAAGAAATGACACACAACATTATAAGTAAAGCACGTAGGTGTGCTTTGTAAGAATTCAGCATAAAAAAGCAACAGGGGTTTCCAAACTAGGCTAAGCCTGTATCTTGGAAACCAGAGAACAGTCTTAGGATTCCGAGTTCTTGCAATCACCAAATAAACATAAAAAAATTAATAAAATAAAATAAAAATAACAAAAAAACATTTTTTTTTAGTATTACTTAAGTACAATGAAATAAAATTGAACCCAGGACTTAGAAACATCAACGTAGGATTTTTTCAGTGAACTGATAGTGCAGTGAGAGTAGCCATTGTGTTATTCTGAATTTGGCTTCAAAGACAGTGCAGGATTTAACATCACAAAAAGCGTTCACCGCGTTGTAAACGCGCAATTGTATAAATTCCCCAAATTTGCTTGCGAAATGTGACTTTACTATGCCAGGGATCAAAATTCGGCAAACTCGTTTTTTTAGCAATGAGTCATAGTTTTTTGAGTGGATCAGACGAGTATTAGCAATAAGCGACAGTTTGAGGACAAACAACTGACGAACAGACAGCACTTGGGCCATATTATAAAGGTCTGTTGTGGGATACCTGTGGGGCAATTTCAGCATGACTTTAAGCAAGGATCTGTTCGCTCGCTCCACCACTATAAGTATCGTCTTGGCTGCAGAGCCCCAAACAGAGATACAATAACCTATTAGTGTCTGACATAGTGCCTTATAGACAATGATCAGCAACCTCACGTTTCAATAAACTTCATAATTGCTAAAAAATGTCACTTTTAACAATTACGAAGAATATTGTCACTAATAGGAAGAAATTATTAAATAAGTTTGTTTCAAAATACTGTTAATACTTTCCTTCTGAAACGTGTATCATGATCCAGTTGGTCTGGATCTCCGGTCAAAAGGGTTGCAAAGGTTAGACGGCAGTTGCTTCATTATAATTACCAGACTCCCGAAATTCTGAATCATGGTCTGAGCGTTCCCTGGGCTCCAAAGCAACTGTTTTTATTTTACGCCAAAGGCGACAAACGAGCAAACGAGTTACCTGATGGCAATCATCGCCGCCCATTAACATCCGCGTAATCAGAGATCGCTAACACGTTGCCGGCCTTTTTAAAAAGGAGTGCGCTCTTCTCTTGGAGGTCCTTAAGTCGTAGCCGCCGTGAAATACTTCTGCAGGCTAACCGTTCCACGGAACTGAGCTACGAGGTAGAAAGTTCCAGGGAAAACGCACAGTATTAGACCGCCATCCATCGACATGATGGGGATGGAATGACAATCGCTTGGGTGTGGTTCGATGTAAGAATTCAGCTGCAGGGAGTGGATCAAACAGTTCCTCAGAGCACTCCCCATGATAAACATGCTTTGGATGTAACTGGAAATTACACGGTAAGATAAGGATGAAGACCTTTGATCGAAGTATTTAAAGATGACTTTTTTTTTAAGAGTCTATCATAATCACCACAGTTAATACAATTCTATTGGCAGCGCTAGTTACGTTGATGCCTAACTTTAAACATAAAACGGCTATCCCCGTATTTAATGTGGTCAATATCCTCTACTGGGCACATGAAAAACCCGCTCTACAATTAGCCTAGGCAAATTAGGACTCTAATTAAGAGCTGCTTAACCGCAAACTGGACTAACATCCCAAACTAGCACCTGTGTTTGTTTACAATGTTGTTTTTATTTTGAAACTGAATATTATTTCATTAGAGGAATGAAGCTACAATGTAACTTTATTCACGTTTAATAAAGGACTTAGTTTTTATACACTAAAAGCTGAATTTAAGACAAAGAATTAATTTAAGCTTTATCTGCATGGAACAATCAAGAATATGAATATATTTTTTAGAAGTTTTTACAAAAGTAAGTAAAGGCTACATAAATAAATAAATAATAAATATTTCAGAACATCACATACATTGATCTGACTCCGAGATAGTTAGCTCAAGCACCTGTGTTACGGATATCAGAATCAACAGCGGAATTACAAATATATACGTATAATACTTTTCTTTTGAAAATACATACTTATAATATATACAAACACCCAAACCAATACAAACAGACATGTTCATGCACACAAAGGTTTGTACTGTACGGGGATCAAACCCGCAACCCTTGGACCAAAGGCAGCGTTCCCTACCACTGTTCCAAACGGATATATAGATATAGAAATGAAAAGAAGAGAATTATTTGGACACATAAAAAGTAGAGACACATTAGTATTAATATGTGCGAAAAGGACCCACTTATGAAGGGTTTCGTAGCAATATCTTATCTTATCTTGCTATTGGGGGCTGACTAAGAATAGCCAGCGACACTTCGACCCAATGGGATCTTTTGTGTCATCCCCATTACCCTATATTCCTACTATCTCCCTGTGAATATATTGCATTAGATGCAATATACACTTCAAGGGGAGTAGCCTGTAATCTTCTGGGCTAGGATAAGCTAAGCCCATCAGCCTCATTCTCATGCCTGCCAACGCGTCGCATTCACACAGCAGGTGTGATATGGACTCGTCCTGTTCGCCACAGGCTCTACAGGTAGTGCTGCTGGCCAGTCCCATTTTGCACAGGAAGTCCTTAGTGCCAAAGTGTCCTGTGAATGCTCCCACGAGCAGACGCATCTGGCCCTTATTGACACTGCACAGCTTACTGTTGAATCCCGTGGCCATATTTCCAATGAATTTTTTGGAGTGCTCCAGTCCAACTGTTGCTTGCCACTCCAGGTTTCGTTTTTCATTGCCATGTGCATCAAAAGCTGCCCTAACGGTACTCGCGGAGAGTCCCACAAAAGGCTCAGGTCCAACAAATCTTCGTTCCGAGCCCTTACGAGCCAGTTCATCGGCTGCCTCGTTCCCGAGAACCCCTACATGTCCCGGCACCCATACTAGCTTGACCGTGTTCTGTCTGCCAAGTTTATTGAGAGTCTTCACACAGTTCAGAACTAGCTTGGAGTCTACCCTGTATGAATTCAGGGCCTTAAGCGCAGCTTGGCTGTCACTGAGAATGTAAACAGTTTTCCCCACGACATTGCAGTTTACAATCTCCTGTGCACACGCAATTATAGCATAAGTTTCCGCTTGGAAAACCGTCACATATTTGCCCATGCTTTGACTTGTGCTACATCCATTAGAGTAGATACCAGCACCCGACCCCGATTCCATTTTGGAACCATCGGTGTACCATATGAGACTGTCCTTATCGGGGTGTTGTAGACCTTGTCTCCATTCATCCCTTGTAGGGACCGTGATTTTAAAGTACCTTTTGAATATGTGCAATGGCTGCATTTTGTCGCAACCCATGCTTAATATTCCTCTGAGGTCCCTGGAGATCTCCAATTTCGTGTGTCGAGTTACAGGCAAGTCGACACTCCATAGCCCATGCACAGATAGTCTATTTAGTGCCTTCATGGCTTCTACCTCAACTATCATGTGCAATGGTGGTAGATCCAGCAAGACCTCCATCGCTGCCGTTGGCGTTGTAGTGAACGCCCCCGTGACAGCCATACAGGCTAGTCGCTGCACTTTTGACAGCGCCTTCCTGCATGTTTCTAGTTTAGACCTTGGCCACCAGACGATGCTTCCATACGTAATTATTGGTCTTATCATCATCATGTATAGCCATTTGATGACCTTGGGCTTCATCCCCCAGGTCCTCCCATACGTAGAACGAATCATATTGAAGACCCTTTGGGCCTTTTCTATGGTCTTGTCCACATGAGGTTTCCACGTCAGTTCTTTATCTAAGATTACACCCAGATACTTCACCTCCGTTGACCATGGTATCTGCGATCCATTCATAAAGAGAGCCCTTAACCCCGTCAGGTCCCTCTTTCTAGTGAACGGCACCACAGTTGTTTTCCCTACATTGACGGATAAATGGTTACTTCCACACCATTCTTCCACTATGTTTAGGGCCCCTTGCATGAGATGAGATACCGTATCTGGGAATTTGCCATTAATAAGTATCACCAAATCATCCGCATATCCGACCGTTAAGTACGGACCTTTGTTTAGTAGTTCTAAGAGCGAATCAACTACTAGGCACCATAGGAGTGGTGAAAGGACCCCACCTTGAGGGCAGCCTTTTGTAGTCATCGCTCTTATTTCTTCTCCCATTAACTCAGAACTAATTATTCTGCCCTTGAGCATGCTGTCTGTCCACCTACAAATAGTTGGTTCTATGCCATGATTTGTCGATGCCTTTTTTATGGCATCAAAGGTGGTTCGATCGAATGCTCCCTCTATGTCCAGGAATGCGCCAATGCATATTTCCTGGCTCTCTAAAGCTTGTTCCGCTCTGCTTACTACATAGTGCAATGCTGTCTCAGTGGATTTTCCTTTCTGATAGGCACACTGTAGCCTGTGGAGAGGAAGTCTATTTAGCATTCCCTCCCTTACATGTCTGTCTACTAACTTCTCCAGGGTTTTCAAAAAGAACGATTCGAGACTAATTGGCCGAAATGCCTTAGCTTCCTCATAGTCTACTTTACCTGGTTTCGGTATGTAGATGACCTTAACTCGTCTCCATGTCTTCGGAATATAACCAAAGGCAATGGAGGCCCTATACAGTCTACACAGGTGTGAATTTAAGATTCCAACACCCTGCTGAAGTATAATGGGATAGATCGAGTCAGGACCAGGTGATTTGAACGGCCGAAAACCGTTCAAAGCCCATGCAACCTTACCCTCATCTACCACCTTCCTTGCAGTATCCCAATCTGCTTTGGTTGTACGGTATTGTTCTTCAACCAAGCTTGTCGGGTCCTCCTGTTCCTTATCTATCACAATACAATCTGGAAAGTGTGTGTTGAGCATTACTGCTAGAGTCTCCTTTCCTGATCCTGTTCGCTGCCCGTTGGCATCTTGACAGTTGTCAATGGGTGCGCTTTTACCGTTGAGATTACCTTGCAGAGTCTCATTCCTTCTGGAATGCTGTTGATGGATTCACAGTGTTCTCTCCAGGCCTTACGTTTGGCTTTCCGCACAGCTTTATTATAGTTGGTCAAACATCGTGCATAGCTCCCGTAGTCTTTTGTTGACCTGGCGTTATTAAACGCCCTTCTGGTTTCCTGCCGCAGCTTGACCAATTCTGGCGTCCACCATGGTACCTTTTTAGCCCTAAGATCCTTTTCAGGGCAGTTGTTGGTCCAAGCTGTGCTCACAGCCCGCACCAGATTGTCTGCTGCAAGCTCTATGTCTAGTGAGGAATTGAGCTTACCCTTAGAATCCTTGAGAACTTCCCGCAGATCACTCCTGTAACTTTTCCAGTCTGTGTTCCTAGGATTCCTTTTACGAAGCACTGGAGCTGATACCAGCGTCCTGTACTCAAAGCACACATAATTATGATCAGATAAGGTTATCTCATCAGAAATATGCCAATTAACAATCTTCGAGCTGGCCCTATTATTGGCTAACGTGATGTCAATTACCTCCGCTCGTCTGCAGTCTACGAACGTTGGCCTATTACCTTTATTTAGAATGTGCAAAGAAGTGCTTACCACATATTCCAGTAGTTTCTCTCCCCTCACATTTACATCCGAGCTTCCCCAGACCGTGTGGTGTGCGTTGGCATCGCATCCCATGATTAGGTCCAAGTTCTCCCGGCTGCCATATTCAACAAGGTCCTTGATCCTGCCAGATACAACTTCCTTGTCCGTATAGTCGAAGTATGCAGAGGTCAGAATAACCGTATCCTGCCCTCCGCTCTCCCGCACGTTGACCTTAACCGCCGTAAGGTCCCTAGAACAGAAATTGTATAAGGGCATTGCATCTATGCCATTCCTGACGTAGACGCAAGTCCTCATATCATTAATGGTACAGTTATGAAAAATTACACCTCCCGTTCCACCCAAGCCACTAATCCTTCCCTTTCTTATATAAGGGTCTTGGATCAATGCAATATCGTACTTATTAATCTGCAGGTGGCGTGCCAAGATGGCCGTTGCCCCGATGCAGTGATGAAGATTGATTTGTACGCACCTTATTCCCGCCATTAGGTCCTGTGTGGTAGCGGCGTTAACTGAGGCTGCCATTATTGGCCGCCTCCCTCGCATTCGGCATCGTCCATGCTCCCCATCTCCTCAGCGCCAACCGGCGACGACAGACCCAGTTCGTCTATTTGGCCTATGATGTCGTCAGTCCTCGGCGACGCGCAGGGAGATGAGGTGCAGATGGACGGAGCCACCTCGCCTCCAGCAGCAGGTTCCTCCACCCTATCATTCTCCTCCTGCTGGCCTACTACAGAAGGAGCTTCTGCTCCCTTACTCCCTTCGACAGGCTCCCTCTGCCTATTCGGGTCATCAAGCAGTTTGAAGGTGCTCCTGTCCAGCCCGGCATGGAGACAGTAGTCCTTCTCCTTGACTACCCTTGCAGACACGTTCGTAGCAATAACTAACGTCTTCTATACTATTTATAAAAAGGCAAATACTACAGACAGCGGCAGCGCTTCCAAGTAATCCGTAAACACAAAACACTTGTGCGATGTAAACTACACATGGCGCCATCTATTTCTATGACCTGGAACTAATGTCCCGAAACGAAGCGACCTATCTTTAAAATTGATTGAATGAAGACTAAATTACAGCTTACGATTTATGTCTCGAACGCATTAGGATTACGTTTTTTGCCAATAAGGATCATATCAAGGAAAAGGAGAATAAGTCGCACCTTCAGAATTATAGAGACCTAATCCAAAACTCAATTGGACCTATTTTTAGTGTAGATCAATATGCATAGTAAGATATGCAACTTTTAAAACATAACCTCTTTGTATACAATTTCTGGATAACATTAATTTCCTATTTAAGTAATGTCGTGACATACGAATCTTTATTGGCTGTTTCCCAAACTTAGTTTCTTTGCATTAGGTCTCTATATTTCGGAAGGTGCGATTTATGTCTCGAACGCATTAGGATTACGTTTTTTGCCAATAAGGATCATATCAAGGAAAAAGAGAATAAATATTCTAATGTGTCCTAACGTTTTAATAAAACGTGGCAACCCTACCGAACAAGTTATACAGACGAGGGTGGCAATAAATATGTAAATTCAACGACGTTCAGTCTTCGGTTCTTGGGCAAAAACAGGAATTTAATATCCACTAACAGTATTTCGCTTAAATTGTTATATCCAGTTTAAAGCTTTGATAAAGCGTTATACATAATACATTAGTCTCATTTTCATAGTTTCAATGACAAATATTCAGTTTGGTAAATAAATTATTTATAGTACCTACATTATTTACTAAACCTGTTAAAATGCTGTGTCTTTACTTGTACATTTTTACCTACATACTTATCTCATCATCATCAGCCCATTTAAGTCCCCACTGCTGGGGCACGGGCCTCCCTCAATCACATGAGGGGTAATTGCCATACTCACCACGCTTGGCAGACGGGTTGGCGAGGGTTTAGATATAAATGCAGAGTTCCTCTCAGATGCAGAAATCCTTCTCTGGGTGCTGATGATCATGCCAGCAGCTTACCTTAGTCGCCTTTTACGACACCTCGGTAAGAGTGAGGGTAGCCTACATACTTACTTGTAATGGACAAATCGACAAAATTAATTTTCCGAAATGAAAAGGACTATTTTTAGTTAAGACTCATAGAAATTGAAGAAAAATAATTTCAGAATTTTTAACAGGTATTTATAAAGATCGCCTAGCGACCATCCCTAAGCAAACTTTTGTATTAACCTTAGTGAAACATATTGTCTTTGATAGCCTAGTCAAACTTGACAAGCTAGTGGAAAGAGTCCTGGCCTTTCAATAGGGATTTTCAAAGGTCTTGGCCAGCAGTGTGATTAGTCAGCGAGTAACTATTTATCATAGACTCGCACTGTGGCGAACAGAAAAGGAGACACCGGTAAGTAGGCAAAATAAATATATTATCAAAATAAAATTAAAGAAAAATACATAAAATTTACATAGCTAGGCCTTAACGTCAGAAGAAGAAGAAACGTCACAAAAATACTTTTCTATTTATAAGGGCGCCTAAGCGGCATGGAGGTTTGTACTCGACATGCACCCTAACCGGAATGAGCAATTGCATAGAAAGCCATACTCTATAAACCGTGCGATGCTGTTAGTAAGTACAGGGGTGACATGATGGGTGACGTTCTTTCTCTACTGCACCCGTATAGAGATACATTAAAGCTACTTTAGGGCCAGTGTGATCTCTTTCCCACTCGTATCGTTTTTTTCGGAAAATGGCTCAATCTGTTTAAAGCACGCTTTTTAGGGTTCCGTAGCCAAATGGTAAAAAACGTAACCCTTATAGATTCGTCATGTCTGTCTGTCTTTCCGCCTGTCCGTTTGTCCGTTAGTCCGTCTGTCCGTCCGCATCTCTCAGCCACTTTTTTCCGAAACTATAAGCACTATACTATTAAAACTTGGTGAAAAGATGGTATTTTGTTAACCGCATTACGATTTTAACACAAAAATAGGAAAAAAAAATGTTTTTTGGGGGGTCCCGTACTTAGAACTGGAATCCTAAAGTTTTTTCATCAAACCCATACATACGTCTGGGGTATCTATGGATAGGTCTTTAAAAGTGAAGTTGACGTTTCTACTATATTTTTTTCTAAACTTAATACTTTGCGTAAGAGACGCTCCCAAAGTGGTAAAATAGTGGCTCCCTCTAACTTCTATAATAAAATAATTATAAAACTGAAAAAAATATATGATATACATTACTATGAAAACTAACAACGAAAATTGGTTTGAACTAGATCTAATTAGTACTTTTTTTTTAATACATTATAAACCGTAAACCGCAATTTACCTTTTTTTTTTTTTTTTTTTTGTCACCCTGGGAAAATGCCTTACGCATACCCGTCCACTGGGGGGTGGACGGGTTATGTCGGACTCACCTCTGGCGAGGGCTTCTCCTAACGAGAAGCCGGCCAGAGGCATACCGACTAAAAACCCAGGGGTGCTCCCGTCTTCGCCAGAGTGGGGAGGAGACATGAGAATCTGACTAAGAAGTCTCCCTTCACGTCCCTCCCCAGGCGTGAGCCCGCTTACGTCGCGGGCCCGACACTACTCCCCCCGGGTGGAGTGGGGGGAGCGATAGGGACAGCCGGGAGCACCGAACCGTCCCTACCAGGCTGCAGAAGAGGCCTGTGCAATGTCGACGCCGATGCCCCCGCACCGGTCGCCGACTGGCCTCTTCTGCGGAGAGGAGGGAGACGCGCACCTGTTCGGCGTCTCCTCCCCCTCCTTGCCCTTCGCTGCGCATCTGCGCGCGGGTCCTCCTCACGGAGGCGCTCTGCAGCCTCCTTCTGCGACATCACGTCCTCGCAGAAGGAGGCAAAGGCCGTAAAGGCCTGCTCCGTTGCCAGCAGTGCGCGAATCACGGCCGGGAGCGCAAGATCGCTCCCAACCACACGCACCAGAGCGTCCCTTTGTGGGACCCAGTTTGGACATTCGGCGAGCGTGTGCTGCGCCGTGTCCTCCGGGGCCCCACAGTGGTGGCACACCGGGGTTGCCTCTCGCTGGATCAGGTGCAGGTACGAGCCGAAGCAGCCGTGGCCCGTGAGCACCTGCACCATCCTATATGAGAGGAACCCATGCTCCCTCTTGAGCCAGTCGTCGAGGACTGGGGCGATGGCCTCTATTATTCGACGACCAGCCTCTACCGTCTCAAGGGACTCGGCCCACTGTGCAACCAAGTCCGTCTGGGCCTCTCTCCTTATGGCCTCACGTTCAGTGAGGCAGAAGGGTTCACCGCGCGCTCTTTTGTCTGCCGTCCATTTATAGACGGCAGCTAAAACCTCGGCCTCCTCCTCCCATGGGGGAGTACCCGCTAATACGCAGGCCGCCGAGAAACCCACTGTACGGTAGGCTCTGGCGACCCGCTGAGCGATGGCCCTCTGGGGTGCGCGCAGGAGAGAGACGTTCTCTCTCCTGCTCAGGCTCTCTACCCATATGGGCGCGCCATAAAGCGCCATTGAGCGCAGTATGCCGGCGTAGAGTTGCCGGCATTTGGCGCTCGGGCCGCCCAGATTGGGCAATAGCCAGCCGAAAGTGTCGGCGGCCTTTAGGAGGCGCGGCAACATCCCCCGGAAGTGGGGGCCAAAATGCCACCGCGCATCCAATATTAGCCCGAGATACTTCATCTCGGGCTTTACAGGGACTTGGCATCCCCCAACTGTGATGAAAGCGTTGGGGGGGAATCGACTGCGCGGAGGCGGGAAATAAATCGCCTCCGTCTTTTGTACAGCAACCTGCAGGCCAAGGAGCTTGATGCGCTTGACCATCAGGTCCCCCCCGACAGACGCTAAAATGGCCGCCCTTTCGAAGTTTTTCCCCCGGGCTGTAATAAGAGTGTCGTCAGCATAGCATACGACACTCATGCCCGGGAGAAGGTGCCCTCGCAGCACCCAGTCATATCCGACGTTCCACAAAAGCGGGCCAAGGACTGACCCCTGTGGAACGCCGGACTCGACCGTATGGCACTTCAGCTCGCCATCTTTACTGACGTACAGTACCTCGCGTTCCTCCAGGTAACTCCTGAGGAGCTCCTGGAGATACATCGGCACTCTGAAGTACCGGAGCGCCTCCAATACGACCGAGTGCGGGAGGGAGTTGAATGCATTTTTAATGTCGAATGACACCGCAATCACTCCCTCCTTCGCAATCGCCGCCTCGTCTGTAATGCGCCGAAGGCGCGACAGGGCGTCAATAGTTGAGCGCCCTGCCCGAAATCCATATTGCGCCTCATTGAGATCGCCGACCTGCGCCAAGTGCTCGACGAGACGGGAAGACACCACTCTCTCAAACGTCTTCCCAATCTCATCGAGCAATATTATAGGCCTGTAGGCCGACGGACTGTCGGCCGGCCTCCCGTCTTTTTTGAGGAGGCACAATTGCCCCCTCTTCCATAGCCGGGGGAATCTCCTGACCGCGAAACAGCGATCAAAGAGGCCCCGGAAACGCGGCTCCATCTCAGTGATGGCCAACGCAAGAACTTTTGCCGGGACCCCATCAGGGCCCGGCGCCGTCTTCTTGGAGCGGAGAACAATCTCCGCCGATCCAAACTCCTCGGGTGAGATGGGAGCGGGGTCCTCAACGGACGCTGCGGGAACCCCCGGACGCGGAGCCATCGACGGGGGGGAAAATTCTGGGTCTCGCGAAGGGAATAGGCCGCGAACGATTTCTCCCAAGAGGCCTGGCTGGAGGGTCTCTGTGAGGGGAGGACCAATCGGGCGCAATTGATTGCGCGCCGCCTTGTATGGCCTTCCCCATGGATCACGATCTAGGCCCTCCAGCATTTCTTGCCTAGCCCTGTCTTTGGCTGCCCCAATCGCAGCCTTCGTGGCCCGCCTGGCCTCCCTAAGGGCCTCGTAAAGTCGGGCCTCGTTCTCGAGGTCCCGTCTCCGCCGGCGTCTACTATTCGTATAAGCCCTCCGGGCAGCAAAGCAGGTTGCCCGGAGACCCGCGATCTCCTCCGTCCACCAATAAATGGCATGACGGGGATCGGGGCGGCGGGACCGAGGCATGCTGAAGTCGCATACCTCGGTCAGAGACTCCCGCATTTGGGAGGCAGCGACGTCAACATCCTCATCCAAGGCTGGACTCAGCCAGTCCTGAAGGAAAGCCCCTTCTTTGGCCAGGTCCTTGTCCAGCTTAGAGAGCGCCCACCGGTTAAACGGGGACGCTCGCTGGACAGCCCTCTGCAGGCCCGGCAGGCCATTGACCCGCACATTGTATCTAAGATACCGGTGGTCCGACAAGGATTCTGTCGGATCCACCCGCCAGTCCTCTATGCGGGACGCCAGAGCTGCAGTGGCGAAGGACACATCGACAACTGAGCCTCCGTGCTGCCGAACACATGTGTGGGTCGTGCCTCTGTTAAGAAGACACAACCCACGGGAGATAGTCCACTGCTGAAGCAGACGACCCCGAACGTCGGTGGCAGGGTTACCCCATGCCACCGATTTGGCATTCAGGTCACCTGCCAGCAGGACCTGTCTCGGTGCCAACCGGCCCAAAACCGAGCTCAGGGAGTTGAGAAAGATCTCAAACTCCCTGAGGGGGTGACTTGGGGAAAAGTACACCCCGACGACAGCGATCGACCCCCAGGCCACCGCAACAAAACCAGGTCCCCTCTCTAAAAGCGAGAGGGGAGAGGCGTCCGAAAAGGATCTGGAAAACACCGCTACTACGTCGTTGGTATCACTGAACCAGGTGCGCTGGACGTAGTAGGGCTCTGCCACGACACTCAAATCAACCTGCCATTCAGCCAGGACCTGCATCCACAGGTCCTGAGCTGAGCGGCAGTGATTCATATTACCCTGCAGTATGGTGCGATGTCTGACTGGGTCCATCATTCAGACATCGCACCATCTTTTGCCGCTGGATTGGCAGCGGCCACAGCAACTGTAGCCCGAGGTGGGGTCGGCCGCTTTCCCTTCTTCGGGGGGGGATTGCAGTTTTTCCCCCCCATACTGTGTTCCGCCGGCTTTCCGGCCTCTGCACAGACCGGGCAGTGTGCCTTCTTGGCAGTGCATGTAGCAGCCTTATGGCCCTCTTTGCCACAGCGGAAGCACAACTCCCTTCGGCTGTTGGCAGACGGGCAGCATGCACTTGTGTGCCCCGTGCAGTAGCAGCGGAAGCATCTGAACGGGCGGTCCTCAAGCGCCCGAACAGACACCGCACTCCACCCGATAAGTAGGCGGCCTCCGCTCAAAATGGCCTTCGCTGCGGTGACAGGACACTCTAAGCGGAGTGAGCCCACACCGCCACGGCCTGGCCGGATACTGCCAGACTTGATGGCCTCCTGGGAGCATCCTCCGGCGGAGGCCACCTTGGCAACAACCTCCTCCCTGGAGATAGAGTCGTCCAGGTCGCTGACAAGTAAGGTGGTAGTCTTGACAGGACGCACCACCTTAGCAACACTGGAGATCGCCTCCCTTATTTTCCCCGCAAACAGGTCCGCTCGCTCCGCGCTTGCAGCCCCCGGGAATTCAAAGAGCCGTGCCCCAGTCAGGGTCTGCCGGCACTTTGCCTTGGCCGCTTCAAGGGTGGCCTCGTCCATTCCGGCCCGTGCTCTCTTCAGCACGGTGTCATAGGTTTCCCCCTTCTCCTCGGCATCTTTGGTCAGGGTGACCACCACCACTGCCGTTTTGGGGGAAACCAACTTCTTCTTGGGTGCAGCTTTCTTGGTCGGCTTGCCTGCCTCTGCCTTACCCTTCTTTTGGGCCGAGGGAGTAGGCTTGGAGGTCGCCGCAGCTGCCTTTTTAGCCTTGTTTTTGGCTTTTCTCCCCACGACTTTGTTCCAGCCATCGTTGGCTGGAGTCGTCGAGGGGAGAAGCACGTCCTCCTGCACAGGCTTTAGTGTTGCTGAAGCTATCGCCGGAGCTGACGCAGGTGAGTCAGCGTCAAGGACCTCAGACAGGGAAGCCTCCTGCTTCCTTGTTTTCTTGCCAACCCCTTTACCCTTGTTTTTGGACGTCGGGGGAGGCAGGACGGATTCGGGCGCTGGCGAGGATTCAGCAGCCCTCTTCCTATCCGCAGCCAGAGGAGGGCGGACTCGAACCTTCGGTAGGAGCCGGTCCTCAATGCCCTCAAAACAGGCCCTGACAAAAAACTTGAATTCCGCCATCTTCTTATTGAGCAGGTCCTCAGTGCGCACATCAATTTGCGCGAGGACGTCAGCTGCGACGAGCGGAGGTGAATCGGACGCTCTACGTGTCTTGGGAGACGCAGAAGGAGCAGCTGAAACGGCCTGTCCGGCGCGCACAATGCGCAACTCCTCACGAACCGCCGACAACTCATTAGTGAGCCGTCGGACGGTGGCTTGTAGAGCCGCAGTCTCGTTCGAGACGCTTCTCTTCCCCATCTCAGAAGTCACTGCAAGGAACGACGTCGCGTGGTCCTTGAGTGACTTTTGTAGCGTGCCCTTGATATTTTTGGATTTTAGGGCCACGCCTATGATCTCCTCTGCGTCGGATTTCGCAGTTGCCTCCAACTCCTCGACCGACAAGTCTGTATAATCGAGAATGTGTGCGACGCCATATCCCGATTTCTCCCTCGCTTCGCGGGTGCGCCGCTCTTTCTCCGCGATCTCAGCCTCAAACTGGGCCTGTGTCAGTTCCCGCTGAGCCTTGGCCGCCTTGGCTTTGCTCTCGGCCAAAGCCACATAGTGGCCCGAGGTAGCTGGGCGGCCGCGGCCTCGCTTTGCTGAGGAGGTCCGGCTAACTGACGAGTCACAGGAGTCCGAAGACTGCTGTAACTTCCTCACTGCTGTGCGTTTACGCGCCGACCTAAGATATTTGGACCTCTCGTCCGACGTAACGCTAACAAAGGACTCAGCATCCGAGGTCCCCTTCAGCGTATCTGCGTCCGAAAGATCCAGCACGCCTGGGTAGAAGAACTTGCTCCCACTAGGCGATCCCTTCTTACTCGCCTTGGAAGGCGAAGACTTTTTGGAGCCAGCTTTAGAAGCTGACACCTCCACTTCCATATCGCTCTCACTGAGAGCCGGTTCACATGCAAATTCGGAGTCCTTTTTAGAAGCCAGAGTCTTAGTGGAAGCGCCGACCATCGGGGCCGCCGCCTCCACCACCAAAACATTCGAAGCAGAATCGTGAGCGGAATCAGAATCCATACACGAAGCCAAGTTGTCGTTGTTGGTGGGCCTATCTTGAGAAAGACCAGCCACACCGGGGTCTACCAACGTGGCGGTCCTATCCTGAAAAGGACTGGACCCGCGCACCGACGATCTCGTCACTCTTTTCTTCATCGCAAGGACGCTCAGGGATTTGCGAAAGAAAGCCACAAGTATTGCTTCACCGAAGTTCAGTCACCCACCTGCCACCTGCGTTACCGGGGTCAGGATGGGGTCCAGGGCGTACGACGTGGACGTATTCGGAAGCACTTGGGGCACGCCCCAACCGCAATTTACCTTCCATATGTTCATTATCATCATCATCAGCAACCCACACTCGTCCACTGCTGGACATAGGTCTCCCCTAATGCACGCCACTGCTCCCGATTTTCGGCCACTCTCATCCAGCCCACACAAGCCAGCCTTCGAATGTCATCATCTCATCTTGTCGCAGGGCGTCCTACACTACGCTTACCGAGTCGCGGTCTCCACTCAAGGACTTTACGGCTCCAACGGCTGTCAGTTCTGCGGCTAATATGACCAACCCACTGCCACTTCAGTTTGCTAATTCGGTGGGCTATGTCGGTGACTCTGTCCTTCCATATGTTACTACGGATATACTTTCTGCTACGGAACCCTTCATTGGGCGAGTTCGACTCGCACTTGGCCGGTTTTTATTTTAGTTAATGACTATCACACAGTTATAGTACATAGTAACAAAATAGCTTTTGTTCTGAAAGGAACTAAGAAAGCCACTATTTATCCCAGTTTATTGTTAAGTTTTCCATGATATTGTTAATTTACCTCTTTGCCTATCGCAAAGGGATCCCAAGGGAAGTCTGGGAAAGGCTTTGTATTTTCGCTTTCTTTAATACCAGTCTAGACATTTTTCCTCTCAAGTTTGCAATAACAGTTGCATCGTTGTTTAATTTCTCAGTGGCAAAAATAAAAGCTAAAAATATTTGTTGGATAGTACTTCATCATCAGCCCATTTAAGTCCCCACTGCTGGGGCACGGGCCTCCCTCAATCACATGAGGGGTAATTGCCATACTCACCACGCTTGGCAGACGGGTTGGCGAGGGTTTTGATATAAATGCAGAGTTTTCCTTCTCTTTGTGCTGATGATCACGCCAGCAGCTTTACCTTAGTCGCCTTTTACGACACCTCGGATAGTACTTTCTGGACGTAAAATCATTATTTTCCGTTTATCAGTGGGAGAGTCCGTGGGAGAGCCACGTTTAGGCAATCGACCGGCGGGAAGTAACCCACATATAACAATAATAATACCCCCCAACTGATTTCGGCTACGGCGGCTAATCTCAATCTACGATCAGCCACTTACTCTGGATACATTATAGTGCGCAAGAGTGTGCGCTAACACAAGTGCACTCTCTATTCCCTTGCCCTCAAATTCTGATGGGACACCAGTGTGACACGACCGGAGAGAGATCGGGCGCAGGACCAATGGCTTAACGTGCTTTCCAATTGCACGGGAGTACTAGACGTCCAACATCCAGACTCTGGGCTGACACTGAGAATTTCTTAACAGAAAAACACAGGTACAAATTATGGCCCGACTCGGGGATCGAACCCGGGACCCCAAGCGCAGCCGTTGCTTTAAAGTGCGACGCACTACATAAGCACAAAATAATAAAGAGAGAACTGTCTCTGAGCTGGTTCTAGCAGAGTGAGTAAGGGTACCGGCGATACACTTTCGGAGAAAAGGGAAAGGTGACTCCACTGGTGTTTGGATGTCTATGGGCGGCGGTAATCACTAACCATCAGGTGATGAATCACCAGAAAAAAAGTGATACTATTTTGAACTATGTCGACTTAAAGTATCAGCCTATAAACTGTCCAACTGCAGGGCAAAGGCCTCCATCATAGAAATCAAGTTATCGCTACTATGATGGGATTAGGCTTAATCACCACGCTTGCCAAATGCGGATTGGTGATCACAAACCCGAGCTATGTTCGAAAAATTCGAACAATACTTTTCGCTCGACCCGGGAATCCAGCCCATGACCCCGAGATCACTTGCATATGTCGACTTGCACAATGCAAATTCCATTTCTTCAAACATCCATATTCTAACACAACTCTACAGGTTACATTACATGTTGTCAGAGGACATGTAAGGCATAAATTCATCAGCTCTAATGGCGCGTCTAACGCGAATTACACACAGCCCATAAACGGGTATATCTGGAGTAAGCAGACTAACTGCGCCGTGGCTAAAATGTTGAGCGGAAGAGTCACATAATTTTCGACGGTGGTTGTGAGAA
Organism: Marasmia exigua; assembly: GCA_019059595.1. Lineage (NCBI taxonomy): Eukaryota > Metazoa > Arthropoda > Insecta > Lepidoptera > Crambidae > Marasmia > Marasmia exigua. The sequence continues at coordinate 20,728,593 of CM032477.1, read as the reverse complement.
AGAAAAGTCGTGTTACTTGGTGCTCCTCAAATTTTAATTCGAAAGAAGCGTTCTATGTGTTTGTTTTTGTTTCAACAATATACTAAAACATTCCTTACAAAGTGAACTATAAAGTGGTATAAGTTACAATATTAATAAGTGTGTGTGTTTTTAACCCCAATAAATTTGCTTTCAAGAGAGCTCTTAGGGCCCACAGTGACTGTTAGTGATAAGTTTTAGATAAGTTTAGCCCTAAGCCCTAGGGCACTAATGTGTAACGCGATTTTTACTTTTTATTTTATTTTATTGTAAGTTAATAACTTACCTACCCATGACAGGGATGCATGCTTTTAGGTAATAGTTCAGCTTTAAGCTACTTGTTCTAATGTTTTGTTTTTATTTAACTGTTATCTGTAATGTGTCCTTATAACAATAAATAAATAAATAAATAAATAATGCTTCGTAAGGAGGTCCCAAGAACCTAAAATCTCAGGACAAAGCATTAGATTTTTACGTGGGAGAGCCACTTAAGGTCTTAAAAGATGGACTTATTTTTAAATCTCTTATGATCGCCACAATAAACATAAATCAATATGTTCAAACAACTTTGATACAAAATCTCATTCTCACATCAATTAGTAGCTTAAGGTGACGGGTAGGTCACACTTCCCAATCGATTTAAATTATTCGCAACTAAACCGAATATTTTTTTAACCATTTCGAAGCTGCAGCCTCTCGAAAAACATTTATGCAATTTATTTAATACTGATACTTAACTTTTGGTTCTGCTTTTGTACTCGAAATTTGAATTACCGTCAAAAACGGCCACTTATAGCGTTAATCCAAATTTCGAGTGCAAAATCAGATCAAAACGTAGTAACAATTGTTAAATAAATACAATAAAAACACTTGTGCATTTTCTGAGAGGCTGCAGCTTCGAATTTTTTAAAAAGATATCCGGTTTAGTTATACTTAAATACATATATTACACCCAGACACTGAACAAACACAAGTGTTCATCGTACCCACGACCGAACCCACGACCTGTAGCGTAAGAGGCAGGGTCACTACCCATTGCGCCATCCGGTCAGTCATTAGCGATGTCTCGGCTTTTGCGGATTTCCATTGGCGGCGTTGATTCATTTCCTTCAGGTCACTCGCTTGCTCGTTTGTCGCCTCTAGCATAAAAATGCTTTGCCTGCCTTTTAGAAATGTGTAAAATTGTTAAAAAGATATCCGGTTTAGTTGCTTACAATTTAAATCGATTGTTGTAGCTAGTTAGGGCCACCCGTCGCCTTAAAGCACTTGTGTTCCGGATATCAGACAATAAACCTTTAAATTCCACTCAAAGACAGAACAAAGTCATACCACAAATTAACTTACCTCCTAATAAATAGAAGCAATACCATTACCGACAAGTGAATCCCATGTCTGCCTCAAAGGGCTCTGATTTATTCCCTCAATTCTTCCCGAGTTGAACAAATGCACTCATTAACAACACTAGAGCCCCTGCCTATTGTTGGGCAACCCTTTCCCAGGGGATGCAAGGTACAGCCCCATGTAGGGTTAGATGGAGGACGGGTGGCGAGTTGTGGTAGTAGAGTAGTGTGGCTAGACGGAAGAAAACGCGCGTAAAAAGTGGAAGATAAATATATTAAAACAAATAAATAAAAAATACGATTGAGGTAAAATTTACCCCAATAAAAAAGACCAAGTTAGTAGACTTTCCAAGCAGGTTTTTTTTACAAGAAGACGCGAACAACAGCAAAATGCCTGGCAAGTTAATTAAAAAATATAAAAACTAAACTAGACCCAGGGAGTCTGTCCTCGCACAGTAGTGTCTTGCTATCTGTTAACGAGACTTGTCTTTTTAATAAATAAATATTTCACAACAGCACATAAATTGATCTGACATCGAGATAGATAGCTCGTGTCCGTGACCTGTCTTATGGATATCCGAACCAACAGCGGAATTACAAGTAGTGAAGTAAATACATACTTTTGAGATATAGAAAACACACAGACCAATACAAACAGTTAATGTTCATGCACACAGATGTTTGTTTGTACTGTGCGAGGATCGAACCCGCACCCTTGCGCCACAGGTAGCATTCAGTACCACTGTTCCAAACGTGTCGTCATGGTAGTGAAGTTGTTATTTATTTAAATAATTTAGTTTTAATTTTTTTATAACCGAATATTTGTTCTATATTCACTAGCGCTTGAATTGTATTCTAATAATGTAAGCTATGATTTTTAAATTTTATTCAAATCTATTTAATAGTTTTTGAGTTTATTAATTACAAACATACATAAATAAAATCCTCCTTATAAGAAGAGAAGTGTAGATGTATTTAACTAACTAACTTGGTTGGCGCAGCAACCCATAGTAAGTCTTGGCCTCCGATAATAAGAGTCTCCATTCGGTCGGTAATCAACCAAGAGTCCCCGCAAATCCTTATCGACCTCGACGTCCCAGGTACGTTCTCTTTACAGCACGATCTTCTCCCATTCTCTCAAGGTGGCCAAACGAAGTCGATGCGCTTTAGTCTCGCGAATGATGTAAGGCTCGGCAAATTGGTTTTCCAGCACCCTGTTTTGAGCCTCCTCCAGGCAGCATCCGGTGTTTGTGCTTACTGTATGTAAATTTTATAATAATTAACGCATCCACTTCTCCTTCTTTTTATCATGTCGATGGTGACAAATAAAGTGTAGTATATGTGCAATAATTATAAAAAAAATGTTTACTTGCATAAAGAAACTATGAAATAATTTTGTCTCAAAAATTGATTAATACTTTTCTTTATGGAGTCACCGTTGTACTTTTTTTAATTGTCTCATTATTGCCACAATGTACTTAAGGTAAAGGATATGGCGACGACTATCGATTTTAATTTTTAGCTACTAAACCAGATTTATTTTAAAGAAAATCGGGGTTAATTAAAATCGATAGGCGTCGCTAGTGTGCCCTACCCGTCACCTTAAGTACAGTACCATTATTTCCTAGCCGCGCTACACGGACTCAAATGAGTATTTTGACTGTACGTTTCATTCGATGACTTTAGCTTTTATATTATATGGGGGAAGATAATAAATGGGGCATTTATCGTACACCTACTTACTATTTGAGTGCATTTTGTATTGTCTGAATTGCTTGGGTCACACTACAAGTGTCTGGTATTTAGTAAATACAAAAGGCACCCTTTATGCTTTTTTTATGAGAACGGGAGGCAAACGAACAAGCGAGTCACCTGATGGTAAGTGATCACCGCCGCCCATAGACATGAGCCACACCAGAGGGCCCTCCCTCTGGTGTGGCTGATGTGCAGATGCGTTTGTGAACAATTCACGATGAATGCGCGGGCGCGGAGGCGGGCACGCTACTAAGGCCGCGCGTGCGTTTTAAACGTGAACACGTGCATCTAACGTCATATGTTTGATATGAGTGAGATACTTTACTCGGCCCTAAACTTTGTTTTTATGAGAAAGGGAGGCAAAAGAGCAAGCGAGTCACCTGATGGTAAGTGATCACCTTCGCCCATGGACATCAGCCACACCAGAGGGAAGGAGGTGCGTTGCCGGAGCCTTTTGGGAAAGGCTCGTTTCTTGAAGATCTCAATGTCGTATCGTCGTAGTGATGTGTTTTATAAATTTTAGGGCAAACAAGATCTTTTTCGTCTTTTATTAGTGATGGAAGTGCTATAAGGAAGTGCAGCATGCTGTTTAAGAACTGTGCTAAATATAAATAGTTGTCATACTGTTAATACTTTGCACTCACTTAATCTCCGTAATAGCGAGGAACGGCTGAACGGATTACCGGGATCCAGAAATCGGTGCACACCTCTTTACACCCCTAGCTGACAGCGCTGATGTTGCCGCCTATCCATAGACCCGGTATAGTTCCCTACTTAACTGCAATAGCCCTTGCACCTGTCGGGTGCTGTCTTTGGCTCTATCTCTTCAATAGTGCAGACAGAGACAGTATCCGCTAGGTGTACACATCCCCAATTACATTTTTGTGTCTCAAGGGGAGGGGACACGAAGAGGTCGTGTTGGATCTGTATCCCCACGTACGCCTTCCACAAGGACCGGCCTTGTGACACAGGAGAGGTACAAAATAATAAATAATAATAATTTAGTGTGGCGTGGAAATAAAAGTTATTTAACAAAGTATTCTGAAATCAAAAGAAAAATTGTTGGAGGATTGTTTCAACTAAATTTATAGTGGCCGGCCTAAAATAATATTGCAAAGTACAAAAACAAAAGGATTGCTTATTCAAAGAGTTCTAAAACCTGCCTGATGATAATAATAGAGTTTACTTTTTAATTACAAACTCTTCGCCGCTTTTAGAATATTTCAATTCTGAATTTGGATTTTAGTTAACTAGTTTCTATTCAGGCTTTTGTTCTCAAGTTTTCCAGTGAGGAGTAGATTTGGAAGATAGAATAAGTTAAAAAAGGTCTAGAAAGACTGGTGTAAATTACTTTGTGAGATAGAAAGGGTTTTCACCTTCGTTTTATTACTTGTACATTTCTGTGTTACCTGATAAATATTTGTTAAGACGCTTTTTGTTTTGCTGTTCCGTCTATATTCAATAATAATTATACTTACAACCTGTGCGGATAAAGAATGGGATCAGATATGGCGGCGCATCTATCCACTTATCGCTCGCACACTATTTGCGTCTATACTCGCACCCCACGAGTGCGAGTATAGACGCAAATAGTGTGCGAGCGAGAAGTGGATAGATGCGCCGCCATTTCTGATCCCATTCTTTATCCGCACAGGTTGTAATCTACATTATTTTTATCAGTATTAGTACGTTTAGTGTAAACTATGGACTGTATATAAAACGCTGGTGATGAGGTACCAATAATGGCACCTCATCACCAGCGCTCACTGATATCAGAAAAACTATAGGTTAATTCCACAGGTTCACAGACACTAGACTTAATGTAAATATTTTCAATTTCACATTAAAACACATTTCTAATAACCTTGTGAAGTTATTCTAACTTGGCATCTATTTAAATCTCAGTTTGTATAAAGGTGTGGTTGATAATCCCAACAATTATGTTGAACTTGGCTTCCATTTCATATTAAAATTTATTAAAGACTTCTTAATTAACATCCAAAAAATTGTCATTACCATCCAGAGGCTCCAAATTTATTCATCAATATCTCATTCAACCTCTTTCTAAATTAATTGGAATATCATATATTTTTTAATAAGTAATAGGGAAACCGTAAAAAATAATTTTCATTTGTAAAAACAGGCATTAAGAATTTCTATTATCAACTCAAATCACGTCCAAACATCCGTCATTACCATCCAGCTAACATCATTACCAATTTCATCAATAATCTAATTCCCGTCTCCATTTATCATTCCCCGCTGCAAGTTTATAAAGGTGTGGTTGATAATCCCAACGATTATGTTGAACTTGGCTTCCATTTTCATATTAAATTTTATTAAAGACTTCTTAATTAACATCAAAAAAAATTCAATTACCATCCAGAGGCTCCAAATTTATTCATCAATATCTCATTCAACCTCTTTATAAATTAATTGGAATATCATATATTTTTTAATTAGTAATAGGGAAACCTTAAAAAATAATCTTCATTTGTAAAAACAGCATTAAGAATTTCTATTATCAACTCAAATCACGTCCAAACATCCGTCATTACCATCCAGCTAACATCATTACCAATTTCATCAATAATCTAATTCCCGTCTCCATTTATCATTCCCCGCTGCAAGTTTATAAAGGTGTGGTTGATAATCCCAACGATTATGTTGAACTTGGCTTCCATTTTCATATTAAATTTTATTCAAGACTTCTCAATTAACATCCAAAAAATTGTCATTATCATCCAGAGGACCCAAATTTTCATCAATATCTCATTCAACCTCTTTATAAATTAATTGGAATATCATATTATTTTTAATAAGTAATAGGGAAATCGTAAAAAATAATCTTCATTTGTAAAAACAGCATTAAGAATTTCTATTATCAACTCAAATCACGTCCAAACATCCGTCATTACCATCCAGCTAACATCATTACCAATTTCATCAATAATCTAATTCCCTACTCCATTTATCATTCCCCGCTGCAAGTTGCGCCATTAATATTCTGGCAGTCAAACAGTGGATGCAAACATGCCTAAACATGTTGCTAGTTGGCTTCGTTAATGATACATTGCTGTGGGCCGTGGCTTTGCTTGTTAACTTCGAGTTAAGAATGTTGTCCTTAGATAGACCTATAGCAGATAACACGTTTTAATTTATTGGCTTTTAATTGTTTATTCAGTGCCTCGGAGGTCATTCTATTTCAATATTTATTTCTGTTACCCTTGTTCATTCTAAATGTCCCGAGTTTTTTGGTACCTAAGTGCTCTAACAACTGTTAAACATTTTTTTTTGTGATACGTGGCCGACGAGCAGACAGATCACCTGATGGTAAGCAATTGCCGCCGCCCATGGACACCCGCGACACCAGTGGAGTGACAAGTGCGGTGCCAAACTTTTAACCCCCCTTTCCCCCAGATTAGGCCTCTTCATTCACGCAGCTTTACTTCGGAGTTAGGTCGATGTAAGTAAAAGAACAGAAACAGAACAGAAAAATAAAACATTTTATTTCTGATTTGAAAATCACCGTAATTTTTGAACCTAGATATGGATTGTATGAACGTTTTGCAAAATCGCACTCACTGAGTTGAGTGTAAATTGTTTGATATGTTATTGCAATGGTAAAATTGAGATGAAAATCTTCAAATTACTCAAGCTGCGCCTAGTGGTCATCGCCAGTACCTCAATATGTGAAAAAAATAGCTTCTTGTAAGTGGACTCGTATACAGGGCGTTGTTCTTAACTTGAACACTATTAATAATAATATAGTCATTTGAAGAAAGAAAGAAAAACTATTTATTGATCACAACACATGATACATAAAATAAATACTAAAAAAACGGTACAGAGCATTAGAGTTATAGCCAACAAGGCTCAGCCTCAGCATATGCTGCAACTGCCGCAAGCAGCAGCTGCAGCGCTGGTTTTCAGGCTGGACCTTGGGTGACGTATTTGCATTAGAAGAAATATACATATTGACATGCAACTCAGAAGATAACAAAACAGATACCTACAAAATTATCGAATACATAAAGACCGACCAAGCTCATAAGGCACTTCTGTGACATTGACAAGGGCGTTGTACAGCATATTTTCTATCCGAAAATTTCTAAACAGCATTAGTTCCGACTTATGCCACGTGCAAAATAACCCTGATCAAACTTTAATAGACAGTCTAATTAATATGTTGGAGACAGTGGCGCCATCATTCATTCGCTTTGTAACTAGTATAATATTGGCAAGGAACCAATGTAGTAGTCTTAGAATATTATAATAATTATTATGAGCAATGACTCCTCACGTTACAGGTTGTCCTAGTGTGAGGACCAAAGGTAATCGAACTGGACGTCTTGTAAGCAACAAAATGTTTTGCTAAAAGCATATAAAAAGTATGTCTTTTTTTTAGTGCGACAATAGAACAATCTTAGCATGTAGTGAGTATGAAAATTGGTTGTCAATCTAGTTATCGTACCTAACCTTAAACCTTTTATATACTAACATATTATGATTGTCAACTGTAGGGTATGCTTATTATAAATAAATAAATAAATCAGCCTTTATACAGTGTCCCACTGCAGAGCAAAGGCCTCCATTATAGAATTTATGTCATCGGTACTATGATTAGGACAAGGATTAATCATTCGCATCTCATAATGCGGATTGGTGATCCGAGCTATGTTCGAAGAACTCGAAACATACTTTTTGCTCAACCCGCAATTCGAACCCAGGACCCCGAGATCACGGTTCCATACTTAAGTCGACGGGTAGGGCACACTAGCGACGCCAATCGATTTTATTTTTTAGCTACTAAACCGGATCTATTTTATACAATTTCGGTTACAACCTCACGACAAACAATTATACTATTTATTAATCAAACCATGCACAAATGTTGGGTCCAACTTTGGTGTGAAAAATTTATTCATTCCAAAAGCGGCCACTTTTGGCGTGAATCGATTTTTCGCGTACATGAAATAAGTATAAGTGTTCGCCGAGAGGTTGTAATCCCGAAATTGTATAAAAAGATCCAGTTTAGTAGCTAAAAAATAAAATCAATTGGCGTCGCTAGTGTGCCCTACCCGTCACCGTAAACCACTAGACCAGCAGGGCATCTATAAGCACATATTGTCCTTTATAATAATAATTATAGTTTATCTTTCCATGTCTCATCATTTTGATGGAATCAAATATTTATCATTTTCATTTTCAGACATAATGCTTGTGAACAGTTCTGTTCCAATGTCATTTATCGAAATACATCATTGGTACGTGTTAAAAGTTTGAAGATCACAATTTTTCCAATTCATAGTAATTAAACTAAAGTGAGAGCTTTATAGGTGTTTTTATAGATATTGTTTATTTTAATATCAACAAATGGGTAATATTATTCCAAGAAATCACTGTATCATTGAAATTCATTTCAAGGTTGAACTCCCCTGGCGCCCAACGTGGGGTGAACGAACTTAACCAATATAATGTTTAATTAATTAGTTTATTTGCATTACATATGACTTTTTCATACTTACCTCAGCGTTTCATTCCTAGCTGCGTCTAAAGCCATCGTTTTGGAGTTCAGGTTACCTACGCTTGGACTATGACGCAAGATTTAAGAAGTCAAGTAAAATTACAATGAAACGACTGCCGTCTGACTTTCGCCACTCTTAAACAGGGGTACCAGACTAATGGATCATGATTAAAAGTTGAGATTTATTATCTCAACAATAAAGAAACCAAAATATGCAGGTTTCCCGTACCGTTGAGATAATGGTATAATTTAAATATTGTTTTTACATAAAATTTCAAACATAATATCATCCAGCCGATTTCGATTAAGGCGGCTAATTTGAGATTAGCCACTTACGCAGGATATTTATTATAGTGCTCAAATGAGTGCGCAAACACAAGTGCACTCTCTATTCCCTTGCTCTCCTATTTCCATGGGACACCAGAGTGACATGACCGGCTTTACATGCTTTCCTAGGCACGCGGGTACAAGACCACCAACTTCCAGACTCCGTGCTGACACTGAGAATATCTTAAAGGAAAAACTCAGGAGGCAGTCTCTCATCACAAACCTCTTACACATTGACCTGGTTGCGTACTAAATAGCTTAAGCACTTGTGTTATGGATATCAGACAACAGAGAAAATTGAAATATAAGCTTAAATACAAACATACATACAGCCAGACAAAGAACAAACACAAGTGTTCATCACATGTTTGTCTAGGGTGGGGATCGCACTCACGGCCTTTGGTGTATGAAGCAGGGTCACAACAAAATGCGCCATCCGACCAGACAGGATTAAAGAAAGAAAGAAAACATTTATTATTATAGACATCACAACACAGGGCAAACAGTAGTTGTAAACACAATTTGCCAGAAACAGAAAACAAAACAAGAGAGACAACAATTAAAAACAAAAATCCAGACAGAGCCAAATGAATAGTGTGTTATGACGTCTAGTATAAATGGCCCTCACTCGGCTTAAGTCACGGTTATTACTACAAAGGACATGACGCTGGTTTTCAGTGTGACATGGAGCCCAATTCTCGTGCTCGTGACATTTCTTTTCATACGACATATATCACTAAATATATATAATAGTTTTTTGTTTGGTTTTCAGGTGATATCCGCCATGTTTTCAAAATGTCACAAGCACGAGAATTGGGCTCCAGCTGAGTGAGTGCAACAGACGCTTGTCTAGTATATTTTGTGTACCTAACGTGTACGAGTATGTGTTTAAAGTGGGTAATAATTTGTGTTTAAATATCCTCCTACTTGCGTCGTTTTTCCACAGTGCTAAGGGTTGTGGTCTTGATGAGTTATCTTCTGCCAGCTCACTCTATCATCAGATGTGATGTTTAAGGTTGACCAAAGAACTCTCCTCCGAAAGCATGTGGTGCTGAGTCTCACTGGAATCTTGAGTTCGGTTCGTTTGGATTCATTGGTCCGATGCTCAGACATACATATAGAGGATTGCGAGCATACTCCTCCAGCACCTCATATCAAACACAGCAATTCGTTGTCGGTCAGCTTTTTAAGAGTCTAAGTGTCTGCGCCGTATAGAAAAATAGAAAAGGCAAGTTTCAATATATCTACTAAGAAATACATACGATTCGAAAAATCCATAAGTGCATTGTCGGATTTGATCCTACGACTTCCCGTTAGAAAGTTCATCTCTCTTCCTGATATCCCTATCTCGATTCCTAAAATCTTAATATTCAATTTGATATAGAGGACATATTTAAGGACTTTACAGACAAACATACAAAATCTGTATTAGAACTAGTTCCACATTTTCAATATTCCACAAAAGCGCTTCGTTAACTAACTGATACGCTGATACAATCAGTCTGTTTACAGATTCTATCAAAGTGTATGAGAAAGGTTCGCTCAGTATAAACCTTGCGAAGTTACGTAACTTAATAGATTCTTTCACTTTTCCTCGGTAAGAACTGAAACAAAAATAATATCAAAGAAACGAGTATCTTTTTTTTTGGTCAATAGGCAAACGCTTGATCACAATCCCACCTGATGGAATGCGACGATGAGGTCTAGGATGATACGTGTTTGCCTAAAAGGCGCCTGCTCATTCTTGACTTAATGATATCTCCTCATTTTAGTGTAGTTCTCGGTTGGGTCCAAAAAACTTCCGCGACTCTTAAACAGGGGTACCAACCTAATGGATGATGATATCAAAGTCAGAGTTATTATCTCAACAATTAAGAAATTTTCCAAAATATGCAGGCAATTCCAAAAAAAAAAATGTTGGTAGTGAATGAGGAAGTATCACCAACATCTTCTTTCTGAAACACACTTATTACCATCCGGCCAATCCAGAAGTCTTGAAAACTTTCCTTGTTGTCCATTTATCAAAGTATACGCCCAAAAACAGCACTTCGCCAGGATATATGACAATAATACCACTGCAAGGGCTTTCAAAATAGCGAAATATTAATAGGAAGTTAAAAAAAATCTTTTGAATTTCTATACTACAAGGTGGACGCTAGAGTTCGTATTTCGAATTTATACATTTTAAAACTACATACCCTTCTTTTTCGTTTTCATCTCACCTAAATAAAAATATATGGATAGCACTAGTAGTTTTTTTTTATGTAAAAGGTGATAGCGAGCACACAGATCGCCTGATAATAAGCAATTGCAGCCGCCTATAGACACCCGCGACAGCAGTGGAGTCACAAGTGCGCTGCCAACCTTTAAACCCCCCTTTGCCACGGATTGGGCCTTCAGTACTCTCACTCACGCAGCGAAACACAGCGCATTACTGCTTCACGCCGGTTTTTTTTTAGACAGCCGTCAGCTTTCCAAAATCCTCTCTATCCATTGCAAGACGGAACAGCCGTTCCCTAGATGTAATGCCAGTCTACTCCCTTATATTACGCCGCCACGGATTTTTCTTCCTTCCTACGCGCCACCTCCCCAGCGCAAAATCTCTCTTTTTATGTGTTAGGTGGTAGACGAGCAGATTGATCACATGATGATAAGCGATTGCCGCCGCCCATAAATCTTAGCGACACCAGTGTAGTCACAATTGCGCTGCCAACCTTTTTAGCGACACCAGTGTAGTCACAATTGCGCTGCCAACCTTTAAACCCCCTTTCCCCTGATTTGGGCCGTGCGTGAGTCAGGTTACCGGACCCAGACTCACGCAGCGAAACACACCACAGTGCACGCCGGTTATCTGTGAGGCAGTGATTGATATCACGGCCTTACAGAAAACCAGAGTGATCTCCGGTCGAGCCGGCCTATTCATGCTGGTGCGTCGCCTTCCCACGATTTATACTTTTGCGTACATCCAAACACCAACTAACCAAGTACTGGCAAACTATGATACAGCCGTATCACTTCCTTCTGCCACCCCTATAGACAGTAAAACTTCTCCAGTTGTTGTCGCGTCACAGCAGACAGCAGGCGTCGAAAGTTTCCCCCCTCCCCCCATGGTACCCTAAATGCCTGGTACTGATAATTTAAGCAACACCGCTACCAGAACTTCGCATCGTATCAACACAAGGTGCGCGCTAGTTTGTGGTGCAAGTGACAGGAAAATTGTGGATTTGTGGTCAAAGGCTACACTAATATAATTTTTTGTCGTGATAGAGACAGGAAAATGAAACAGGAAACTGCCTCCTGTCTAATACTGATATTATACACATATCATATGTTTGTATTGTTCTGGGGGTTTCCTATGTATTATAAGTATGTATTTACAAAAGAAAACACAGGTGTATTCACTTCTCGCTCTATCTCGCGTCTATAGTCGCACTCGTGGGGTGCGAGTATAGACGCAAATAGTGTGCGAGCGAGAAGTGAACAAATGCGCCGCCATTTCTGATCCCATTCTTTATCCGCACACCGTTGTACATCTCATATCAAAGTTAAGGACCTAGTCAGATCTACGTTGTTTCCTATGGAAATCTTATACTTACCATCCAATTATCAAAAACATTCTATACAATCTAGGATTTGTATACAAGTACTTATTTAGTAAATTATCAATCACTACTATTATAATATTCTTACTAGCTGTTAGACGGGGCCCTGAGATTAGGATTTTAAAAATGTTGAGATGGATATGAACGCAACCATATCGTAGCGACAAATCTCCCGCCTAAAACGTGCTGTCATATTACTCTCTCTGTCAAATACCCTTTACGCGCTCGTACATAATTTAAAGTAATTAATCTCTAATATATATATTCAGTCAGTTATCCTTGCGTTTTATTCATCAGGTTATGGGCCCAGTGCCTCCTGAGAATAATAGGTTTCGCGTATTTCAAAGTACTAAAGTTTTTTCCAAAAAGTATAAACTCAAAATTAGTTCGCGATCGCCGTTTTTTTTTCAGCTATTTCAGCTAAAACGCATAAGAAAAATGTCATCAAGTAATTCCTTGGCATCCATTGAGAAGCTTACTGGACGAGACAATTGGTCAAGTTGGAGTTTCGCAGTAAAAGAATTTATTTTGAAAAAAGAATTTTAGAATTGGCGTATGCCATGGACAAGAGTTCCGTCTCGACTGGTTTGCCCGTGAAGCGGGCTAGCTACATGAACAATAATGCTGACGCAGCAGAATGTTGCATGGTAAGTGACTCAACTAACATAGACAAGGTATAACATAGCGATATTTAGCTAACTATTGGTAGTTATATATGTACCTATAATCAAGGTTACACTATACGTAGCGTTCCGCAGTCTGTTATCTTTTGTACCACACCCTAACTTAAGCGTGTGTCTCAACACTAGGTAATCTGCCTGTCTGACTGCCTCGGTGGCGCAGTGGTTAGTAGGACGCACTTTAAAGCGACGGCTGCGCATGGGGTCCCGGGTTTTACCCCCATGTCGGGCCAAAAATTTGTACCTAAGTTTTCGGTAAGAAATTCTTAGTGGCAGCCTGGAGTCTGGAAGTTGGCGGTCTTGTACCCCCGTGCCTCGGAAAGCACGTTAAGCCGTTGGTCCTGCGCCCAATCCCTCTCTGGTCGTGTCACAGTAGTATCCCATCGGAATATGAGGGTAAGGGAATAGAGGGTGCACTTGTGTTTGCGCATACACTTGAGCACTATAATATATCCTGCGTACATGGCTGATCGTTGAGATTGGCCGCCGTAGCCGTAATCGGTTGGAGGATATTATTATTATTAATCTGCCTGTGCGTCACGTTGTTCTTTTTTTTCCTTATTATAATATGGCCACCGGCGATATTTAGCTATCTAATTCAAGGTACAACAACAACTGTCAACTGTCAAAGGTAATAATTCTTACAACATCTCATACATTGACCTAATTCCGTACTAAGTACTACTATCAATCACTACTATTATAATATTCTTACCAGCGATATTTCGTCATCATAAATTGTGTATTTTTTTTTTTACTTTCACACATATTTTTTTTTTAAGATAAGACTTCAGTGACACAGATGGCGCCACCTGGTGTGTGAATAAAAAAGTGAATGATGGCGCCACTGTCGTTATTTATATTTATTGTATTTGTGTGAGCATTGTCTTTGTATGTTTAATTATTATTTATGTACCTTATATGCACCGGTTTATATTAATTTATTTATATTACTGTTGCTTTTTTTTTATTTATTGGATCTGTATGTATGCGTCTTGTTATTCATGTTCACGTTATAGATGTACTTTTCCGTTTTCTATTAATATTGTCTGTTTTTTTTTACATGTTGTATGTTTTATTATGAGTCGTCGCTCGAAGGTACAGCCTGAAAATCAGCGCTGCAGCGGCTGCTTAGCGGTTGTTGTAGCACATGCTGAGGCTGAACCTTGTTGGCCGCAACTTGATGTTTTGTCCTTATTCAGATTTGTATGTAATGTGTTGTGGTCAATAAATTATTTCTTATTCTTATTCTTATTTAGCTAACTATTGGTAGTTATATGTTTAATCAAGGTTACACTATACGTAGCGTCCCACAGACTGTCATCTCTTGTACCACACCCTAACTTAAGCCCTGTGTCTCAACACTGGGTAATCTGCCTGTGCGTCACGTTGTTCCCAATGTTCCGCGAACTTAGGTGTCGACGTTCCAAGTTCAAGTGTCCCGCTATCGATATGTGCTTATAAATGTTCCGTTTATTTCGGATTTGGAAGTTGTCGACTTGCAACTGTTAGTGCCGTGTTGATGCAAAGTTGTGAACTATGATCGAGGATTGAGTTGCCCCGGGGGAAACACTTTGAAACTGTACGCTTCGCTTAGGCCGCTTTTACATGTACCCTGGGGCATAGGGAGTGTATAATACAAGCCAAGTGTTGCCAGTTTGTTGTAGAATAAAGTAACTTATATTATTGTCCCATTGTAGAGCACAAACCTCCATAATAGGAATCGAGTCATCGCTTAGCATCGCGAAGGGAATATAGGCTTTACTATGCTTGCCTACAAACCCGAGATTTGTACAAAAACTTTGAAATATACTGATTCGGGAATCGAACCATAGTACGTACGTACGCACGTACGCAGGATATAGTGCTCAAGTGTGTGCGCAAACACTCATGTAGAGAACAAGGTGGTGTTGGGACTTAAACCCTAACTAAAACCCCTGGGGTGCCCATCTCCGGTGCCATCATCAAACGCGATCGGAAACCCCACCGGGCCGAGACTAGACCGTACCGCTCATCGCGCTCGCCGCTTCACTCCGATCTGGCGCAATACAGCCCTTCATCGCTGTACGACCTACCAGGACACTCGGTAATGTCGTCTCCCGCGGAGTCGTATGATGAGCAAGCCACTCTTCAACGCACTACCCACTGCCCAACGAGGCAGTCGCTTCATCATCAGCCCATTTAAGTCCCCACTGCTAGGGCACGGTCCTCCTTCAATCACATGAGGGGTAATTGCCATACTCACCACGCTTGGCAGACGTGTTGGCGAGGGTTTAGATATAAATGCAGAGTTTTCCTTCTCTGGATGCTTATGATCATGCCAGCAGCTTTACCTTAGTCGCCTTATACGACACCTCGGTAAGAGTGAGGGTGGCCTATTCTACTCTGCCGGGGACCACACGGCAGTCTCTTATCTCACACATTTTACACATTGACCTGATTGCGTACCAAATAGCTTAAGCACTTACGGACATCAGATAACTGAGAAAACTGAAATATAAACTTAAATAACAATAATAGTATCCTTCAACCGATTACAGCTACGGCAGCCAATCTCAAACATCAGCCACGTACGCATGATATATTATAGTGCTCAAGTGTGTGCGCAAACACAAGTGCAATATCTTTCCTCTTACCCTCATATTTCGAGGCGACACGATTGGAGAGGGATTAGACGCAGGACCCAAAGGCTTAACGTGCTTTCCGAGGCACGTGGGTACAAGATCGCCAACTTCCGGACTCCGGGCTGAAACTAAAAATTTCTTACCGAAAACTTAGGTGTTTACAAATTGTTGGCGCGACTCTGGGATCGAACCCGGGACATCTTGCGCAGCCGTCGTTTTAAAGTGCGATCCACTACCTATCGCCGTAGTCAACATGACGTTACAATGTCAACATAACAAGTCCCCACTTTCCTGTCCCAACATTTTTCGCCATCTAAATGAATAACGCTCGACCCAGACATTCGTACAATCAGAAAATCAATCCTCTCCTGATTTATAGCTCTATCCGCTCTTTCTATCCGGGACAGTTTTTGTCACATCCCGTGAACATCCCGGGACGTCCCGGGATCTCAGCTGAGTTATAACGGTCCTTTTAGGAAGGAAAATTGGGCATTAGTGGGCCGTGATTTACATTGTGTTAGTTTTTGCGAGATTTCATATGTACCGGGTTTGTTCTAGACGTTAGGTGTTAGTCAAGGTTTATTTAATAGGGACTTCGGAATTTATTGCCATAGTAAGTCAGTGTGTTGTGGTCTATAAATATTTTTTTATTGCTTAAAATAGGCAGACGAGCTTGCGGCCCATCTAATGGTAAGCGGTAACCGCCGCTCATAGACATAAACAATGCTGGAGCACAGTCATGCCGCTGCCTACCGTGAAAGAAAAACTCTTTACAAACCTCGTTTGAAAAACGACATGTCATAGCGATCGGGGAACACCGCGGCTGGAAGCTCATTCCGGAGTTTTCTTTCTTTCTTTCTTTCTTTCTTTCTTATTCTGGTAATTACAATGAACCGAGTGCCGTCTGAAATTCGAAACCAGCACCCGTTTTACACAACTAATCATAGAAATAAGATAAGATAAGAAACAATTTATTGACCACAACACATTACACATAGAAAAAAACAGAGAAAACAAGGTACAGAGACAAAGAGTTGCGGCCACCAAGGCTCAGCCTCAGCATATGCTGCAACTGCCACATACAGCAGCTGCGGCGTTGGTTTTCAGGCTGGACCTTGGGTGACGCCTATGCATTGAAAAAAATATTATTAAAGATTGACATGCAATATAACAACGAAAATGAAAAATTACATATATATACAAAACAAAGAAATAACACAAAGATAAATAATCAATTTTAAAACATTAAAATTATATTTAAAAAAACAACACAAAAAAAATGGCATTTGCGGGTGTCAAACCAATATTATCATAAGCGATAGTGGCGCCATCAATTAACTGCGCGCATTAAAATACGCACATAGGTTTGCAAACTCCAAGGGCCATGCTTAGATTCCGACCATTAACCACCGGTATAGAAAGAAATGGGTTGACCACTATTATTAAATCTATGGGTTGACCAAACTAAACGAGCCTACTTCGTCTTAAAAGGCCGGCAAAGCATTTGACTCCTTCTGGTGTAGCGGATGCCCATCAGCGGCGGTGTACACTTACTCTTACTATTAGGGATTTGCCACACTGGCGGATTTCGAGCGTTTTTAAAGCGGAATGCGACAATCTCGCGGTTGCGCAGCGTTCACCCCACGGATGCGCAACGGATTCGCCATGGAGATAAGTCTGAAAGCCATTGTTTTTTTGTGGCGGTCACGCAGAAACACGCGAGCGAATCCATTCCGCATCTGCTGCGCAGCCGCGGCGTGTTCGCTTCATCGTCGCTCCGCTTTAAAAACGCATGCAATCAGCCAGTGTGGCAACTCCCTTAGGCGAGACGTTTGCTCTTTTACTTAAAAAAATAACAACATACAACACTAAAATCGTGGGACAGCCACGCTTCGGCATGAATGGGCTGGCTCGACTGGAGTGATACCACGGCCTCACAGAATACCGGCGTGAAGCAGCACGTGCTGTGTTTCGCTGCGCGAGTGAGGGTTCCAGAGACCTAATTCGGGGGAAAGGGGGGTTACAAGGTTGGCAGCGCTGCAGCGATCTTGTGACTCCACTGGTACGGTCAGAATCAAAAGTAGCTTAACACTTTAGTACCATGTCAAAGTAACCCTTCTGTCTATTACGAGTATAGTCAGTTGCTAAGATACTAATGTGTTAAGCTACTTTTGATGCTAACCGTACCGCGGGTGTCTATAGGCGGTGGAAATTGCTTACCATCAGGTGGTTCGTCTGCACGTCTGCCACTATAACATAAAAAAATACACCAATACCCGCGTAAGTCATACATGTATACCTACGCCCATGTACATGGCCTCACATGACCCATCGTTCGAGTTTTATTTTAAAAGATATTTACATACTTACATACTCGTACAACAGATTTTTTATGCGATAGCTAGTAGACGAGCAGACGGATCTCCTGATGGTAACCGATTGCCGCCGCCCATAGACACCCGTGGCACCGGTGGAGGCACAAGTGCGTTTCCAACCTTTAAACCCCCCTTTCTCCCGGATTGGGTCTCCAGTACCCACACTCATGCAGCGAAACACAGCACAGTGCTGTTTCACGCCGGTTTTCTGTGAGACCGTGGCATCACTCCGGTCGAGCCGGCCCGTTCATGCCGAAGCGTAGCTCTCCCACGGTCAGTGCATTGTTAAGCGTTTCCAACTTGTAGAATCGAAGACGCCTAATACGCCTCTATTCGTAGTCTGGTCCCTAAATCTACCGTCTTCAAATTGAATCAGCTAACCTACGTACAGGCCACATCAGATTATTAAGATGAGTATCGATTGAAAAAGTTTGACAGATTTGACATTATTAAATAAATAAATCATTTATTTTCCTCTTTACAATAGGGTCTTAAACTAAAAGTACAAGTACATTGATTGCACCTCACTTATATGGCCGTTACCGTTCGCGCTGCATTCCGCGTACCTTCCTATGTAGACGATCGTAAACAGACAATACGATTGTATACGCTACCTGAATGGATTACATACGATTAAATACGTGTAAAAATTCCTTTATTTTAAATGATATTACTATTCTTGTTGGCTCATTAGATGAAACGTTTTCAATTAATTACGAAACACTAATAAAACGAAAATCGCATTTTTGTGACATACGATAATGTACGTGGGAGGCAAATAAATTAGCACTACCAAATTCAAATATTAAACACCACTCTTCGAGCCCATTATCAATGTCAATAAAATTGTACAATAATTTACCGGATTATCTAAAAAACATAAAACATGATAAGAACTTTTTAAAAGATCTCAAAAAGTATATTATTAAAAAAATGTTATTATAATATAAAATAATAATTAAATGATAAAAATATTCAATAGAATTAAAGGAATCATCGTCATCGTCATCGTCAGCCCATTTAAGTCCCCACTGCTGGGGCACGGGCCTCCCTCAATCACATGAGGGGTAATTGCCATACTCACCACGCTTGGCAGACGGGTTGGCGAGGGTTTTGATATAAATGCAGTTTTCCTTCTCTGGGTGCTGATGATCATGCCAGCAGATTTACCTTAGTCGCCTTTTACGACACCTCGGTATGAGTGAGGGTGGCCTATTCTACTCTGCCGGGGACCACACGGCTAAATTAATTAATTAATTAATAATCTTTTCTTTTTGATCAATGGTGTTCCTCCTCTCCATTTTTGTTGTGCCCGACAGGGTTCACAGTGATCTATTGTGTTTACCTATATTTAAGATCTTATAATGTACACTGTGAAATGCAAAATAAAATATTGAGTATTAAGTATTGAATATCGATATGATACTAGAATAAGAGAGGCTGGCGCCTGAAATAGATTATGTTAAAAAAAACATTGATTTGTGGCTGTCTGTACCTAAGCAGTAATGAGCATACCTTCTGTATTATGCATTTATTATGCATATCATGTAGGTTGTGCATTAAGGAAAATCTCCTTGAGTAAAATTGTTTAAATTAAAACAAAAATGTAATAGGTACGGTTTATTTTAAAAAAACTGTTGGTTTTTAAACATTTAATTATTTTTTTGTGTATGTATAAGTGTTTTTTTTAATATTTATTATCTGTATTCGTACGAATTGTTACTGTGCATGCTGTGTTTATCTGTAAATCTATTGTGCAATAACTTGATTCCTACAAACATGTGTCCGCTAGACTTAAGAGACATTGTAACAATAGTTGATAGACCTAATAAATAAATAAAATAAAATTTATTTGCAAAATTAGATTGTTATTAGCCAAATGAAAGTTCGTTTCTCTAATACCAGTATGTATAGTCCCGGTCACGCTAAGCCCGCCAAATGAGCTCCAATGGGAATTCACGTCTAACTACGGAGGAACTAAAGGGAATCCGCCGAGGGAACTGTTATGTACTGACTCTAATTCTGTTACCTGATGAAAGTACTTTAGGGCTTTTATTCTTTGTCTATTATTTATTGTTTGTGCCACATCGAATCCAAATTCAAATAATTCTTTATTTGCATAGGCTTGTACACAGCACGTACAAATCGTCATACATTTGAATGACTTAAAACTATTTATAAGTATTATTGTGTTTGGTATAGCAATTCTTTGCAATTTATTCTTAAGTAAATAATACACTTAAAAAAATTCACCGTAGGGCTCAGGTGGGACTCGAACCCACAACCTTCCACAGTCCGGGTGGCTGCACTAACCATTTATGCTATCCGAACCCCTTGCTAAGACGACGAATTTTGTAAGTGCTTGAATTGTCATGAGCCGACGATAGTGTGGAAGGTTGTGGGTTCGAGTCCCACCTGAGCCCTACGGTGAATTTTTTAAATGTATTATTTATTTATAAGTACTTATGTATCGTTTACATGTTAATACATATATATGTTGATACATAAAATATACTAAAAAAATAAATAAACATAATGCGATTCTACCACCGGCTCGGAAAGTTGTTTCTGGTCGAGAAGATCCCGCAAGAAACTCGCCAGTTACTCTTTTTAATCGCCTAACTTTCATACAATGTTGTGTCATCATCATACCAAGCCATACAGTTCAATTGTTACACAAAATAAATAAAAATCGGAATATGACGGTAAGGGAATAGAGAGTGAACTTGTGTTTGCGCACACACTTGAGCACTATAATATATCCTGCGTACGTGGCTGATCGTTGAGATTGATCGCCGTAGCCGCAATCGGTTGAAGGATTAATATAATATTTATCTTTGTCTATTTTATTGTATTTTATGCTGTTCATCATGTTTTCGCAATCAGAGTCGTCATTTAAGGTGACGGGTAGGGTCAACTATCGACGTCAATTGATTTTAATGGTAAGCAACTCTGCCGGATCTATTTTAAACAATTTTGGGGTTATAACCTCTAGGCAAATACTTAGGTATACTATTTATTAAATAACCATGCACAAATGTTGGGTCCGTTTTTGTACGTGAAAAATTTATTCACGCCAAAAGTGGCCGCTGTTGGCGTGCATCAATTTTTCGCGTACGCGTTGGACCCATCATTTGTGTATGGTTATTTAATAAATAGTATAAGTATTTGCCTAGAGGTTGTAATCCCGAAATCGTTTAAAATAGATCCGGTTTAGAAACTAAAAATTAAAAGCGATTGGCGTCGATAGTTAACCCTACCCGTCACCTTAAGGTGCGCGTCAATTGATTTTAATGGTTTGCAACTAAACCGGATCTATTTTAAACAATTTCGGGGTTACAATCTCTCGGCAAACACTTGCACTATTTATTAAATAACCATGCACAAATGTTGGGTCCGTTTTTGTACGTGAAACATTTATTCACGTTTGACGTGAATAAATTTTTAGTGGCCGCTTTGGCGTCGCTAGTGTGCCCTACCCGTCACCTTAAGCTAAATGTCCACTAACTTAAGTATGGAAAGTCTTTATGCGAAAGAAGTGTCAATATAGGTCTTTTCCTATAAAATTGCCGTTTTGTATGGCGACCGCCGCGACGATACTAGCGGCGCCAAGTGACGCCAACTTTTATATTGACCAAATACTTTGAAAGTATTAACAATTATTTAAATCGATATTATGGTTATGTTTATGGTTACGATATTATGGTTGACAACCCGTTTGGAACAGTGGTAGTGAACGCTGCCTCTAGTGCAAGGGTTGCGGGTTCGATCCCCGCACAGTACAAACATTTGTGTGCATGAACATGTCTGTTCGTATTGGTCATACATATAATATGTATATATTTGTAATCCCACTGTTGATTCTGATATCCGTAACACAGGTGCTTGAGCTACCTATCCCGGAGTCGGATCAATGTATGTGATGTTGTCAAATATTATATTACGAGTATTATTATATGGTAATAATACTTCCTAAAAGTTACAATAATCTCCATAATAGCTAAAAGTGGCCACTTTTTGCAATTATGGTGGTCGCAAAAAATTGTTTATACTTTCCTCAAAGTATTTGTGGCTCACTTTAAAAAAAACCGGACAAGTGCGTATCGGACTCGAACGTGCAAAGTATTAAGTTTAGAAAAAAAAATATTAGAAACCTCAACATCATATTTAAAGAACTATTCATAAATATCCCAAACGTATGGGTTTGATGAAAAAAAAATGAATTTCAGTTCTAAGTATGGGTATCCCCCAATTTTTGTTTCCTATTTTTGTGTAAAAATCGTTATGCGGTTAACAAAATACATCTATCTTATAGTTTCGGAAAGCAGTGCCTTTGACATACGGACGGACGGACAGACAGACAGACAGACAGATACAGGTTCCATTTTTTTTGCATTTGGTTACATTACCCTAAAAATGTCTCCTATTCTCCACAATATTTCGTAGGACGGCTGTAGCTATACGATGCAGTATATTGGCTCTCCTCAGCCTGATGGTAAGCAAGAGAAGAGCACACGTTGCAATTACAACGGAAGCGATGTCAAGGCATCACCTCCGTTGGCACCGCCATACTGGCCCGCGAGATTCTTCTTCGCACTTCGTTTGAAGGAATCCATATTGTAGGAAGGAGGAAATACATGTGCCGGCAACGAGTTCCATTTCTTGATAGTGCGGCAGAAATAGGAACTGCCAAAATTTTTAGTTCGTGATGGGATGTTTTCCACTGTGAAGCGGTGACAGCATTGTCCGGCGCGTGTAGTTCTGTGACGGAATAGGGCAGGTGGGATGAGACCTGTTAGATAATTATGATTAAAAGAATAAGATAAAGAGTGATTAGAAGAAGAATGATATGCGAGAACTTCAGGTTAATGACTAAGACTGGCAAGAAATAGTCCAGGATCGACCAAAGTTCGCTCTCTTCGGAAGCCAAGACTCGGTTCGGATCGTTGTGTAAGTGTTAGGTAATGCCCCTGTAACCCCGCCAGCGGCATTGCACGGACCTACTCCTACGCCTAGTGGGGACTCTACTCTCTTGGCTGTCCCCATTCCCTCCCTCGATCCCGGGGGAGGAAGCGCCGTGCCCGCCGTGTAGGCGGGCTTCCGTCCGGGAGAGGTCGTGGTGCCAGGTTTCGTACCTCACTAATGACCCCACGACCTCTCCCACTATGGACGATGAGGGAGAGTCCCAGGAGTTTAAGTCGGTATACCCCCGCCTTCTGCGGGGGGAGTACTACATAACCCATCCGTTTACACACGGATGGGTATGCGTAACGCATTTCTCCTGGGTAAACAAAAAAAAAGTGTTAGATAATGCATAATATGGTCGTGCTAATTTTAGTGTCGAAATTTACTTACCTAATACTTATTTTCACACATTTGCCTTCCTTTATCCAGGTTAAGTAGGTATTTTATATTCGCTAAGCTAATAATGTCCTACTCACATCTACTAATGTATGCGCGTGTACAGTGTCGGAAGCAATTTGATAACGACATCCAGGACTTTCAAATAATTGGATACAGCCAAAATGTTCCATAACATCGATACGGCCGAAATAGTCAAATTATTGAGTGCTTCCTTACTGTCCAAATATATCGACACACCGTGTTGTCAAATATATAGATACACGCTTGCCGCCATTATTATAGCGTCATTATAATAGTCAATAGTAACCAAGCACCTGTGACCGTGGGAGAGCCACGCTTCAGCATGAATGGGCCGGCTCGAACGGAATGATACCACGGCCTCACACAGATAACCGGCGTGAAGCACTGTGCTGTGTTTCGCTGCGTGAGTTTAAATTCGTCTTTATGACACCTTCAAATAAACCAATAATGTATATAGATAGATACACTTCATTGCACAAAATACACAATTTAAAAAATACTTGGCATTACAGAAACTTTAACTTTAAATTATTTTATACGTTAAATTAATAATTTATTATTAATTACTTTATTTAAATACGTTTGTTGTTATATTCTTGTAAGGTTAGATTTTTATTTGTTAATTTAAGGTTCAATTTTCATATTTTCATGCCGTTTCTCAATTGTTATTAAAAGAATTGTGGCATAAACAATCAGTTTAATTTATTTTATATAATACGTGATATGTGAAATAATTTCTAATTCGAATCTAAAAGTAAAGTAAAGTATCAGCCTATAACTGTCCCACTGCAGGGCAAAGGTCTCCATCATAGAAATCAAGTCATAGCTACTATGATGGGATTAGGCCTAATCACCACGCTTGCCAAATGCGGATTGGTGATTACAAACCCGAGCTATGTTCGAAAAAATCGAAACACACTTTTTGCTCGACCCAGGAATCGAACCCAGGACCCCGAGGTCACGGCTCGGTACTTAAACCACTAGACCAACAGGGCGTCAACAACAACAATAATTCGAATCTATGAACTAAAAACAAAACACGTGTCAACAGCCTTGGATATCGCTATATAATGGCTTCCGACTGTACTATTAAATAAATTACTGTACCTAGTCTTATATCAGCTGTAACTGTACAGATATTTTTTATGTCTTTGACATTATTACATTTTACTTTATACAGAATGTAGCAACTTGTATCTTAATAAAGTAAGTAGAAGAAAACTTTTACTTTCTCATGATATTTCTAGATTCATTAATATTTTGGTCACCATTTTGCAGAGTGAGAGAGAAATATACAATTTAGTAATGTATGACGAGTTAAGTCCTTTTGACAAGACTGAACTCTGACGCGTAGCTGCGCGGAGCACGCTTGACTCACTCATGCTTATGTCATAAAAATAGGTTTGTCTTTGTCTTCCCTTAACGTACAACTTAAAACAAAACGTGTCATCGAGCTGTGAGTATGTGTGCATGTAGTTGTGCATCACGCCTGTTTTCAACCCCCGACGAAAAAACGACGGGGTGTTATAAGTTTGACGTGTCTGTGTGTGCGTGTGTGTGTGTCTGTCTGTCTATGGCATCGTAGCTCCCGAACAAATGAGCCGATTTTGATTTTGTTTTTTTTTGTTTGAAAGATAAATAAAGAGGAAATGTTCTTAGCTATGTTGGATAAAAATCGATCCAAGATGGCCGCCGTCACAAAGATTTGGATTTTATGTTTTAACACAACTCCCACAATCATCGTCATCATCGTCAGCCCATTTAAGTCCCCACTGCTGGGGCACGGGCCTCCCTAAATCACATGAGGGGTAATTGCCATACTCACCACGCTTGGCAAACGGGTTGGCGAGGGTTTTGATATAAATGCAGAGTTTTCCTTCTCTGGGTGCTGATGATCATGCCAGCAGCTTTACCTTAGTCGCCTTTTACGACACCTCGGCAAGAGTGAGGGTGGCCTATTCTACTCTGCCGGGGACCACACGGCCAAATTATCTACAATATGGGTATCATAAAAAAGGGCTTGAGTGGCAGAATATATTAATTGTGAAAATTTCAAAATCCAAGATGGCCGCCGTCAAGAAAATGACGAATAACCTATTTGTTGTTCCAACTGCATATATTATAGGTATCAAATGAAAGAGCTTTAGTTGTGTCGGGGGTTTTTTAATTTTTCAATTTAATCAATTTTCAGTTGTCTTATTGAAGGGACGTGCCGTATCTTCCGCTATTTTGTATTAATCTAAGACCCATCATCAGAAACCTACAAGTAGGATATGACTGCTGGCAGACGAGAAGACGAAGACAGAGAGCACCTGATGATTAGCGCACCCAAGTCACCAGTAGAGTCAAAAGTGCACTGTGAACCTTCCTCCGGATTGAAACTCCAGTACCCTCACTCTCTCGGCGAAACAATTTGCAAGCAATGTTTCATGACGGTTTTGTGTAGGCCGTAACACCTGTCAAACCGGCATGTTTTGACCGAATGGTTGCTCTCCTATCTATATAAATAATGATATCACGTAAGCAAGCATTAAACCGAAAAAATAATCCAACCTATATTCTGCCATGGCGGCCAATCTCAAAGATTAGCCACGTACGCAGGATATATTGTAGTACACAAGTGCTCTCTCTATTCCCTTTACCCTCATATTCCAGTGGGACACCAGTGTGACATAACTGGAGAGGGATCGGGCGCAGGACCAACGACTTAATGTGCTTTCCGAGGCACGGGGGTACAAGACCGCCAACTTGCAGACTTCGGGCTGACACTGAGAATTTCTCAACAGAAAAATTCAGTTACAATTTTTCTTTTTTAAGATATAGGTGGCAGACGAGCCGACGGATCACCTGATGGTAAGCGATTACCGCCGCCCATGGACACCTGCAACACCAGTGGTGTCACAAGTGCGCTGCTTACCTTTTAGCCCCCCTTCCCCTGGATTGGGCCTCCGGTACCCTCACTCACGCAGCGAAACACAGCGCATGCACTGCTTCACGCCGGTTTTCAGTGAGGACGTGGTATTACTCCGGTCGAGCCGACCCATTCATGCCGAGGCGTGGCTCTCCTACTGTTAAAATTTTTGGCCCAACCCTGGATATCGAACCCCAAGCGCAGCCGTCGATTTAAATTGCGACGCACTACCCACTGCGCCTAACGAGCCTGTCAAACCGATACATATATTTATAAGTAGGTGTTGATGTGTTGATAAAAGGGATCTCAGGGTTCGTAAATAAGTTCGTAGGCACGGTTAAGGTAGCACAGTATTATTTGGTTTATCACAAATACAGAATTACATGGAAACTTGCAAACAATCGTCAAATAATATTAAATACACGGGAAACTTAAAACGCGCGCATCGCGGCCATAGGCGGACTCCCTGGGGCGCCCTCTGTCGGGCGTCGGGATTGCGCGGGCGCGGAATATTGGCGGGAGGCTTGGGGTTTAAATACGAACATCGTAGGGCGCGAAGTTTGAATGTGAGCGCGTTCGCTCGTGGCTCCGTGTGTCTTATCCCTTTGCGCTACATATTTAGAAACACAGAGTCCGCGCCACCACCAGCGAGTGTAAATGTAAGTGGGTGGAGGAACAGAGGACGGCCGATAAAGAGATGGATGGATTGTGTGAAAAATGACATGATGGGAAAAGGGGTGGATGATTCGATGACGAATGACAGGGACGTATGGAAAAGGAAGACATACTGCGCCGACTCCAGATAACCTGGGAACAGGGCAGGGGGATGATGATGTCCGCGCCAAAGAAGTCCTGTGAAAAGCGCGCTTCAGTCGCTATCAACATTCAATTTTGAGCTTTATGTTTATACATAGTTACAAGGAATTTAAAATTTTAGTTTCGCGTTTTGCAGCGAGACTTCTTGGGGTGGACTTTACATTCCAGTTTGAACTAGTTTCCGATGCGTCCATCAAACCATGCACCAGAATTCTTAGCCATATAACTTTTCAGTTTTACACGCGTTTTACGGTATCGTACATCAAACTTAAAGATGAACGTTCTCAAACAGTATCCGGGTTTACAACTTTGTAATTTTGCAAGTGCATCCGAGAAGCCGATCGTAAAACGGTTCACTTTTATAATCCCGTAAAACCGTTTAAATTGGGGCTTCGGTGATCTTTTGATGGAAAAATTCTCTAGTTGGGACTTAAATTTTAAAGTTAAGACTAGATATTTTATTTAGATGGCATCTTTCAAATTGAAAATACAAAGATCTCTGCCACTACTTAGGTCGGCCAACTGCTAGGTATTGCTAAAAAGATGTCATCGAGACTGATCTGCATGAACTTCAGTTCAATGACTGGCAAGGAGCAGTGCAGGATCAACCAAAGTAGCGCTCTCTTGTTTAGGAGGCCAAGACTCGGTTTGGGTCGTTGAGCCAGCTGAGTAAGTAAGTGTATCTCTAAAAGTAATAAGTGCTTTTCTGAGACCTCCCAGCGATCGTTATCTAGTACTTCAAGTACATGACATGGGATGTTCTGGTTTGAGACAAGAATAATTTTATTGGTGGGAATATCGCATAGCATACTGGATCTCATCATCGCTTTCTATCAAATACCACTGAGAGCAATTTTGCGCATGTGTCTATACTTAATAATTTGAACTTATTACATATAATAATATTAGTCAAGAGACGCCCAAAGGCCTTCCACCAATGTCCGGCAAATGGGTGTCTGTCCAGCAATATCCAAAAATTTCCAAACTGATGGGTTCTGAACTCTGATCTGAGGGATTCGAACTGAGAAGAAAGGAACATTTTGCTACATATACACTTGATGCAAGTTCACCATTCAGGTTAGTTACTGGTTCAAAAAGTGTTTCAACCTGTCTCTAAACGTAGAAATTCTCAAACAACAATCATTTCAAAAAGAAACTTCAAAGCAAAGAAAACAAAAATAACTAAGCGAATGCAGCCGTTCCCGTTGCTCTAAGCCAGCCATAATCCGGAGCAAATAGGTCACGAGAAAGCTATGCAGCTATGGCATAGAAGTGATACCTGTACTTAGCTACAGACTGTTTCAATACTTTGGACATTTTTTGAGTTGTCCGCCGTACGGCACTTACACTCGTGTACCGGGTGGTGTATAGGTGACTATTGGATAGCAGTCGATATTTAATCCGTACTCTCGTACATACTAATTTAATGTGAAAGTGTGTGTATCTCAGTCTGCCAAATATACAAAAGTAGTCTATGTTACTATACGAGTAGTCTATGTTTGACGACCCGTTTGGAACAGTGGTAGTGAACGCTGCCTCTAGTGCAAGGTTTGCGGGTTCGATCCCCGCACAGTGCAAACATTTGTGTGAACATATCTGTTTGTATTGGTCTGGGTGTTTGTATGTATTATTAGTATGTATTTACAAAAGAAAAGTATTATATGTATATATTTGTAATTCCGCTGTTGATTCTGATATCCGTAACACAGGTGCTTGAGCTACCTATCTCGGAGTCAGATCAATGTAGGTGATGTTGTGAAATATTTATCCATCCCTTCAACTATCTCCACCAAAAAAACAGGCCAACCCCCGTTTTACCGTTAAAGACGAACAAACACACAGACCGACATACACCCTTGGACTTTGATAATATTAGCATGAATTTTGACAATTTCACACTTAATTTTTACTTATAATTAAAACACACAAGAACGAACCATAACATTCACAGCTGTTTTCGCTTCTGACGCCATATTTCTTTTGATGATTACTAACGTTGTATAGTGGGGAAAAGCGGAATTACATTTGAATCACTTACCTGAGTCTTGATCAGTTATTTCGAATTTAAATACCCCAAATTCTTAATCGTTGAGTGATTTTAATTCTAATACTGGTCAGCCTAGGCATTCAATTGGGTACCGGCGTTTAACGAACAACCTAAGCTCCAATAGGATGGATAATTTTAACCTGATGGCTGCGGTATACACACAACAGAATGTGTGACTGTCTATTTGTATCTACCTATTGTAGGAATACAGCAGATTTCCCCTCGGACTTTTTACTAGCCAAAATCTAACAGAAAATCTCATATACCGAATGTTTTTGCTGCAACAAGCGAAACTTGTCCGTCCGTCCATCACTCTCGAGTCCTCTGTGGCCACATACAAATCACAAGTGGCAGAAATGGAAAAATGTTGAAACCTCGTCGCTTTTTCTGTTTCGCTCGAAAATTTGACCGATGGGTTTCTGTTAGGTACTCTTTCGGCGGTCGTTAGGTATTTTATTTTAAAAACTATCAGAGCTGTGGAATCGTTTCCTGCGAGGATTTTTTTAGAAAAAAAAGCAATTGTTTTTTGCTGAACGTTGTCCATTTCGTCTGTAATATTTTCCACAGTTTGTTTTGTATTTTTAACGGTGACCAAAATGTACACCCGGAGTTTTTGAATACCCGAGAAACTTTTCAAGGCCATTCGTCTCGGTGGTTTCTATGTATCATCATCATTTCAGCCAATACACGTCCACTGCTGGACATAGGCCTCCCCCAATGTTCTCCACACAGATCGGTCCTGTGCCATCCGCATCCAATGGATTCCTGCAACCTTCACCAAATCGTCGGTGCACCTTGTGGGGGGCCCGCCACGGCTACGACTTCCTGTACGTGGCCCCACTCGAGGATCTTTCCACCCCAACGGCCATCGGTTTCCTCGCTATGTGCACTGCACATTGCCACTTGAGACATGCAATCCTTTGGGCTATGTCTGTGACATTAGTTCTCCTGCGGGTCTCATAATTTCTGATACGTTCACGCAAAGAGACTCCGTGCATAGCCCTCTCCATTGCGCTCTGGGTGACTTTGAGCCTCCTTAATTTGGCACAATGTAGGCTGCCACGATTCGGTCCCGTATGTCATCACTGACTGGACACACGCATTAAAGACTTTTGTCTTAAGACACTGCGGTAGATTGGCCGAAAATATGCTGCGTAGCTTCCCGAACGCTGCCCAGCCGAGTTGGATTCGTCGATCGACCTCTTTTTGGAAGTTGGATTTACCAAGATGGACTTTTTGTCCGAGGTAGATGTACTCGTCCACAACTTTCAGTGTAGCTTCCAGCCTGTTACAAGAGGGTACGATATGAGAATTCGACATAATTTTCGTCTTGTCCATATTCATTTTCGGACCCCCTTGTTGGGGTTTCTTTGTATTATAAGTATGTATTCACAATAGGAAAGAATTAAATGTGTGTATTTGTAATCCCACTTTGATTCTGATATCCGTAACACAGGTGCTTGAGCTACTTATATCGGAGTCAGATCAATGTGATTTATTAAAGTGATGAGCTGATTGATACCTCCGGTACCCTCACTCACGCAGCGAAACACGACACAGACTCTCCTTCTCGCCGGTTTTCTGTGAGGCCGTTAGTTTCACTCCGATCAAGCCGGCCCATTCTTGCAGAAGATTGGCTCTCTTATGGTCTAATACAATAGTGTTTGTACCTATATCTATCCAGGTGTGCAAAGGAATCGAGAATTGAAATCTCGAAACAAACAAGCCCCTGTGACCTATTCGCTCCGGCTTACGGGCTTAGAACCGGCCGAATGAGCGGGACTATTGCTTCGGACTCCAGACGGGTGCAGGATTCATTCGATTTGATTCACAAGTCTTTTTAGATGATCTCATTTTCAAAACCATTGACAAAAATGTTTAAAAGTGCAAAAATAAATTGAAACTTCGTCTGTCCTACGTATGAACATTTTTGTTAAATAGTTGATATTTTTATAGCAAACATTCGCAATATATTCTTGAGTAAATAAGACATAAAATTTCATCACGTATTCAAGCGGGGCTCGAACTCACATCTTCCACAATCCGGAATGGTTTCCGACGTCCATGGACAACCGCAAAATTATTAGACTTACAAGTGCGCTGCCAACTTTTGAACTCCTCTTTCTCGGAATTGGGTCTCCGATACCTTCACTCACGCCGCAAAACACTGCACAAACGCTGCTTCACACTGTGAGGCCGTGTTATCACTCCGATCGAGCCAGCCCATTCCTATATAGGCTTATTATTATGATAATATTGGTTTGACACCCGCGAATGCCATTTTTTTGTTGCTTCTTTTTTTTGTGTTTTTGTTTTAATGTATCTCTGTGTTATTATTTCTTCGTTTTGTATATGTAATTTTCCATTTTCTTTTTACTTGTATATATTGCATGTCAATCTTTTATAATATTTTTTTTCAATGAAAAGGCGTCACCCAAGGTCCAGCCTGAAAATCAGCGCTGCAGCTGCCACAAACAGCAGCATATGCTGAGGCTGAGCCTTGTTGGCCGCAACTCTTTGTCTCTGTACCTTGTTTTCTCTGTTTTGTTCTATGTGTAATGTGTTGTGGTCAATAAATTGTTTCTTATCTTATCTTATCTTATCTTATATAATCTGTGCCGATAACCCTAGAAACATATACTTACTTACTTACTACGCTGGCTCAGCGAACCAAAACCGTGGGAGAGCGAGCTTCGGTATGAATGGGCCGGCTTGACCGGAGTGATACCACGGCCTCACAGAAAACCAGCGTGAAGCAGTACTGTGCTGTGTTTCGCTTCGTGAGTGAGAGTACCGGAGGCCCATTTCGTGGAAAAGGGGGTTTAAGACGTTTGCAGCGCACTTGTGACCCCACTGGTGTCGCGGGTGTCCTTGGGCGACGGCAATTGCTTA
Source organism: Marasmia exigua (assembly GCA_019059595.1). NCBI lineage: Eukaryota > Metazoa > Arthropoda > Insecta > Lepidoptera > Crambidae > Marasmia > Marasmia exigua. Next base: position 20,696,294 of record CM032477.1, on the reverse strand, counting down.
CCAATCAGGTGATCCGTCTGCTGGTCTGCCACCTATCACATAAAAAAAAAGTGAATCTTCTATTGTTCTACCTCCGACACGAGATTTCGCCATTCCGGTCTGTTTTCGGCCACTAAATGATACATTTAAATAAACTTGCATAATCTTTTCAAATCACCCTGTTTATGATAGGTAAATGTTTTTTATAGCAGCAATTTCGAGCATATATAAGAATACTTTGCATAATTATTTTCATTGATATAACTATTGCTGTTACGTAAATACCTGCTACTAATTAAGAAAATTGTATTATAAAAATATTAATTACCATGAAGTGCCTAGTAGTATTGTTAATAGCGTTCCTAGGTCTGAGTTTAGCTAGGATTCCACCAGCACCATACTTTCCGGGACTACCAATACGTAAGTAACAATTTATTATTTTCATTTACCCCCGACGAAAAACGACGGGGTGTTTGGTCCCTAAATCCAACAACATTTCAGGTGATGCATCGCCAATAGATTTGAGTTCTACTTCTTGTTCGGGTGCCTCTTTAGTTTTGAAGGTTGGCCGCCAATTTCTTGAACTTCTTTTTATCTTTTGCGAGACTGAAAAGTTCTTCTACGCTGGTAATCCCGGTCCACTCCCGTATGTTACGCAACCACATTTTTTTCCTACGTCCAGGACGCCTCTTTCTCTCCTCTTCAAATTTGCCCGTCATTATAAGTTGAAGAAAACTGTACCTATCGTGTCACACGTGGCCGAGGTATTCAATCATCCTTTTTTGACGATTGAGATTTGAGAGACAATTATGAGACATTAAAAAAAATTCAACGGTGAATCCATGAAGGAAAGTATAAGATATAATTATGTCACAATTTCTACCTACAAGTAACTATATTTTTTTCAATTGCTAAAAGTGGCCAATTTAGGCAAAAAATAGGAATTATGGTTACTTGTACAAAAAATATTACACAAGTACATCTCAACAAAATCTTTCCTTTATGGATGCACCGTCGTATTTGTTTTAATATATGATAATAGCTACAATTAATACAAATCTACTGGCGGCGCTAGTTTCGTCGATGGTCACCTTAAATTTTCATACGTAGCACAGTCATCATCATCATCATCATCAGCAACCCACACTCGTCCACTGCTGGACATAGGTCTCCCCTAATGCACGCCACTGCTCCTGATTTTCGGCCACTCTCATCCAGCCCACACCAGCCAGCCTTCGAATGTCATCATCCCATCTTGTCACAGGGCGTCCTACACTACGCTTATCGAGTCGCGGTCTCCACTCAAGGACTTTACGGCTCCAACGGCTGTCAGTTCTGCGGCTAATATGACCAGCCCACTGCCACTTCAGTTTGCTAATTCGGTGGGCTATGTCAGTGACTTTGGTTCTTTGTCGGATTACATCATTTCTGATGCGGTCCTTCAGAGATACTCCGAGCACAGTAATTTAAATTTATTTTGGCACTTCTTTTTTAAATTCATACTTTTTATTATTTTTTTTTCGGGAGTTTTTATTTTTTTGTCTGTGACTCTATTTTGATCATTCCTTATACGGTCAAGCATAGAAATTTTCAAACGTAGGTTGCCGGTGCATGTATTCCCCCTTCCTACAATATGGATTCCTTCAAACGAAGCGTGAAGAAGCATCTCGCGGGCCAGTATGGCGGTGCCAACGGAGGTGATGCCTTGACGTCGCTTCCGTTGTAATTGCAACTTAGCTCTTCTCTTGCTTACCATCGGGCTGAGGAGAGCCAATATACTGTGCCACTATAAAAAAGGCAGCCAGTAAAACCGGGCTGAATAGTATTTTGCTTTGCTTTTGAACCAATATTTTCTTTTCCAGGCCTATGCCCTCCTGGAGAACACAACATAATATACTGCCCACGCCGTAACGAGCCCAACTGCGATGTACGAGAACTAACTATCAACAGAACAGCTGATTGTGAAATCCCAGCCTGCTTCTGCGATGAACCCACGATACGGGACCTTAGCACTGGATACTGTGTGGAGCCAGAAGATTGTCCAAGCAAAAAATAAGTTTTTTTTATACAAGAGGCGACAAACGTGCAAGCGCGTCACCTGTTTAAAAGTAATCAACATCGCCCTTCATCATCATCATCATCATCAGCCCATTTAAGTCCCCACTGCTGGGGCACGGGCCTCCCTCAATCACATGAGGGGTAATTGCCATACTCACCACGCTTGGCAGACGGGTTGGCGAGGGTTTAGATATAAATGCAGAGTTTTCCTTCTCTAGGTGCTGATGATTATGCCAGCAGCTTTACCTTAGTCGCCTTTTACGACACCTCGGTAAGAGTGAGAGTGGCCTATTCTACTCTACCGGGGACCACACGGATCGCCCTTGAACACCGTGAAATCAGAGAGATCGCTAATGTGCCAGCCTTTTTTTTTAAATACTTATTACTTACTTAATCCGATGCCTCAGCGACCCAAATTGAGTCTTGGCCTCCGAGATGAGATAGGTGATGCCGTCATTTGTTTCGATCTTGTGCATCTTCTGCTTTCATATATTGCAGGTCCGCGTTCACTACATCCCGTCAGCGATAGTGTGGACCCCCAACTGGCCGCGCCGGCCAGTTTAATTTTAAAATTTACTCATTATCATCATTGCCTTCGGTTCACTTTTGAACCTACGATTAGTTATTTTTATGATATTGAGTGAGGTACCGGAGGCCCCATTCGGGGGAAAGGGGTGTTTAAAGGTTAGCAGCGCACTTGTGAATGGTGTCGCGGGTGTCTATGGGCGGCGGCAATCTCTTACCATCAGGCGATCCGTCTGCACGTCTGCCAGCTATTACAAAAAAAAACCTATATTAGGTTTTTTTGTGATAGCTGGCAGAAGTTGATACTATCAGGGAAACCCGGATATTATTCAACACCGTCAAATAAAGGAAGATTGAAGACACAATAGTTTCAGCCTACTATGAGCCTTAATGATGGGAAAAGGATGATGATGGGAGAAGTGGACCGGGATCAGCTAAGCGGAAGAACTTTTCTATCTCGAAAGAAATAGAGGGAAATTTAATATAATGGCGGTCAGCCTTCAAGATTGAAGGAGTACGGTCAGCGTTTAGCGCTGACCGTACGTAGCTTCATGGTCATCATCATCAGCCCATTTTAGTCCCTACTGCTGGGGCACGGGCCTCCCTCAATTACATGAGGGCTAATTGCCATAATCACCACGCTTGGCAGACGTGTTGGCGAGGGTTTTGATATAAATGCAGAGTTTTCCTTCTCTGGGTGCTGATGATCATGCCAGCAGCTTTACCTTAGTCGCCTTTTGCGACACCTCGGTATGAGTGAGGGTTAAGGGTGAGGGAAAAGTAGCTTAACACTTTAGTACCATGATAAGGTACGTAAAAAGGTTACTTTGGCATGTTACTTATGTGTTAAGCTAGTTTTGATGCTGACCGTACCAATAGAAAAATATAAATTATTGTATAAGCCGCGGCAATTAAGTTTAGCGGTAACCTTGAGTGCGCAGAAATTAATTTTAGTAAAAGTTTAAGAACTAAAACCCGACTACCAAAAACACGCTCTAAAAAGTACGAAACAAGAAAAATGTTTCTGCTGAAATTATTATGCCGTATTGCCGTGTTCGTATGCCACCTACTGTAGCAAAATAGATTCATTATAATAATAAAATAAAATCAATGTGGCATACGACCACGGCGATACGGTATAATAATTTCAGCAGAAACAATTTTCTTGTTTCGTAATTTTTTTTGGTAGTCGGGTTTTAGTTATTAAACTTCATTTTTATTAAACATATTTTTAGTTATGTAAATAAAAGTACATATTAAAAATGTTACAAATAAGCTCTTTCATTTGATATCCCACACGATACCAACAAGCAATTTTTTTTTAGTTTCTTATCCTAAGTCCTCTAGAGGGCGGTGTAGTCAATTTTACGTGACGTCATGTCGCCTATAACAAGAAGACAATCAAGACGCTTTTAACTACACCTCATTAGTTCAAATATAATGAGTAGTTTAGAAGTTATGAGGGAACAGATGAACAACCATACATACATACATACAGGTCAAAATCATAACCTTCCTTATTGCTTCGCCGTAGTCAGGTAAAAAGTGAGCTTTTTCATAAGTTTTTTTTTATGTGATAGGTGGCAGACGAGCAGACAGATCGGCTGATGGTAAGCCATTGCCGCCGCCTATGGACATTCGCGACACCAGTGGAGATACAAGAGCGTTGCCAACCTTTAAACCCCCCTTTCCTCAGGATTGGTCCTCCGGTACCCTCACTCACACAGCGAAACACATCACAGTGCTGCTTCACGCCGGTTTTCTGTGAGGCCGTGGTATCACTCCAGTCAAGCCGGCCCATTCATGCCGAAGCGTAACTCTCCCACGGTCATTAACCAGCCGTACTGTTCACCACAAAATTGGATACTCAGTTAATAAAACGACTGTTCCATGAATATTTAAATTCAACTAAAACCAGAAGTCAGTTTTCATATTTTCCAACACGATTTTTGGTATTATGTATATTTGGTAGAATACAGCTCATGTCGAATGAAGCACTTACAAATTTCGTCGACTTAGTAACGCGTTCAGTGGTATAATTGGTAGTACATTCACCCGGATTGTGGAAGGTGTGGGTTCGAGTCCTGCCTGAACACGAGATTAAATTTTTAAGTGTGTTATTTACTTAAAAGTGTAATGCTTTTAAATTAAAAAATACGCACACGTATTTCATATAGTTCATTGGACTGTACTTTTTCACATGGTCATATTTATTAGTTTATAATATTGTATTTTATTTATGTATTAGGGTTACATATAAGTTTTATTTTAATATTTACAGTTTGTCTATTTTATTTTTTTTCCTTATTGAATATTGCACCACCTACCCCTTCTCTACTATTAAATGTCCGTTACCCGAAGGTTGTCTGGTAGAAATTTCGCTGAAAGCGATAAGAACGCCGAAATTGTACACAAAATTTCTGTAATGCCTAGTACTTAAGTTCTTTTTTTGTTGACTCAGGAGAAATGCGTTTCGCATGGCGACGGGACGGCTTCTCCTAACGAGAAGCCGGCCAGAGGCATACCGACTAAAACTCCTGGGACTCTCCCTCATCTGTCAATGGGTGGGTGGGTGACATGGGGCCAAAGCTCGGAGCCTTTCACCACGTCACCCCCCGGACAGGGACGCCCGCCTACACGGCGGGCACGGCGCTTCTCCAGCCGGAGTCGGGGGTGTATTTTGTGCAATGAAGTATATCTATCTATCTATCTATGGTCAGGTAATAACGTCAAGCAGCTGTTACTGTCAACTCTATGTCCTAGAGTAAACCTAAGTCTCAGTCTAAGTCCTAGAGTAACTTATATATTATATATACTGATATAGAGGCATCAGTCGGCAAGCCAGTTCTAGCGCCATCAAGAGGAAAACGACCAATACTCAACGGCTAAGAGGCAAAAGTCGGCAAGACAGTGCTAGCGCCATCTAGACGAAAACGACTAAAACTCAACGAATATATAGTACGGCCATTTTTCAGTGATCCTTGTCTTCTTCCTTTTTCAATAAAAAAAAATCTTCAGTTAAGATACAGTCAGTTAAGCAGTAGGTAGTAACCGCTGCTTTTTTGGTGTGAACATGAATAACTGTCACTCAGCTGTTAAAGTACAGTCAAAGTGGAATTACCGTTGCTTGAAAACTTAGTGAACCGCGCCCTAAGATCAGAAGGCACGTCAGTGACATTGACATGGGAGCGCTGTACAATATTTTTTGCATGGGAGAATGTTAAAAGCACGGACACTTGTAAAGGAAACAGCGTTGGTTCAGGCAGCCCCCCCCCCACCCCTCCCCTCCCTTACCCCTTCCACCCCTGCTAAATAACTAACAAAGTAATTGTGAGTACAGTATTGAAAGAGTTATCATTTAACTCCTTACCTTCTCTTCCATCATCAGCAGAGCCACAAAATTAATACAATCAGTCGTAAACACTGATGCAGTATAGAAGCACCCCCCCTTTCGTCTTCCGGCAAATAATTAACAAACTTATTGTGAGTACACTATTGAAAGAGTTATAAAGAAAATAAAAATAAAATAAAATAAATCTCTTAACTCCTTACCGTTGAGGAGTTGACCTTCCATCATCAGCAGAATTATTAAAAAAAGAAAGAAAGAAAGAAAGAAAATATTTATTATTATAGACATCACAACACAAAACATATAGCAATTGTAAACAGAACACAATTTGGCACAAACAGAAAACAAAACATAAAACAATTAAAAATGTAATGCTGTAACCAGCTACGTAAAAAATAGGAAAATCTAGATATATAAAAGAAAACAGACTGTTTTTTTAAATGATAGTGGTTATTGTCAAGTTGAAAATATCATTAAGTGTATTTTGCAGCGAGCGTTTTCTAGTTCCATGATTTTGCATAATGTTTTCCTTTAAATACCTTAGAGTCAGCGAAAAAGTATATTATAAAAAATTGGCTTCACTTAGACTTGATTTTTAAAGTGACAGGAGTTCAATATGTTACATTCTTCTAATTTTCATGCATTTTAGACTAGCTAGATTTTAATTGAGAGTTCTAAAAAAGTAGACCGTCTCCTTTCACTTCCCTTAGAGACAAAAATTGAAACAAACAAGCGAGAGTTAGTTTCAAGATTTTGTCCTGACCTATTCGCTCCGGATTACGGGCTTAAAGCCGTGCGATGAGCGGGACTATTGCATCGGACTCCAGACGGAATCACTCGCTTGGAAACGCTGGATTTTCTGTTGGTATTATTTTCGTGTTGGAAAGTATTTGTTGTGGCCATTTTGTTTGCCATGTGATAGAGTTGTGGTCTAAATGTTTCACCTACTGCACCCGCGCCCCGTGAAGTGGCGTGGACATGGGAAGGCGCCAACTTGTCCGCACAGGTCGCGTCCCAAACCAATGCCTTGCCCTGACTCCACGGGATGAGGGTCATCCCATTGGGCCTTTTGCCGTCGCTCCGACATATGCCTAGGGGTTCTAGGACTGCCGGAGTTCGGACTGAAATGAAGGCCCGGCGGAGGATGTCATTCAGGTAGGCATGGTGAGGGACCCGGCCGGCGCTTCGGGCACACGACAGACCGTGGTGGCCCAGGGATCCTACAAACTCTCCACAGGAACATGTATGAGGGTGAGTGATGGGAAGCCCAAGGCGAAGGGAAACCGCTATGGACAGAGTGACGTTGTCCAGAACGGTTCCAACATTCGCCGAGGGCAGAGCGTGCAGCCAGAAGCCAGACTCTCTTTCTGCTACGGCAAGGAGACGAGCCCGCTCTTTGTCATTGGCCGAGGAAGACAATAGGTCTTCAAAAGTGGCCCGGCAGAGTGGCTCGTCCCATTGCTTCTGTACATGTGGGTTGATTGGTGGGTCATTGGGGCAGGCATGCGACCAGGCATTCCTAGCTTCCGCCAGGCACGTAACCTCAACATCGCCAAGCGACGGGTTTATAATAGAATGGTAGAGGTTATACGTGCTATAGGCAGACGACAAGAATGCGGGTAGAGCGACACAGGAAATTTTACGGGTGCCCAAACCGCCGAACCGGATGGGTAGGGAACCCTGAGCCCAGGAACGGTCATCGAGCGGGCAATTCAGGATTTCGCAGAGTGTGTTTTGCAAAAGGTTATCCAAAGAGGTGAGGATGTTTTTGAATTTCCAGAGCGGGGAGCAGCGTAAAAAATATGTGAATTTAGGTACGAAAGTGCAGAAGCGGATTATTGTGAGGGCCATGTGTGGATTAATTTTGAGAAGTCTGTCGGACGAATTTTGAAATTTTAGGGCCTTTTCCGAAATGAAATTAGGGATGGACTCGTCGAAAATGGGGGCACCTAGTAGGTGGAGAGTCTCTTTGGATAATATCGAGATGTTAGGAGCTACTTCAGAGAATTAAGAAATTATATTTTGTTTATCAGGTAAGGTGTCCGGAACGTAGAGCTCGCATTTTGAAAAATTTAGATCAAGGCCGATTGACGAAAACTTCAGAATAACGTCTTTTAAGTCGTTTAGTACTGTGGTTGGATCTCCACCTAACGAACCATCATCTAGGTACCACAAATTTAATTTTGAATTTAGAGTTGAAATTATGGGATGTATGGCCAGGCTAAATAACGCGGGGCCGAGTGGATCACCCTGCTGACAGCCAACGGAAGAGGAAAGAAGGTTTTTTTTGTAGATTAATTTCGAGGGTTTGCTGTAACATTGCCAAATATAGTTAAATATGGGAGCAGTTTTTTCTTTCACTTGGGTCAGCAGGGCGCCCCTATCCACCGAATTGAAAGCATTCTTTACGTCCACCTTCAACAGAACCTCTGCGCCGTTATGGTGTAAGAATGACCGGACGGCGTGTACTGCTGCTTCGCACCCGCCACGGGTGCCGAAGCCCAGCTGGGTTGGTTCAAATTGGGATGGGATGTCAGGGATAATGGAGCGGACGCAAATCTTGGACGCTAAGCGACGGAAAGTAGACCCAATAGCAATGGGCCTGATTCCGCCATCTTTTTTCTTTAGGGCGATCAGATTAGCACCGTAGAGGATGTCTGTGATAGAATCGATGACTGTACCAGACAGCATGAGGTTCATGAGTGATGTGATGTGGCCAAGAAGGGAACTGCCGACGTTGCCCGTTTCACTGGAAACGAGATCTTTTAGATGTTGAGGTGTTAGGCCATCGAGGCCGCCGGCAGAACCGTTCTTGAATGATGAGAGAGCATCGAGGACGGTTTTCGGTGATGCCAGAAGTGAATGATCTGATGGAATGGGTGGATCGGGGAGATGAAGTGTTGAAGGTGGAGGCGGATGTTTGGAGTACAGAGCAGAAAGAGTGTCAGGGCTGTCCGGGGCGACAACGTCGTTCGAGAAGAGGAGTTGGGCAGCTCCCTTTAAATCCCCATCGCTTATTTTCAAGGCATTTTCCGAGGGCATGAGCTACTGAAGTGCGGGCTCCCCGGGGAATCCTCTTCAGTAGGGGACGGCTGTGTTTGAGAGAACTAAGTTTTTGCCAAAGTGGAAGTCTGTTGCTATTGTCTGTCTGTAAGTCAGTGGAAGTGGGAAATACCTTCGAATAATACCTTTACTTTTAACTATTTTTTTTTCTCAGTTATTGTCTTAATCTTCTTATGTTTTTGTTCTTTTTTACAAAAGTAATAGAAATATTTTTAAAATAATCTGTTAACATTCCCCAAATACACGATTTCTTCATCTAACGCATTATTATTAAGAGGCTATGGTGTCCAACTCCAAGGTAAAGGCCTCTCTACCCTTTCTTTACATTTCACTATTTTGGGGGACTTTGGACCAGTTGGGGCTATAGGAGATGAGCTCTTCTCGCTTTCGCCTCTACGGTCTATCTAGATCATGGTGGATCAAGTAGTATGTATGTCAACTTGAGCGGTGACACTTAAAAACTTATTTTGTTTTTTAATTATGTCATTGAAGTACTAGAATGTATATAATTAATTATGTGGAACTACTAGTTGTATTCATACTGCGGCGGAACTTAATTAGCCTTCTTAAATTTGTTATCAGAATTTGTTTATTTAAGAAGAAAGAGGAAAATAGTCATCATATTCCACATCAACAGACAGTTATTGGCCAATTTTCCTTATTCCCATATTATTTATGCGTCTCTGCGAGATGTCAGCTTTACCTATTAAGAGTGGTTTTCCTGATTTTTGTATCATCAATAGTTAGTATATAGTGGAATCTTATATATAAGTTTCAATTCAACTGCATTAAATGCACAGAACGGGACGTACACTTTTTAAACGGTATTTTTTACATTAAACGATACTTTTTAAACTCACACTCGGCTCGGTGATTAGTCTTTCTGGTTCATAGGACCAGGATAGGTCTTTATATAACGATAAAAATGAATTCTTAAACAAATGCCTTTTGTAGACAGAGAGATCCGAAAGAGTACCTAAATTAAATGAGATTACAGTTTTCTGTAATGATTAGTAACTTTTAAGAAAAAAATATAACCATGAGCAAGGAAGAAGACAGCGCTATATTACGCTGAGTGAGTAAGGGTTTCGAACGCCAAGTCCGAGGGAAGGGGAGTTACAAAATTGGCAGTTCACTTGTGACTGCACTGGTGTTACCCGAATCTATGGGTGCCGGCAACCGGTTACTATCACATTATCTGTCCGTTTATATCCTATCACATAAAAAACACTTTGAAACCTGCTCAAACATGTAGGTGTCTCTATCATAAGGTTGACTTATAAGGAGATTAGCATGCTGTTCGCGCAGCACAGTGCTGAAAAGAGGTGTTTTCCGGAATTTCCTTACAGACATTTAAAAGTCAAACTGAATTAAAAATGTTTTCCAACGTATCCTAACCACAAACTGTTTTAATTCATTTTCCTCGCCGTCGAATAAGAGTTTTTAAGTCCAAATTAGAAGGCAACTTTTCCCAGTGTGCGGCCTTAAGTCTTTCTAAATTTAATTAGCGTCCGAACAACCCGGTCCGAGAGGTGGGGTCAAAAGTTTCTTCATCCAATGTGGTTGAGGTGTGAAAAGTTTGTCCGAGAGAGAATGAAAATGGTCACACTGTGCAGATAGATTCCTATAGTAAAAAGTATCTCCTTAGTCGTATGGTCGTATAGTCTTTACTACTACATTATTCTATGTAATGAGTACGCCTACGTCACCCAAGCAACAATATATAACCTCCAACCGATTTCGGTTACGGCGGCCAATTTAAATGATCAGCCACGTACGTATGTGCGCAAACTATCTATTCCCTTGCCCTCATATTCCGATGGGACACCAGTGTGATACTACCGGAGAGGGATCAGGCGCAGGGCCAACTTGCTTTCCGAGGCACGGAGGTACAAGACCGCCAACTTCCAGACTCTAAGAATTTCTTACCGAAAACTTAGGTACAAATTTTTGGCTCGACCTGGGAATTGAATCCGCAATCAGCCGTCGCTTTATAGTGCCACTCACTAACCACTGCGCCACCGAGGCAGTCTATGACCCAAGGCTCAGTTTCTCAAAATTGCAGATACCCATAATAATTGTTGAGACAATGATTATCAAATACAAATACAAATAGTTTATTTGTAAACATAGGTGGTAACAATACAGATGGTGTGAAAAATGGTACAGTATCACTATGTTTATCCATTAACAAGCGTTCAAAATGAAGGAAATTAAATTAATACAATTACTAAGTTAATAAAAAAGGGAAATTCGTAATAGTAAAACAATGAGATTCGGATTACATGTAATAACAAAAAAAACGATAACAGTAAATTATTTAAACAATGCAAATGTGGGAGAGCCACGCTTAGGCATGAATGGGCCGGCTCGACCGGAGTGATACCACTGCCTCACAGAAGACCGGCGTGAAGCAGCGCCTGCGCTGTATTTCGCCGCGTGAGTGAGGTTACCGGAGGCCCAATTGGGGGGGAAGGAGAAAAGGTTGGCAGCGCACTTGTGACTCCACTGGTGTTGCGGGTGTCCATTGGCGGCGGAATTGCTTACCATCAGGTGACCCGTCTGCTCGTCTGCCTCTCATATAAAAAAAAAACAATGTCAATTCATAATTTTTTTTTTTTTTTTTATATTAGTCTGTAGAGTCCCACTGCTGGGCAAAGACCTCCCCAAGTCTCTCCATTCCTCCCTATCCAATAATTAAAAATAAAAAAATATAAATAATTTGTAATTTTTACTGTCAATTAAATTTGTATTTTATAATTTGTCAATTAAAATTCAGCCATCGTATTACTTATATATATGTTTTACTTATTAATATCTTCTTATAAACATGACTTAGTCTGGTTCCCCTTTTAAAGGGTTGTGAAGATCAAAATCGAGATAACGATAAGCCTTCTCTCCATAATTATAACAACATGAAACCGAGCTTGTCGCGGGCATCACTCCAGTCACTCACCAGATGCCCGCGACAAGCTCGGTTTCATGATGTTATATGGAGAGAAGGCTTATCGTTATCTCGATTTTGATCTTCACAACCCTTTAAAAGGGGAACCAGACTAACTAAGTCATGTATAAACGAAGATATTAATAAGTAAAACATATATATAAGTAATACGATGGCTGAATTTTAATTGACAAATTATAAAATACAAATTTAATTGACAGTAAAAATTACAAATTATTTATATTTTTTTTATTTTTAATTATTGGATAGGGAGGAATGGAGAGACTTGGGGGAGGTCTTTGCCCAGCAGTGGGACTCTACAGACTAATATAAAAAAAAAAAAAAATTATGAATTGACATTGTTTTTTTTTTATATGAGAGGTGGCAGACCTGATGGTAAGCAATTCCGCCGCAAATGGACACCCGCAACACCAACACAAGTGACCGGAGTCACAAGTGCGCTGCCAACCTTTTCTCTTTCCCCCCCAATTGGGCCTCCGGTAACCTCACTCACACGGCGAAACACAGAATCAGGCGCTGCTTCACGCCGGTCTTCTGTGAGGCAGTGGTATCACTCCGGTTGAGCCGGCTCATTCATGCTTAAGCGTGGCTCTCCCACATTTGCATTGTTTAAATAATTTACTGTTATCGCTTTTTTATTATTACATGTAATCTGAATTTCATTGTTTTACTATTACAAATTTCCCTTTTTTATTAACTAAGTAATTGTAGGTTTATTTAATTTCCTTAATTTTGTACGCTTGTTAATGGCTAAACATAGTGATACTGTACCTTTTTTCACACCATCTGTATTGTTACCACCTATGTTTACAAATAAACTATTTGTATATGTATTTGATAATCATTGTCTCAACAATTATTATGGGTATCTGCAATTTTGAGAAACTGAGCCTTGGGTAATAAACTGCCTCGGTGGCGCAGTAGTTAGTGGGTGGCACTATAAAGCGACGGCTGATTGCGGATTCAATTCCCAGGTCGAGCCAAAAATTTGTACCTAAGTTTTCGGTAAGAAATTCTTAGTGTCAGCCCGGAGTCTGGAAGTTGGCGGTCTTGTACCTCCGTGCCTCGGAAAGCATAAGCCGTTGGCCCTGCACCTGATCCCTCTCCGGTAGTATCACACTGGTGTCCCATTGGAATATGAGGGCAATGGAATAGATAGTTTGCGCACATACGTACGTGGCTGATCATTTAGATTGGCCGCCGTAACCGAAATCGGTTGGAGGTTATATATTGTTGCTTTAGTGACGTAGGCGTACTCATTACATAGAACAATGTAGTAGTAAAGACTATACGACCATACGACTGAGGAGATACTTTTTACTAAAGGAATCTATCTGCACAGTGTGACCATTTTCATTCTCTCTCGGACAAACTTTTCACACCTCAACCACATTGGATGAAGAAACTTTTGACCCCACCTCTCGGACCGGGTTGTTCGGACGCTAATTAAATTTAGAAAGACTTAAGGCCGCACACTGGGAAAAGTTGCCTTCTAATTTGGACTTAAAAACTCTTATTCGACGGCGAGGAAAATGAATTAAAACAGTTTGTGGTTAGGATACGTTGGAAAACATTTTTAATTCAGTTTGTCTTTTAAATGTCTGTAAGGAAATTCCAGAAAACACCTCTTTTCAGCACTGTGCTGCGCGAACAGCATGCAATCTCCTTATAAGTCAACCTTATGATAGAGACACCTACATGTTTGAGCAGGTTTCAAAGTGTTTTTTATGTGATAGGATATAAACGGACAGATAATGTGATAGTAACCGGTTGCCGGCACCCATAGATTCGGGTAACACCAGTGCAGTCACAAGTGAACTGCCAATTTTGTAACTCCCCTTCCCTCGGACTTGGCGTTCGAAACCCTTACTCACTCAGCGTAATATAGCGCTGTCTTCTTCCTTGCTCATGGTTATATTTTTTTCTTAAAAGTTACTAATCATTACAGAAAACTGTAATCTCATTTAATTTAGGTACTCTTTCGGATCTCTCTGTCTACAAAAGGCATTTGTTTAAGAATTCATTTTTATCGTTATATAAAGACCTATCCTGGTCCTATGAACCAGAAAGACTAATCACCGAGCCGAGTGTGAGTTTAAAAAGTATCGTTTAATGTAAAAAATACCGTTTAAAAAAGTGTACGTCCCGTTCTGTGCATTTAATGCAGTTGAATTGAAACTTATATATAAGATTCCACTATATACTAACTATTGATGATACAAAAATCAGGAAAACCACTCTTAATAGGTAAAGCTGACATCTCGCAGAGACGAATAAATAATATGGGAATAAGGAAAATTGGCCAATAACTGTCTGTTGATGTGGAATATGATGACTATTTTCCTCTTTCTTCTTAAATAAACAAATTCTGATAACAAATTTAAGAAGGCTAATTAAGTTCCGCCGCAGTATGAATACAACTAGTAGTTCGACATAATTAATTATATAAATTCTAGTACTTCAATGACATAATTAAAAAAACAAAATAAGTTTTTAAGTGTCACCGCTCAAGTTGACATACTTGATCCACCATAAACTAGATAGACCGTAGAGGCGATAGCGAGATGAGCTCATCTCCTATAGCCCCAACTGGTCCAAAGTCCCCCAAATTGTGAAATGTAAAAAAAGGGTAGAGAGACCTTTACCTAGGAGTTGGACACCATAGCCTCTTAATAATAAATGCGTTAGATGAAGAAATCGTGTATTTGGGGAATGTTAACAGATTATTTTAAAAATATTTCTATTACTTTTGAACAAAAGAACAAAAACATAAGAAAATTAAGACAATAACTGAGAAAAAAAAATAGTTAAAAGTAAAGGTATTATTCGAAGGTATTTCCCACTTCCACTGACTTACAGACAGACAATAGCAACAGACTTCCACTTTGGCAAAAACTTAGTTCTCTCAAACACAGCCGTCCCCTACTGAAGAGGATTCCCCGGGGAGCCCGCACTTCAGTAGCTCATGCCCTCGGAAAATGCCTTGAAAACGTGGTGAAGTCGAACAATGCTGAAAGCTGGGAACGTCTCCTCACATTTCCCTACCGCACCTTATTCATTGACCGCAGAGAGCGTAACGAGAGCTCCCTTACACAAAGAATAAAATTGAATTGCTCGAACCCTCTACCCTTAAATTACTCTTCAACATTTCAGGCTAACAAGAAACAAAATTTATCAATAGAAACCTCCAAACGCATCGAACAAAAAATAAGCGATGGGGATTTAAAGGGAGCTGCCCAACTCCTCTTCTCGAACGACGTTGTCGCCCCGGACAGCCCTGACACTCTTTCTGCTCTGTACTCCAAACATCCGCCTCCACCTTCAACACTTCATCTCCCCGATCCACCCATTCCATCAGATCATTCACTTCTGGCATCACCGAAAACCGTCCTCGATGCTCTCTCATCATTCAAGAACGGTTCTGCCGGCGGCCTCGATGGCCTAACACCTCAACATCTAAAAGATCTCGTTTCCAGTGAAACGGGCAACGTCGGCAGTTCCCTTCTTGGCCACATCACATCACTCATGAACCTCATGCTGTCTGGTACAGTCATCGATTCTATCACAGACATCCTCTACGGTGCTAATCTGATCGCCCTAAAGAAAAAAGATGGCGGAATCAGGCCCATTGCTATTGGGTCTACTTTCCGTCGCTTAGCGTCCAAGATTTGCGTCCGCTCCATTATCCCTGACATCCCATCCCAATTTGAACCAACCCAGCTGGGCTTCGGCACCCGTGGCGGGTGCGAAGCAGCAGTACACGCCGTCCGGTCATTCTTACACCATAACGGCGCAGAGGTTCTGTTGAAGGTGGACGTAAAGAATGCTTTCAATTCGGTGGATAGGGGCGCCCTGCTGACCCAAGTGAAAGAAAAAACTGCTCCCATATTTAACTATATTTGGCAATGTTACAGCAAACCCTCGAAATTAATCTACAAAAAAAACCTTCTTTCCTCTTCCGTTGGCTGTCAGCAGGGTGATCCACTCGGCCCCGCGTTATTTAGCCTGGCCATACATCCCATAATTTCAACTCTAAATTCAAAATTAAATTTGTGGTACCTAGATGATGGTTCGTTAGGTGGAGATCCAACCACAGTACTAAACGACTTAAAAGACGTTATTCTGAAGTTTTCGTCAATCGGCCTTGATCTAAATTTTTCAAAATGCGAGCTCTACGTTCCGGACACCTTACCTGATAAACAAAATATAATTTCTTAATTCTCTGAAGTAGCTCCTAACATCTCGATATTATCCAAAGAGACTCTCCACCTACTAGGTGCCCCCATTTTCGACGAGTCCATCCCTAATTTCATTTCGGAAAAGGCCCTAAAATTTCAAAATTCGTCCGACAGACTTCTCAAAATTAATCCACACATGGCCCTCACAATAATCCGCTTCTGCACTTTCGTACCTAAATTCACATATTTTTTACGCTGCTCCCCGCTCTGGAAATTCAAAAACATCCTCACCTCTTTGGATAACCTTTTGCAAAACACACTCTGCGAAATCCTGAATTGCCCGCTCGATGACCGTTCCTGGGCTCAGGGTTCCCTACCCATCCGGTTCGGCGGTTTGGGCACCCGTAAAATTTCCTGTGTCGCTCTACCCGCATTCTTGTCGTCTGCCTATAGCACGTATAACCTCTACCATTCTATTATAAACCCGTCGCTTGGCGATGTTGAGGTTACGTGCCTGGCGGAAGCTAGGAATGCCTGGTCGCATGCCTGCCCCAATGACCCACCAATCAACCCACATGTACAGAAGCAATGGGACGAGCCACTCTGCCGGGCCACTTTTGAAGACCTATTGTCTTCCTCGGCCAATGACAAAGAGCGGGCTCGTCTCCTTGCCGTAGCAGAAAGAGAGTCTGGCTTCTGGCTGCACGCTCTGCCCTCGGCGAATGTTGGAACCGTTCTGGACAACGTCACTCTGTCCATAGCGGTTTCCCTTCGCCTTGGGCTTCCCATCACTCACCCTCATACATGTTCCTGTGGAGAGTTTGTAGGATCCCTGGGCCACCACGGTCTGTCGTGTGCCCGAAGCGCCGGCCGGGTCCCTCACCATGCCTACCTGAATGACATCCTCCGCCGGGCCTTCATTTCAGTCCGAACTCCGGCAGTCCTAGAACCCCTAGGCATATGTCGGAGCGACGGCAAAAGGCCCGATGGGATGACCCTCATCCCGTGGAGTCAGGGCAAGGCATTGGTTTGGGACGCGACCTGTGCGGACAAGTTGGCGCCTTCCCATGTCCACGCCACTTCACGGGGCGTTGGTGCAGCAGCTGCTTCGGCGGAGTCACGAAAAAAAAAACAAATACTCCGCCTTAGACACCTGTTACCGATTTGCTCCGTTCGGCGTGGAAACCTTGGGACCGTGGGGGCCCGAGGCCCACAAGCTTTTCCGCGAGTTGTCTGCCCGGCTACTCGACATTTCTGGTGATAGAAATGCTGGCAGCTACCTCGGCCAACGCATTGGGTTGGCCATCCAAAGAGGTAACGCTGCCAGCATTTTGGGCACGATGAGTAGCGGGGCAGATTTTTCATCTCATCCATCATCTCTTGTTAATAGTATTCCTCCTGTTGTTTATTTTTAGCTTTCTGTAAATAGGTCCTTTTTTATGTTCCGTATTATACCCTAAATTGTACTATTTTATTGCTCTAATAATTTCAGATATTATTGTATTTGTGATGAAAACTAAAATGACCCTTTTTAAAACAAAAAAAAAAAAAAAAGTTAAAAGTAAATAAAAAGGAAAGTTAAAAGCAAGTAGGTCCCCGTGGCAAAGTCCTCAAAATGCTGGCAGCATTACCCCGTTGGATCGCGATGGAAATTCTCTGGGCGAGGTAGCTGTCAGCTTTTAGCTCTCCCGTGACTTTGACTAGACGCTTAGTTAAGTCACGGAAGAAAGAGAGAGCGTCGGAACCCCACGGGCCCAGTGTTTCAACACCGAAAGCTACAAAGTGGTAGGCACCAGATAGATGCCTATATTTGTAGCGTTCAGTCTCTCTGCCGCGTCAGCTGCAGCTCCGGCACTCCTCGTAGTCCCAGGAAGATGAGACGGTGCCAGAGTGTCGACGCAGGTAGCATCCCACACGAGAGCACGTCCCATTTTCCAAGGGATGAGAGACATTCCGACTGGTCTCTTGCCATCATCACGTGAAATTCCGTTTGGCTCCAAGTTTGCCGGCACATTGATGGTGGCAAGCGACCGACGGATAATTACGATAGTATTGTATAAGTAACATAATAAATTAAGTTAAACTTGTTACTTACACTATGTGTGTGAAATAAATGAATTTAATTTAAATTTATTAATACTGGTTTTCCAATATATTTATCAAACATTAGCTGGACATTTAGACAAAGCAACACACTGTCCAGTACTCAAATCCCGTACAGTGGGCGTGTTGCAGAAGCAGTCAGGAATATCGCAAGCGCCAGGTTTTTCGTGCTGAACCGTCGGGACATCGCAATTTGGCTCGGCCATCCGTGGACAATAAAGAACTGAATGCTCTCCTGGAGGACATTGTTCTGGAAATAAAGAATTAAATACAAGATATTTAGAAAAAAGAAAATTAGACACAGAAATTAAAAACACTTTAACTTTTTCATAGGGGTATAATAATAATAATAATAATTCTCACAAAATCTCATACATTGACCTAATTCCGTACTAAGTAGCTTAAGCACTTGTGTTACAGATATCAGACAACAGAGGAACACAAATATATACTTAAATACATATGTTACACCCAGACACTGAACAAACACAAGTGTTCATCGCACGAATGTTTGTCCAGGGTGGGGATCGAACCCACGACCTTTGGCGTAAGAGGCAGGGTCACTACCAATTGCGCTATCCGGTCAGTCATATTGGCAAGAAATTAAAAATTAGATTAGATAGAGAGATGTTAATGTAAAACGTAGGATTAATTCAATACACGGGGAATAACTTGAGCGGAATGAAAATTAACAATATGAATAGGTATCAGTATTTATCAATTCTTTTATCAATCAACCTCAGTTGATACTAACTACTAAATAGTACGAGTATAATTCCATACTCATTAATTCATCATCATCAGCCCATTTAAGTCCCCATTGCTGGGGCACGGGCCTCCCTCCAACACATGAGGGGTAATTGCCATACTCACCACGCTTGGCAGACGGGTTGGCGAGGGTTTTGAAATGCAGAGTTTTCCTTCTCAGCAGCAGCCAGCAGCTTTACCTTAGTCGCCTTTTACGACACCTCGGTAAGAGTGAGGTATTTTATCTTATCTTTATCTTTATCTTATCATAGACATATCTGTAAATTTTGTGCAATAAAGTGAATCTGTCTATCTATATATCTACTCATACAGTCCATAAATAAATTAATTTCATACAATATCTCATACATTGACCTGATTCCGTACTAAGTAGCTTAAGCACTTGTGTTACGGATATCACGCAACAGAGGCATGACAAATATATACTTAAATACATATATAACACCTAGACACTGAACAAAAACAAGTGTTCATCACACGATTGTTGTCCAGGGTGGGGATCAAATCCACGACCTTTGGCGTATGATTCAGGGTCACTGCCATATGCGTTATCTGGCTAGTCAATCGCAATCAATTGATTGTATTAGCAGTAGTTATATCTAAAATATAAAAATTCAGTTAGTAGCTTTATTCAAAGAATAAAATCAATTTAATGATTTACGGGAAACCATAAAAATATTATATTAAATGAAAGAAAGAAAGAAACATTTTATTGATCATCAAAATAAATTATTTAACAATGAACATACATTAGAAAACATAGGTAAGGTAACATTGACACGTTAAAACTACAGACAAAGGTGAGAACGAGAACAGACGATAGGTAGGTAAATACACAGTTATGTAATGAAAATATTCTAAATAAGTAGGCGTGTGTGAAGTGTGAGGTCAATCAGGCCCTGGCCTCAGCACGGTGCTGCCACGATAGAAATGCCGCGGCAGCGCTGGTATTCTGGCAGGACTTGTTGTGAGTGACGACCGTGTTAATGTATAACCATAAATAAATAAATACTAATGTACATAAATAAATGATAATGTGAGATAGAATTACTAGATAGAACGGAAATGATAACTTTTCGCTGTTAGATCTAAAATCAAAAACAAAAAAACTCACTAGTTGGTATAAACTGTCCATTAATGCTAACAGCAAACGCAGACACAATAAATAAAACGATGAATGAATTCATTTTGAGTAAAGTATCTTGAACCGTGTATCTGGAAGCAATACTCACTAATAAATGATGTATTGATTCAAAATTATTGTATTTATTACAAGTCAACTGACGCAATATGAAAAGGGGAATAACTCTTAGTAACCTAGTAACCTTCATCTTACGTTGCAAAGCATACAAATGATATGAAAATAAACTAGACTTTGAAGAAGCATAAAGCCACCTAGAGCCCAATTCTCGGGCTCGTGACATTTATTTTCATACGACATATATCACTAAAACATAGTTTTTTTGTATGGTTGTCGGGTTATATCCGCCATGTTCTCAAAATATCACAAGCACAAGAATTGGGCTCCTGTTCTTGTAGAAAAAGGAATTAAGAATTATTTGAAAAATAAAAACAGTGGCACCTACCAGCCTATATACTGTCCCACTGCAAAGGCAAATCAAGTCATCGCTATTATGGGATTAGACTTAATCACCACTTATGCTAAATGTGGATTGGTGTTCAGTGATCATCAACATCAGCAACCCACACTCGTCCACTGCTGGACATAGGTCTCCCCTAATGCACGCCACTGCTCCCGATTTTGCTGCCACTCTCATCCAGCTTACACTAGCCAGCTTTCGAAGGTCATCATCCCATCTTGTCGCAGGGCGTCCAACAGTCTCCACTTAAGAACTTTACGGCTCCAACGGCTGTCAGTTCTGCGGCTAATGTGACTAGCCCACTGCCACTTCAGTTTGCTGATTCGGTGGGCAGTGATCATAAATCCGAGCTATGTTTGAAACATTCGAACCATACTTTTGGTTTGACTCAGGAATCGTACCTAGGATCTCGAGATTACGGCTCGTTACTTATACCACTAGACCAACAGGGCGTTAGTTATTTGAAAAATAGAAATCTATGAATTTTTGATAGGTACTGTAAAGTATCCTCGTTCCTGCCCCGAGCCATCAAGGCATGGAATGCCCTCCCAGCTCATGTGTTTCCTCCTTCATACAATCTGGGGTCTTTTAGGCAGGGCGTGAAACGGCATCTCAGCAAGCCATTAGGGTGAGGATGGCAGACACAATGGGTACTTTGTTAGTTCTTCTGTGCCTGTCAGCCTCATTTTTGGATTTCACTGCCGCTTACCATCAGGCGGAGTGAGGTCATCCTGATTGGCCTTTCTATAAAAAAAAAGTATCAATTTTACGCGGAATTTTTAACAAGGACTTTGTTAATTAAGTTAGTAACTCCATTGTTCTATCGGAGACAGTTTTAAAAACTGACAATTCGTTCCAAAATATTTTTACTCAATTAAGGTGGTTCATCATCAAAAATCTTTATTATTTTGAATTAGTAATATTAG
Organism: Marasmia exigua; assembly: GCA_019059595.1. Taxonomy (NCBI): domain Eukaryota; kingdom Metazoa; phylum Arthropoda; class Insecta; order Lepidoptera; family Crambidae; genus Marasmia; species Marasmia exigua. The sequence goes on along the minus strand of CM032477.1, from coordinate 20,674,779 downwards.
GTTTTAGTACATTCTTACCGAGGTATCGTAAAAAGTGACTAAGGTAAAGCTGCTGGCATGATCATCAGCACCCAGAGAAGGAAAACTCTGCATTTATATCAAAACCCTCGCCAAACCTGTCTGCCAAGCGTGGTGAGTATGGCAATTACCCCTCATGTGATTGAGGGAGGCCCGTGCCCCAGCAGTGAAGACTTAAATGGGCTGAAGAAGATGATGATGATGATGATATTAGTTTTAGAGCAATATTTATTACACATAGGTACCTACAAGTTTTCTATGTTGAACTCTAAACACCTTTGCAAATAAGTGATTCCCCTGTCCGGATTACGTCACCTCACATAAATATAAGCAAAGAGTTTCTATTATTTTCGTCACTTAGTCGAATACTCGTGTAGAAACACGTTTGTGGTAGACTTATAAAATTTGCATTCAGTTTTATTAAAAATGAAGTGTATCATAGTGATTCTGGCTTTCGTAGCTCTAAGTGTGGGGTCTTCAGCATCAGGAGATTTTTATGATGGTCCTCCTGTCCGTGAGTATATTACTTTTTTTATTTATAAGGTGTCTTGGTCTTCAAGTTTTGATATCCAGCTCTCAGAGAATTTCAGAAAAGAAAAATTCTGGGCCAATTTTGAGTTGAGCAGATTTTTTGACCATGAGTCAATGCTGCGCAGCTGTTCCTTTGTAGTTTTTTTTATGATATAGGTAATAATTCTCACAACATCTTATACATTGACCTGATTCCGTACTAAGTAGCGTAAGCACTTGTGTTAGAGATATCAGACAACAGAGGAACACAAATATATACTTAAATACATATATTACACCCAGACACTGAACTAACACAAGTGTTCATCGCACGAATGTTGGTCCAGGGTGGGGATCGAACCCACGACCTTTGGCGTAAGAGACAGGGTCACTACCAATTGTGCCATCCGGTCAGTCATGTCAGTCAGGTGGCAGACGAGCAGACGGATCACCTGATGGTAAGCGATTACCGCCGCCCATGGACACCTGCATCACCAGTGGTGTCACGAGTGCGCTGCTTACCTTATAACCCCCTTTCCCCTGGATTGGGCCTCCGATACCCTCACTCACGCAGCGAAACACAGCGCACGCACTGCTTCACGCCGGTTTTTGTTTCGCTTGTGTGTATTACACTGCCAACCAAGATACTCGGTTCAATTCTGTCAGCCAAGTTCCGAATACAGGATGTATTACAGAGTCCAGCCATTTGACTATCACTAGTACTTCTGTAGACCATTTTGAGCAATATTTTTTTACGACTTTTGAAATTCGTTGAAATATTTTCGACTCTCCATACAAAATGAATGAGTCCATTGACTAATATTACATGAAATCTTTAATATTTTTAAGTGAATTTTAAAAAATCATAGAATTTATTTTTTTTATTATAATTCAAAGCGGTGCCTGGTTAAATGGACTTAAATCTTTACCGATACATCCTGTATGTATTTCGTTAAAACATGAACATAATTTGTGTTTACACAGTTGTTAATTTATTTGCATCGAGTTAATGAAATATGCTTACATTGTTGTTATCTCGCAGAAATTTAAATATGCTATCCTTTGTTCCTCCGTTTTCCTGTTCAGTTTTAGTTTTTAGAGTATGCAGGTCGTTGTCAGTTTCATTGTTTGGGACAGTCACCTGATAGACAAACAATGAAACTGAGTACGGCTTGCAATTTTGTCAGTGATTTCATTTTTTCTTGCTATTAAAAAGGTTTAACGAATACAATTACTCGTTTACCCGCTCTCGCTTGATTGGGCATTTTGGGCCAAATTTGAGTTGACCAGATTTATTGACCATGAGTCAATGATGCGCAGCTGTTCATATGAAGTTTTTTTTTTTGTGATATAGGTGGCAGACGAGCAGACGGATCACCTGATGGTAAGCGATTACCGCCGCCCATGGACACCTGCAATACCAGTGGTGTCACAAGTGAGCTGCTTACCTTTTAGCCCCCCTTCCCCCCTTTGTTTTGAGACTATATTTCACTATTAGTTCCAAACTAAACCAAAAGATGGCGGTGGGGTTCAATTAGATCGCGCAAGTGTTAGATAGATAAATACACTTTATTGCACAAAATTTACAGAGTGTTTTGTATTTTTGGTGTACCTATAAGCCTCTTCATTTTCTATATTATTTACCTTTTCCATAATAAAAGGTAAAAGATTTAATATTCTGATTAGACAAACAATAAAACTGAGAACGGCTTGCAATTTTGTTAGTGATTTCATTTTTTCTTGCTATTCAAAAAGTTTGATGAATAAAATTACTCGTTTACCCGCTTTCGCTTTGTTTTGAGACTAAATTTCGCTATTAGTTCCAAACTAAACCAAAAGATGGCGGTGGGGTTCAATTAGATCGCGCAAGTGTTATATAGATAGATAAACTTTATTGCACAAAATGTATAGTGTTTTGTATTTTTAGTGTACCTATAAGCCTTGTCGTTGTCTATATTATATACCTTTTTCATAATAATAGGTATACGAGTTCATTAATGAGATTTAACTTACACTTTGTTTGCATATACCGAACATAATATTTATGTTTCACGCTGGAAACCCATTGAAATAAAATATTATTAGTGTGATTGTCAATCGCTTGTCTATTGTAAAATAAAAATGCACGAAATAATTCATAGAAGCTTCTAGTCTTAAACTATGGTATTTCCCGTTATGAGTAATAGGTGACGATAAACAGGAGTGTATTCTAGCACACCCATGCATAGCACGTGTAATAAAATAAAAGATACCCATAGGTAATTTTTAGTTCATCATGTACCTATCAGCAATATTCAAACGTTTCGCCACGCCACGCCAAGCTTCGGAATGAATGGGCCGGCTCAACTGGAGTGATAACACGGTCTCACAGAAAACCGGCTTAAAGCAGCATTGTGCTGTGTTTCGCTACGTGATTGAGGGTACCGGAGGCCGAATCCGAGGAAAAGGGGGTTTAAAGGTTGGCAGCGCATTGTGACTCCACTGGTGTCGCAGGTGTCGATTAGTGGCGGCAATCGCTTACCATCAGGTGATCCGTCTGCTCATCTGCCACCTATCACATTAAAAAAATACACAAAAACTAAACGCATGTATTTATAAACTTTTTTTTCAGGAAAATGTCCTCCCGGAGAGCACAGTGTGCTATACTGTCCTCGACGATCAGAACCAAATTGTGACATACCCAAACTACATGACAAGCCACTGGCAGCGTGTGACATCCCTGACTGCTTCTGTAACCAGCCCACTGTGCGGAACCTTAGCACTGGCAAGTGTGTAAAGCTGGAAGACTGCCCTAAAAAGAACTAAGTTTTTTTTTTATGTTTAAGCTTTGGAAGTCACTTGCCCACTGTGCGACACCACTGCCCAAAATGTAAAAATGTGAATCTTAAAAATATAAAAATTTAATTTAGGTTGTATTCAATAAATTTTATTCAATATTCGATAAAAATAATGGGAATTCATTTAAGATAAATGGTAAAATATTCACCTTTACCCTGAAACAGAAAAATAAAGATATAGGTAATCCACTTCTTATATAAATTATTATGCCTGTTTTTAAATCATCCACCTTTTATGAAATTGTCTATGCGTCTCTCCCGGACTTTTTTATTGGATTTAGCACCTCTATATGTACTGTGTTACTATTAACACAATGATATATAATGATTATATATAAGGAGTCAGATCAATGTATGTGATGTTGTAAAATATTTATTTATTTATATATTAAGCGCAATAAAAGTTTATTTAAACGAAGCGTAAAAAGGCATCTCGCGGGTCACAGCGGCTAGTACGAAACTTTTCAAAGATTCGTAGCGTATGCTTAAATTGTTAGTAGCTTGCTTGAAGAATTGAAGATCTCCCTTTGTCGTACGTAAACATAACTCAAATTCAAAATTAAACGAACGTTCGACTTCGTTGTTAATTAATTTTTATTTTTCGTAATTTGTCACGATATCCCCGTGTACCCGCGCAAACCTCTGGGTGACGGCTGAAAATTTGTGATTTCGCCTCGTGCGGATGCTTCACACTGAGCTTGACCCACTGGTTGCTGCAGCATACACACAATAGAAAGAAAGAAAGAAAGAAAGAAACATTTTATTGGCCATCACAATAAATACATAATTTAACAATGAACATTCATTAGTAAACATAGATAACGTAACGTTGACACATTAAAACTACAGACAAAGGTGAGTACGAGAACAGACGATAGGTAGGTAAATACACAGTTATATAATGAAAATATTCTAAATAAGTAGGCGTGTGTGAAGTGTGAGGTCAATCAGGTCCTGGCCTCAGCATGGTGCTGCCACGACAGAAATGCCGCGGCAGCGCTGGTATTCTGGCAGGACCTGTTGTGAGTGACGACCGTGTTAATGTGTAACCATAAATAAATAAATACTAATGTACATAAATAAATGATAATGTGAGATAGAATTACTAGATAGAACGGAAGAAGATAGAATTATAACTTATTTATAAAAGCGACAGTGGCGCCATCGATTGTTTCATATCGTCAATGTTGACACGTTGACGAAATGATTAAAAAAAAACAATTAAGAGAGAGAGAAAAAAAAATATGACAGTTTGATCCAATCTATGGTTTTATTTGACATTAAGTGCAAAAAGTGCACTGCAAATTACAATGAATTGCAACAATATAGTTATGTGATTATGATTATGCACATCTTAGTTTATGAATATTTTTGTCGGTGTATGAACAACAAAATGGAGAAGTTTGTCCTGGATTTCCCTTGCCATAACCGCCGTGACGACGAATAGGTTGTAACTACCTACATAATATAAGCCTTTTTTTGTTTTGTTTTCTTTAAAATTAAAACTGGATGCTTTTTATATGTTTTATGTGGTGATGTGTGTATGTTGTTGTAACCAATAAACTTTTTATCTATCTATCATTCAGTTGACAGTGCCGATGGGATTGATGCCATGCTATTGCGTCCGTTGTACCTAATTGGTATGTGCTTTGCTTTTCCTTGCCATTAGGCTAAGGCGATGAGCGAAGGTAGACCAGTGGCTCAGAAAGCGTCCTTTCATTAGGAGGGGACCGTTATCGAACCCGAGCATTCACCTCTAGATTCTTCTGAAATTTATGTTCGTATTTCTACCGTTAACTCGTTGGTGAGGGGAAACATCGTGAGGAAACTTGCACGTTTCAGATTGTTTCTGAAACGTGTAAACATGATTCAGTTGGTCTGGTTCCCTGTTAAAAGGTTGCGAAGGTCAGACTGCAGTCGCTTCATAGTACTGAATTATCCGAATCATGGTTCAAGCGTACCCCGGGCTCCAGAGCGACAACTTTAGACGCAACTGGAAATCACACACTAAAATAGAGAGAGGGGCTAAGGTGAGGGACTAAAAAATAGGTTACAGTATAATACAAAAGCTAGGCTTTGAAGAATCTCTCTCTCCTGTCGATTCCCTCACTGCTGAGGATCGCGACTCCTTCCGATTTTGTCGACCAGCTGTCGCCAGCTGCGCTCCGCCGCTCGGTGCAGGGCAGTGCTTATCGGGATCTCGAGCTGTTTCGCTATCTGGTCTGACCATCGTTGGGGACTACGGCCTCTTGGTATTTTTGCTGACTTTTTTTTGGAAAACACTGCTTCTATAATTACTAAAGTTTACTAGACATAGTGACAAGATCACTAAAGTGGCAACACAGCCACGCATGTGCGCGTTCTAAACTATCTGCCATATATCATAACCCCATCGTAACGAATTTTCTGATGCATGCCAGTTCCCTGAAATCCAATCTAGCACTTGAACCTAAAACCTAGACTCAAACTCAGGCCATAACCCGTATTCGACACGCTTCATGTGTGGCTTTGAGGCAACCTCGTTTGAATTAACACAAACTGTATGCAAAGCCCAGCTTTGGAATTCTAACGAGCTTTTACTAGGATTATAGATGGGCTTTGAGAAAATAATAGGTATAATACCTAGAATTTGTCTCAGAGTTCTCCGGAGCGTGTAATTTCCGGTTGCTTTTTGTGATAGGTGGCAGACGAGCAAACGGATCACTTGATAGTAAGCGATTGCAGACGCCTCTGGACACCAGGGGAGTCACAATTGCGATGCCGTCATCATCATCATCGTCAGCCCATTTAAGTCCCCACTGCTGGGGCACGGGCCTCCCTCAATCACATGAGGGGTAATTGCCATACTCACCACGCTTGGCAGACGGGTTGGCGAGGGTTTTGATATAAATGCAGAGTTTTCCTTCTCTGGGTGCTGATGATCAAGCCAGCAGCTTTACCTTAGTCGCCTTTTACGACACCTCGGTAAGAGTGAGGGTGGCCTATTAGTGCAATGCCAACCTTTCTTGTGTTCATCTTTTCAGTCGATATTCAATCTTGCGTAGTCGGGTTGGAGTTTTTTAACTCTATTTTTATTATAATTATTTTTAGTTCAGGAAAAAAAGAATTGTAAAGTATGTATTTTATTTAATACACCTACTCGACAACAGATGGCGCTAGCAATATTGAAAAATGCTCAATTTTACGACGTAAATTTTCTATTTAGCGTATCTCGTTGAGTTTAATGTTAAATTATATTTATTAATGATTTAAATATAAGATTTTCCTTCTCATTCATCAAACATCACACTTGATCTAAATGAATTAAAAGATACAAGTCTTTCGCTTTTTTTCGTGTAGTACCCACTGTGCTATTTTCATAAACAAAATATTGCTAATAACACGCGGACAGTTATAAGGAATTGGTAAATATCTTATTTATAAAATTGGTAAGGTAGTTTAGGGATAATCGGAGAACATCTAAACATATATACTTGAGCTACCTATCTCGGAGTCAGATCAATGTATATATATTTCATATCTAGCACCTGTGTTACGGACATTAGAATCAACAGCGGAATTACAAATATATTCATATAATACTGTTCTTTAGTAAATACATACAAACACCCAGACCAACACAAACAGACATGTGCATACACATAAATGTTTGTACTGTGCGGGGATCGAACCCGCAACCCTTAGACCAAAGGCGGCGTTCACTACCACTGTTCCAAACGGGTCGTCAAATATTACTTATATACATAGATTGCTGAAATCATAACCTTTCCTTTTTGACTTTGCCGAAGTCGGGTAAAGAAGAGAAAACCTAACCTAGGTATTTTATTTAAACACACTCCTCATAAATTAGCAAAGGTAGGGAAACCATGTAATAGGAACAGTTATAGTTTGGTCCCTTCCACTATGAAAAGTAATAAAAACCAATAAAAAAGTGAAATTACCCCACTTTTTGCCCTCACAATGCCTTTCCTTTGTAAACGTTGCAACATTGTCCTCCCAACTTCATCCCCACAAGAGGGCAAAAAGAGGGAAAAGGACAAAAGGAGGTATTAGCTTTATGACATCTCGTAAACATGGAACGGTAAACAAACGAGATAAAAGTCAAATTCTTTTTGTGCCGCCTCTTTTGAGCCCCTTTTTACGGCCGCAAAAATGCTTGTGACAGCGGTTCTTAAACTGCGACATAAGTGCCCCTTTCACTTAGCGGAATTACTAATATATACGTATAATACTTTTCTTTTGTAAATACATACTTATAATACATAGGGAACACCCAGACCAATACAAACAGACATGTTCATGCACACAAATGTTTGTACTGTGCGGGGATCGAACCCGCAACCCTTGGACCAAAGGCAGCGTTCACTACCACTGTTCCAAACGGGCCGTCAATTAAGAATATGATAAATTCAGAAAACAGTAGGTACTTAGTGACGACCCGTTTGGATCAGTGGTAGTGAATGCCCCTCTGGTGCAAGGGTTGCGGGATCGATCATCCCCACAGAACCAGCATTTGTATGCTTGAACATGTCTGTTCGTATTAGGTCTGAGTGGTTTCTATGTGGTATTATGCACGTAAAATAAACGTAGATATAGATAAAGTGAGTTTTATTATGTATGTTAGACTGTAAGGCATTTATGGGCGACTGAAATATTTTTAAAGGAACTTTTTGCCTGAAAAAAAATATTATTATTATGTTTGTTAGTCAGTCCACAACCACGGGCAATTATGTCCCGGACTTTTGGAAGGCGGTGCGTGGGGCCGAAGCCAACACGTAAGGCCCGATTTCGATTCGATTGACAATATCAGTCTAATGTGATGTAACACCAGCCGGCGACTCTCCCACTCGACACGACGACACTCTCGACATATTATTATAAGTATTTATTTACAAAAGAAAAGTATTAAATTTATACGAGTATATATTTGTAATACCGCTGTTGGTTCTGATATCCGTAACACAGGTGCTTGAGCTACCTATCTCGGAGTCAGATCAATGTGTGTGATGTTGTAAAAATGTATAAATATTATTAGTACAGAAGTTTGGCCAGATAGTGCATTTAGCCCTGCCTCATATGCTAAAGGTTTTACGAGAGGCAGAGTTACTACTAAAAGCCATGTCTGACCAAATATGATTGTTCTAGATCTAATAGACGCCCGTTCGTTCAAGATTTCGAACACACCCGGGACGCAATTGAATACTTAAGGTGACGGATAGCGACGCCAATCAATTTTATTTTTTTGCTACTGAACCTGGATCTATTTTAAACAATTTTGGGGTTACAACCTCTCGGCAAACACTTATACTATTTATTAAATAACCATGCACAAATGTTAGGTCTGTTTTTGTACGCGAAAAGTTAATTCACGCCAAAAGCGGCCCGTTTTGGCGGTAATCCAAAATTCGAGTACTAAAAGCAGACGACACAGTTAATTATATGTATTAAATAAATAGTACAGGTGTTTCTCGAGAGGCTGTAACCCCGAAATTGTTTAAAATAGATCCGGTTTAGTAGCTAAAAATTAAAATCTATTGGCGTCGCTAGTGTGCTCTACCCGTCACCTTAATATGGTTACATGCGTTCGCCATACCTAAGCGTGCTTTTTTATGTTTTGGGTGGCAGACGAGCAGACGGATCACCTGATGGTAAGCGATTGCCGCCGCCCATGGACACATGTGCTTGTGTAAATAAGCTAAATACTGCAATCAAAATAGTGTGAGCAAATAGTACAAAATATTAAGAGGTAAGCGAGTATGGGTGGGGCCACATTAGGCGGGGGGAAGGAAGGACTGATCATAATGTTGTTATATAAAATAATTAACAACATGGTCGATTCCCCTTACTTGTTAAGCAAATTGTTTTATAAGTGTTCCAGCCTTAGCGCGCGGCATAAGAATACGTTTGCTACTCCTTTATGTAAATGTAATTACAGGAAAAATAGTTTTATTGTTAGAGCTTGTAATAAATTTAATAGCAGCTATAACTATATAGACATATTTCATGATAAGATTACAGTTTTAAAAAATCTTTAGTCTTTAATTAAATTAATAAGTACCTACCAAAAATAATCATCCTTTTTCGCATTTTTTTTTTGTATTTTGTCTCACAACACTAAACGTATTAATTTGTAGTGGAAAATTTCAATTGCTGATGTATTATTTAAGTAATTTTCTAACAGAGTACTTTGAACACCTGTATTTTTCCTTAATAAAGAAAATAAACTTATAAAATAAAAATAATGTATAAATAATTAACTCAAATAGGTTTTATCAATGTTTGACAATCTATGACCCATGTAATTGAAATAACTAAGATTTTCAACCGGAGCGATGCGTGTTTTTTTTCGCCCTCCGGCTTTGGAATTAGGTTTTTATCATAATTGAAGATAATTGTTGGACGTAATCGTTCGTTCTCTCTTTTTACCATAGTGTATAAATGTCAGTCCATCGAATTAGATGCCATGAGGCTAAATACAGACACACAAACCATCTTAGAACTATCGGTTTAAAACTTATAAATTACACTTACTGCGGCCTCAGCGAACCGACCGAACCGACTCTTGGCGTCTGAAATAAGAGAGCGCCATTTTAGTCGTCGATCCTGTACATCACAAACTTATAACCCCCTTTCTTTTTGTCAGACATCATCATAACCATTTTGTCTCAATCACTTTCCTCTTGCGAACAACACGTGCTGGACAGCATTGCCATCCGCTTACCAACCAGACAATGGCGGCGCGCACCAAGAGGTTTGGCTCCTCGTTCCTGCCCCGAGCCATAATACTTCTCACAACATCTCATACGTTGATCTGATTCCGTACTAAGTAGCTTAAGCACTTGTGTTACAGATATCAGACAACAGAGGAACACAAATATATACTTAAATACATATATTACACCCAGACACCGAACAAACACAAGTGTTCATCGCACGAATGTTTGTCCAGGGTGGGAATCGAACCCACGACCTTTGGCGTAAGAGGCAGGGTCACTACCAATTGCGCCATCCGGTCAGTCACAGCCATCAAGATATGGAATGCCATCCCAGCTCATGTGTTTCCTCTTTCATACAAAATTCCGGGTCTTTTAGGCAGGGCGTGAAGCGGCTTCTCAGCAGGCCTTCAGGGTGAGAATGGCAGACTTAATGTACTTTGTTAGTTATTTTGTGGCTGTCAACCTCATATTTGGATTTCACAGCCGCTTACCATCAGTAAAATTTCTATAAATATTGTAATTTTGTAAGGCTTGGATTTAACCTTCCGTAAAAATTGCAAAAGGGATAATAGTTACAAAAGGGATTTTCAATAAATTGATAACCTAACCTAACCTTTTTGCACACCATAAAATACTAATAATAATAATAACATCCTCCAACCGATTACGGTTAAGGCGGTCCAATCTCAACGGTCAGCCACGTACGCAGGATATATTAAAGTGCTCAAGTGTGTACGAAAACACAAGTGCACTCTCTCCCTTACCCTCATATTCCGATGGGACACCAGCGTGAGACGACCATAATAGGATTAGGCGCAAGGACCAGCGGCTTAGCGTGCTTTCCGAGGCACGGGGGTACAAGACCACCAACTTCCAGACTCCGGACTGACACTAAGAATTTCTTACCGAAAACTTAGGTACACATTTTTGGCCCGACCCGGGGATCGAACTCGAGATCGCAATTATTACGCAGCCGTCGCCGCTTTATGGTGCGACCCACGATATAGTGATTTAATTTGAAGTGTATGATTTGTGGCTATGTTTAATATAATTTAGTTAAGAAAGAGAACACAAATAAGTTAATGATTTTTACAGCTTCATATTTCTATTTGTAGAAAGTTGGATCCATGATCCATTTAAATTATAATTAGAATATAAGTATTTAAATTTCTTATGATTTTTCAATAAAGTTAATTATTTAATTAATATCCATTGTCAATTTAATATTATTCATAATATTTGACATTCCATATTAATAATTTTATTGTTACTAGCACTTGACTTCACTGACATCGGAATTAAAGTTCTGACTATTATGTTTTCTAAGTTATATTGATTATTATCTCGATTTTGCTTTCAAATGTATTATTATTATACTTATTTATACATGACGACTCTAAAATATTTGTATATTGATAGATCGATTAAGCATGTATAAGCAATACTTAAGATAAGAACTAATATCTTCTCGGAGGCAATAGACAACAGACAAGGATGCTCATAGGAGCGTTAACAGGGCATTATGCAACGAACAAAATGCTGATGAAGATGAACATGACATCGAACAGCGACTGCAGAGCATGCAAGGAGGAGACGGAAACCATAGAACATCTTTTATGTGAATGCGACTCACTAGCCAGAGGCAGAATGTGTCTTCTAGGTAACGCTTACCAGGAGACTACCGGCACTTCAATCCGAAAGACATCGTGACGCCGATGAAACGAATCTTTCGTGAGTAAGAGCGCAAAATATAGGGGAGGTACAAAAGATCCCTTAGGGTCGACGTGCCCCATGAAAATGGCCCCTAAGCAGATAAGATAAGATAAAACTATAAAATGTACCATGTTTACTGCAAATAAATGAAATTTGAATTTGACGCCACCAAGGCAGTCAATAAATAATAATGTCCTCCAAACCGATATTTCTGTCATGGCAACCGATCCATCGACGCAGCACATATTATAGTGCACAAGTATTTGCGCAGACACAAGTGCACTCTCTATTCCCGTGTGACACGACCGAAGAGGGATAAGGCGCAGGACCAACGGCTTAACGTGCTTTCCGAGGCACGGGGGTACAAGACCGCTAACTTCCAGACTCCGGGCTAACACTGGGAATTTCTTAACAGAAAAACTCAGGTACAAATTTTGGCCCGATTCGGGGATCAACGCCCCGGGACCCCAGGCGCAATCGTCGCTTTAAAGTGCGACCCACTAACCATTGCGCCAGCGAGGCAGTCAATAAATACTATTTAGTATACAAATAGGTAATTTTTTAGAGGTTTGCCTTATAAATGAGTAACGATGTCAGATTTACCTCCTATTATTAAATCAGTCTTTACTTACGAATCCATAGATATTAGTTATATTCCGGACGTGTCACCTGCGTGGCTCATTCAGCCAGTGACGCACGGCTGGTCTAACTGCCTCCCGTGGGTATTGGGTTCTCTCGTTATTGTATACGGATTAAACGCTCGATCGCGATTGGGAGATGTCCAGGCAGGGGACGAGAGCTTTTTTATTACCTTGCCGTAACACAGTTTAAAACAAGCACGGGAGGTAAGAGTTCTTATCTTAAATAATGTAAGTACATTATCTGCTATATACTGTTCTATTAAGGTAACGGGTAGGGCACACTGGCAACGCCAATCGATTTTAATTTTTAGCTACTAAACAGGATCTATTTTAAGCAATTTCGGTGTTACAACCTCTCGGCAAACACTTATACTATTTATTAAATAACCATTCACAAATGTTGGGTCCAACGCGTACGCGGAAAATTGATTCACGCCAAAAGTGGACGCTTTTTTACCTTAGTATAACATATTTTTTTATTTACGTAACTCATATTTGATTTGTGTTCTGTGGCCAATAAAAAAATCTTTATCTTTATGTTTTAAACACAGTTGCAGGTTTTAAACCTTTATTAGATCCAAGAAAGTTGTCCGAGTCAACTCAGTCGATACGATAGCAGCAGTGTTAAAAACGATACAGTTCAACTATTCTTATTATCAGGCGGCACTTCACTGCACAAATAAACACCAAATTTTTTCACTAAAAACCACTAGATACTAATTAAAAACCTGTGAATGGCATCAGCCCACGCGGAGTAGTCAAGCCTATCGCCAGAATCGAGCTAGGTGTTCTGGTTCCACTGTTTAAGGATTGCAAAGGTCAGATGACAGTCGCTTCATTTGCAGGCTCTTAAGCTACAACAGATAGTGTGATATCCGACCGATGATAAAAAGTCAACCTGTTAAAGTATGATTTTTTTGGTAAACCAATCCGGGGACAGGGGGATTTAAAAGTTGGCAGCGCACTTGTGACTCCATTGGTGTCGCGAATGTCCATAGGCGGCGGCAATCGCTTACTATCAAGTGATTAGTCTGCTCGTCTGCCATCATCACATAAAAAAGCGAACAAAACTGAGGGGTTGGTTTGTAAAATAATCCCTTTTGAAAATATAACCCATTATAATTTAGTAAAAGACACTGTCTCACCCCAAAGGTACACGTTAGTTAATTACCGATTACCGTACACAGTACAAACATTTGTGTGCATGAACATGTCTGTTTGTATTGGTCTGGGTGTTTTCTATGTATTATAAGTATATATTTATAACAAAAAAAAGTAATTTATGTATTTATTGTAATCCCACTGTTGATTCTGATATCCGTAACACAGGTGCTTGAGCTACCTATCTCGGAGTTAGATCAATGTATGTGATGTTGTGAAATATTTATTTATTTATTTTTGATCAATTTTCTGCATCATGATCTAGCGTACTCCAGGCTTCGAAGTGAGTTAGATGGTAACATGCTGAGACGATGAGGATTCTGGAAAATTCACTTCTCGTGTATCTTTTGCCAGAATTTTGATTAGTCTTATACCTGTCAAAGAGAGGGTGCGCGTTCTTGGGGTACCTAATCGGATACGTTCGCACCCTTTATCTTTCCTTTGTAATTTCTACCTTTGATGATAAAGTTACATAGCCTTATTCTGAAAATGCTTTGTTAAAATGCCACCACTTTGTCAGGAGATCGCATTGCTTAATTTTTATTCGCCCTATGTCCCGGACAGTATATGAAAGCTCTTTAATTTGGGAAAATGGTAGACTATCTTCATTGTGGACTAATCCTTTGTGAAAATTCATATTTTAAGACTATCTTCCAGAGCACGGTATTGCGTTATTAGTGTGATGTGTCCAAAAACTCCCGTGTACTTACTATATCTTTGAAGTTAAAATCAATTTGAAAAACACTTTTGCCACAAACTTCATATTAAAAGACATTCTTAGGGTAATTTATCTAATAATTTCCACGTTTGGTTTAATAGACAAGCCGGCGACAATGTATTTCCCATGCAAACGTAATATAGATAATTTTCAATTTGAAAATATCTTGACGTTACATTGCTGTTATTCGGATTTAGGATGTATTTATCTATGTACACAGGCATAGATTACTTAACTTAGTTTATAACATTTCGTATTTTTTTCTACGTTAACGACCTATTTTATGCCTATTTGTTTTATATTATAAACGCAAACGTAATCATTATGTAAATTTTACTGGATGTATTAACTAGGTACACAATTTATTAAGGAAAATGAAAAATATCAAGTTCCATTCCTCTTTTTTTGGTATTGGAAAATGCACACAATTTTCTTACTTATTTACCAATCGCTCTCCAGTCGTGTCACGCTGGTGTCCCATCGGAATATGAGGGTAAGGGAAAAGAGAGTGAACTTGTGTTTTCGCACACACTTGAGCACTATATATCCCGCAGCCCTAATCAAGTAAATTTGTTTACCAAAAAAATAAAGTATGATTTTTTGGTAAACCAATCCGGGAACAGGGGGATTTAAAAGTTGGCAGCGCACTTGTGACCCCATTGGTGTCGCGAGTGTCCATAGGCGGCGGCAATCGCTTACCATCAGGTGATTCGTCTGCTCTTCTGCCATCATCACATAAAAAAGCGAACAAAACTGAGGGGTTGGTTTGTAAAATAATCCCTTTTGAAAATATAACCCATTATAATTTAGTAAAAGACACTGCCTCACCCCAAGGGTACACGTTAGGGTAAAGTATCCGATAATCCCCAGCTTTGATCTCAAAGATTGGGCCTCGTTAAGATATAACAAGGTGATGCGTCGCTAATTGAGCACGTAATGAGAGGATCAGCTCTTAAGAACATTGGTAGCAAGCGTGTTTCAATAAGCAAAGGTGTGTGTTACACGAGTGTGAAGGTTTAAATAGGCGTGAACCAGCTTTCAAACATAAACAACACCATTTAACAACATTGCACTGGTTCCGTACTAAGTATGGAAGTAGTCTTGAGGGATGGCAGTCTGGAACTGCCCGTGGGAGAGCCACGCTTCAATATGAATGGGCCGGCTCGACTAGAGTGATACCACAGCCTCACAGAAAACCGGTGTGAAGCAGCACTGTGCTGTGTTTCGCTGCGTGAGTGATGGTACCGGAGGCCCAATCCGGGGAAAGGGGGTTTAAAGGTTGTCAGCGAACTTATGACTCTACTGGTGTCCCATCAGGTGATTCGTCTGCTCGTCTGCCATCTATCACATAAAAAATGTCTGAAACTTTAATTTTTAATGATTCAGGGTTTGAGGTGATAAATAAACCTAACGTGTAGGTTTCATTAACGATTAAGGAGGCTCAAAGTCACCCAGAGAGCAATGCAGAGGGCTATAATTATAATTATATTTTGGAGTGAGTGTAGGAAAGTAAGATAACTATTTTGTTCGAAACTCACATTTAGCTAGTCAGTATTATTATGCTCGCGAGTCTCCCTGCGTAACCGTATCAGAAATGATGAGATCCGCAGGAGAACTAAGGTCAGGGACATAGCCCAAAGGATTGCATGCCTCAAGTGTCAATGGGCACGGCACATAGCGAGGAGAACAGACGGCCGTTGGGGCGGAAAGCTCCTCGAGTGGAGGCCACGCACAGGAAGTCGCAGCCGTGGCAGGCCCCCCACAAGATAGACCGACGATCTGGTGAAGATCGCGGGAATCCATTGGATACGGGTGGCACAGGACCGATCTTTGTGGGGAACATTGGGGGAGGCCTATGTCCAGCAGTGGACGTCTATTGGCTGAAATGATGATGATGATGTAGGTTTCATGATGATATTTTTCTATCCGACGAACTAATGTGGCCACACCCTCATCATTGTGTGCCTCCAAAGCTGTCGCTTTGAAACCCAGGGTACGCTTACACCATGGTTTATCTGCCCCCTATCAAGTAAAATACTAAAAACTTGGAAGCTTAAATTGGACTGGGAGGATATTTTTTTCAGAAATAACTCCAATAAAAGTATATTCATTCATTCATTAAATTTTAAGGTGCCTTATAAATAATTATCTTATCTTATTAAAAGGCAGACAAATATCGTCACCGAATGGCGGCTGACTGATGGACGCCAACTACGGTATAGTGGGCTCATAAATTGATCCTAAAATTCTTAAGTTCTGTCCAAGATTGGCAAGAAAGAGGATTGGATATCTACTGTCTAAATTAAAAAAAAGTTTTTAGGGCAAAGGAAAAAGCAACAACACTGAACATTACGCTAACTGGGCTGCCTTACAAAGTAGATGCAGCTTTGGTGGAGGGTGTGTATACCAACATCGGAACGCACCAAAAAGGAGATCCTCGGACATTCATAATATTTTTGGTCCAAATATCAGTCGCTCTGAAACCCGGGGTGCGCTTAGACTATGATTCAAGGTTTGTTGAGTCTGGTTATTACAATGAAGCGACCGCCGTCTGACCTTCGGAACTCTTTAACAGCGGAACTAGACAAACTGAATCATGGTTACATGTTTCAGAGACCATCCAAAACGTGCAGGTTTCCTCGCGATGTTTTCCCTCACCGAGCAAATGTAGCTACAACAACGGGAATAAACAGTCTGAGGCGCGTTGTTTGTAACTAGCCAAACTTGTCTAATTGCGAGACCCTGGGGCGGTTATCGAATTTAATAACGCACAACCCCTTGTAATTAATACTATTACATTATAATTGAACGTTTGTGCCCACCGGAAAGTGTGGCCTTTGACGGGAAACTTTGGATTGTGGTACATTATTTCTTAAGTGGCAAGCCATTATTTGGACATTAATTCAATTGTTTTCAGGTGAAGTAGATTTTGGTATCCCACAACAAAACAAGGGAACCCGATTTTCAAGCTGAAAACTTTGGTAGATTTTTTGGCTTCACCAGGGGATCGAACCCAGGACCCGGGATTGTTTTATGCAATCTATGCGCATATTGAACACGGTGTCAATTTCTGAAACTATCTGAAACGTGCCAATTTCCTCACGATGTTTTCTCTCATCACCAAGCTATGATAAAAAAATGCACATAGTCGCTTACCATCAGGCGAGCCGCATGCTTGTTTGCCACCGTCGTTGTATAGATAAAAAACAATCCAGAAGTGCATGCTCGGACTCGAACTTCGACTGTATCGACCTCCTGTATATGAAAGTACTAACTTGGGATTTAAGACAATCATTCTTACTAAATAGTTTTGTGGTCCAAAATAAACACTTTTTACTTATATAATAATATCCTCCAACAGAACAGATCAGCCACGTACGCAGGGTATATTATAGTGCTTCATCATCATCATCATCATCAACCCATCGCAGTCCACTGCTGGACGTAGGCCTCTCCAATTGTTCGCCAATGTGATCTATCCATGGCTTCTCGCATCCAGCTCTTGCCAGCCATCCTGCGCAGATCGTCCTCCCACCTAGCCAGAGGGCGCCCTACATTACGTTTGCCAACGTTGCTTCATCATCAGCCCATTTAAGTCCCCACTGCTGGGGCACGGGCCTCCCTCAATCACATGAGGGGTAATTGCCATACTCACCACGCTTGGCAGACGGGTTGGCGAGAGTTTTCCTTCTATGGGTGCTGATGATCACGACTGATTTTACGACACCTCGGTAAGAGTGAGGGTGGCCTATTCTACTCTGCCGGGGACCACACGGCCATATTACAGTGCTTAAGTGAGGGGATTGGGCGCAGGGACCAACGCCTTAACGTGCTTTACGAGACACGGGGCTACATGACCGCCGTCTTGCAGACTCCGGGCTGACACTAAGAATTTCTTACCAAAAACTTAGGTACAAACTTTTGGCCCCACCAGGGGATCAAACCTGAGACCTCTTGCGCAGCCGTCGCTTTAAAGTGCGACCCACTAACCACTGCGCCACTGAGTCAGTCGTACAGTTTTACTTTGGATGCGCGTTGTTATCTACTCAGTTACTATCGCCCATACTAGTTAGGGAAAATCTTCAAAAAATAGCCCTCCAAATTCATTAAAAAAATCTCAAAACTGTATGAAAAACTCTATCCTCTTCATCTTGATACGAAACTCTTAAAACTATATAAAGTTTTAAGTGCGTGTGAAACAGCTGGTTTCCGACAAACTTGCAACCCTGTATGTATAACAAAGTAGCTACATCCTAAAACTTTGGGTTGTTCCCGCTAATTTGCAAGACTACGAGGGCGTCCCAGGCTTGTCGCGTGCGGGTATGGAGACCAGAATAAAGCTGCTTAAAGAGACAGTAAATAGATGAAGAGCGATGAGAGCTCAGTGGATAAGACCACGCCTTCCATGCGGGACGTCGTGGTTCGAATCCGAACATTACCGTGGGAGAGCCACGCTTCGGAGTGATAGATATAAATACTAGTGTACGATTTGTGTCAAGCCAGTTCCCAAATAGACGTTAGTGCAGACAGACCGTTTTGTTTGATGTAGGTGTAGGTGAGTTTGACCGTGGGAGAGCCACGCTTCGGCATGAATGGGCCAGCTCGACCGGAGTGATACCACGGCCTCACATAAAACCGGCGTGAAGCAAGGACTGTGCTGTCACAAGTGAGTGTACCGGAGGCCCAATACGGTGGATAGGGGGGCTTAAAGGTTGGTAGCACACTTGTGACTCCACTGGTGTCGCGGGTGTCCATGGGCGGCGCTTACCAACAGGTGATCCATCTGTTCGTCTGCCTCCTATCACATAAAAAATGCATCTCTGGATTTTTCAAATCTATGTAAGTACTTCCGTACCATTAGCTGGTCGGTGAGGGAAAATATCGTCAGGAAACCTGTACGTTTCGGATAGTTTCTGAAACGTGTAATCATGATTCAGTTGGTCTGGTTCCCTGTCAAAAGGGTTGCGAAGATTAGACGGCAGTCGCTTTTCGTAATTACCGGACTCCACAAACCACAGTTTTGTAGTGCAAGGCAAAAAGTATCTTGAGATACGCGCAGTTGTGGATTTAGTAATATCTTCTTCTTCTTCTACTCTTCGTATGGGCTTTTCCGCAATCAGGCGGCAGGTGCGCCCATTTTGCATGCGGAGGGTGTAGTCTCACTCCAACCAGCCAAGTTCTTCAAGGAAACCTGTCAGCTCAGAGCGCCTTGACGTTGCTGA
Source organism: Marasmia exigua (assembly GCA_019059595.1). Taxonomy (NCBI): domain Eukaryota; kingdom Metazoa; phylum Arthropoda; class Insecta; order Lepidoptera; family Crambidae; genus Marasmia; species Marasmia exigua. The sequence continues at coordinate 20,655,243 of CM032477.1, read as the reverse complement.
AGATTTCCTGTATACTACCCGGGTCTCCCAGATATACCGTGCCCGGCAGTTGGCCACTCCTTTGCACTCCAGTAGTACCTACATGAGCGGCGGTTTTGTCCTTTTCCATGTTCTGCATAGTAAGATCTTATTATTTAAGGAAAATTCCTAAAGCATGGACACTGTACCGCGCGTCCTGAATTTGCATTCTGAGTCTGAGAAACGGAATGTTGAGAGTTGGAGGGCAAATCCGCCCCATTGTGGAGTAGTTTTTAAGTACTGCGCTTGTGTCGACTCGATTTGTTTATAAGCGGTGTTTAAGTCTTACTCTATACAATTTGTATGGAATAGGAGACGTGGTTATGTTGTGGTGATTTAATAGTTTTTGATCACAAATAAAGGTTGCGTGCAATAAAAGAGATGGGATGGAATGACAATCGCTTTGGTGTGGTTTGATGTAAGAATTCAACTGCATGCTCAAAAGACTGCTTTCAATAGCTACTAAAACACAATTTGTAAAAACGTTTCAGTTCACGTACCTAACTTCCAAAATTCGTGAATTAAATAAATAAAACATACTATATTCCCAGGCATTGGACAGGGATCAATAATAATTCTCACAACATCTCATACGTTAACCTGGTTCCGTACTAAGTAGCTTATGCACTTGTGTTACAGATATCAGACAACAGACGAACACAAATATATACTTAAATACATATATTATACCCAGACATCGAACAAACACAAGTGTTCATCGCACGAATGTTTGTCTAGAAATTACTAACTTTCTTGTTAGTTTTATTGGTAAGAACAGATCAGTAAAAAGCTTAGAGTTTACATTTATATACACTTGCACTCGTTTACTCTAACGTGAAAAGCAGACGCATAGAGGATTTTTAAGTGGATCATATTTACTACACAAAAAACGTTATTTTCAAATAAATACAACCACCATCAAAATACCACAGAAAACCGGTAAAAAACATCATTTGTACTTTGTTTCGCTGAGAGAGTGAGGGTACGGTAGACCAAGTTTTTATCGGGGGGAAGGATTGTTTAAAGGTTGGCAGCGCACTTGTGGCTCCACTGGTGTCAACAGGTAATTCGTCTGCTCGTGTCTACAATCACGTTAAAATATATTCATGTCAAATTTTCTCAAAGTTTTGGATTAAGCAGAGACTTTTTTCCATAACGCCATCCAGTATCCTTATTTTATTTAGGCACCTGTCCAGATAATAAAATAAATAAAAATGAGAATTTTTATTGAACAAAAGAACAAAAACACAAGAAAATTAAGACAATAACTGAGAAATAAAAATAAGCTAAACGTAAATAAAAAGGAAAGTTAAAACCAAGTAGGTCCCCGTGGCAATGTCCCCAAAATGCTGGCAGCATTACCCCGCTGGATTACACTGGAAATTCGCTGGGCGAGGTAGCTGCCAGCCTTTGGCTCTCCCGTGACTTCGACTAGACGTTTAACTAAGTCACAGAGGAAAGAGAGAGCGTTGGAATCCCACGGGCCCAGTGTTTCAACACCGAAAGCTACAAAGTGATAGGTACCAGATAGATGCCAATACTTTGTAGCTTTCAGTCTCTCTGCCGCGTCGGCCGCAGCTCCGGGAGTCCTCGTAGTCCCGATGAGACGGTGGCAGAGTATCGACACAGGTAGTATCCCACACGTGCCCCAAGGCACTAACGGTGATGCCACAGAGACATTTGAGTGGGATACAAACCTCAGTACCAAGACGGAGGCCCAGGGTGGCCCTGAGGGTTTCTGCATCTAGCAGGGTGCTCACGTTGGCCTTTTGAATAAAAATTGGTTTATTGCTCTCAAACAATAAATTTTAGCAAATTGTAGCTACAGTCTTGTGTTAAATAAATATTTCACAACATCACATACATCTGACTCCGAGAAAGGTAGCTCAAGCACTTGTGTTACGGATATCAGAATCAACAGTGGGATTACAAATATGTACATATAATTTTTTTTTTTAATATATACTTGTAATACATAGATAACGCCCAGACCAATACAAACAGATATGTTCATGCACACATATGTTTGTACTGTGCGGGGATCGAACCCGCAACCCTTACACCAGAGGCAGAGTTCACTACCACTATTCCAAACGGGTCGTCAAAAGGTGTTAGCAATTGGTAAGTGTCTCAGCATGTGGTTACCCAGTCAGCGTTTTTTAAGACACTTCCACTTCTCTGGGATGTTATGGGAGAAGTTTTGAGATGAGCATTACGGTATGATATGACCAACAATAACATATTGTTCAAAATCAAGAAACTCTATTATCTTAACTGGATAAAAACAACACATTTCATTGGCTACGAAATTGGTTCAGACTTTTTTCATTAAAACAATAGCAGAAAACAGCAGATTGGTTTATAGTAAACGCTATAGCAGCTGTATATCTCCGGGAACGTAAAAGTCTACACGCGATTTGTTGGTTCACGTAATACGCCACGTATGTGTTGGCGTTCGATTGGATAGCACAAGAGGTGGTTGCGAAAATAAAGGGTTAACTTTTTACACCCGGGTATCGATGGGCGGCAGCAACCAATTCAATTCAATTCAATTTATTCAGATAATAATTTTACACGAATAATACATATTTAAACCTATTAGAATAAGGTCGGAGATAAATACAAATGCCTGAACTAGGCGAACCTGTTTCTCAGGCTAGAATGTTAAAACATAACAGTAAGTACTCATAAATAATCACAAAAATATTTATCTAAAAAAATACAAAGTAAAAAAAGTAAAAAAAAACGACAACTTTTATAAATTACCTACTTTAAAACAATAAGCAGTTTCTCTGTATCGTCATATGACATGTTAAGTAGAGCATCATGGAGGGTACGCTTGCATTTAGCAAAATCTAAAGTACCGTTTAGTCTATTATATAAGAGTGGGCCTAAATATACAAAGAATCTAGAAGCGAAGTGATGTGTTTTATACATTTTAAGGCAAACAAGATCTTTTCGTCTTTTATTAGTAATGAAAGTGCTATAAGGAAGTGCAGCATTCTGTTTAAGAACTGTGCTTAATATAAATAATTGTCGTACTGTTAATACTTTGCACTCTATTTGTAGGAAAGAGAAAAGGGCGGTGAGTTGCGAGTTAAGAATCGCTTACAATCAGGTGATCCGTCTGCCACCTAACACAGAAACAAAACCCTCAACCGGGTATGGAAGACTGAAAAAAAACCCTTTGTTGTGACAACTGTATACGACTACCAAATCGGGATCAGGCGCTGGACCAAATGGCTTTACCTGCTTTCAGAGACAAAGGGTACAAGATTGCCAACTTTGAGACTTAGAGCTGACACTGGAAACGTAACAAGTCCGACACAAATCTCGACACAAATAATAATATAATGAACAGAAGCTTGACCTCAGCTGTTTACCTTTCTGTTTTTGTGACCATAGGGGTAGCAAAAGAGTGTTTGGAAGAAATAAGTTCAGGCCAGGAACTAGAACTTACTGAGGAACTTAAGTAGGTAATTAAAACGCGGGCTCAGGCAATTGAAAATAGGTCTAGGCCTCCGACCGACGTTAAAGTTCGCTATTATATATGTGCCAATCGCGCATACTCATGCACATTTAATTTCTTGAGATCATTGGCGATTTCGCCCTTCCAGCGATATGTTGGATGACTCACTGGATTTCTCATGACAGAATGTCTAAAATTACCTGAGCACTGTCACAGAGAACCATATACCGTGATATTTGAGTAAGCCAGATATTCTTCAAAGTTTTTGCAGACACGTAATTTCTTGCAAACCGTTCCTAGTCTAGCCAAAGCTGCATTTCACAGAGGTGTTTCAGTCTCACCTGTTTCTTCAGGATACAAATGGGAGCTAAGCTTTTACCGAGTCGAAACGTATTACAGTGGTTTCTACGTTAACCAGGTAAATATATAATGTGAAGTTGCAAGAGCAAGGAATTTGATATAAGAACAGGTTTGAAATGACTTTTGACCCACCTTCAAAGCAGATTTAACTTAAACATTTTTTTTATTAATAAAAGCACCGGAATAGGTTCTTAACTTGAAGCTTCTCTATTTTATTTAGTTAAAAAACAATTTATTATACGATCAATGATTGTGTAAAACATTAAACTGAGTAGTTGGATTTGGATAACTCTTTTTTAATGGAAAGGGTACACTCCAAAGTAGGCCCTGATTAATAATCCATCCCATAAGGGTTCTAAACATGAGATAATTGGTTGTTCAGTCACTGATTGTTAAATATTTTTACATAAGTAATAATCTAAGTTTATTAAACATGTCGTAGGTAATTAACAAGTGCATCACATATTTATTTGTCCACTCTAGGATCGAACCCACGACCTTAATTTGGCTTTTGAAGCAGGGTCACATAATTCGATACAATACGATACCAATACCGATACCAATTTGACGACCCGTTTGGGACGGTGGTAGTGAACGCTGCCTTTGGCCCAAGGGTTGCGGGTTCGATCCCCGCACAGTACAAACATTTGTGTGCATGAACATGTCTGTTTGTATTGGTCTGGGTGTTTCTATGTATCCGCTGTTGGTTCTGATGTCCGTAACACAGGTGCTTGAGCTACCTATCTCGGAGTCAGATCAATGTATGTGATGTTGTGAAATATTTATTTATTTTATTTATTAATAATAGTGTGCGAAATCATTGCAGATAAAATACCGTATTACCGCCTTATCGTGTTGTCTGTTATTGTTGTATCATACTTGTATTTTGTTTTTGTTCAACAAAGAATATAATCTACCTACCCCACAAAACTTTCTGAAATTCTGCATCGACCGTGGGAGATCCACGCTTCGGCATGAATGGGCCAGCTAGACCGCAGTGATACCACGGCTTTACAGAAAACCAGCGTGAAGCAGCACTGTGCTGTTTCGCTGCGTGAGTGAGGGTACCGGAGGCCCAATCCGGGGGAAAGAGGGGTTTAAATGGTAGCAGCGCTCTGGTGTCACAGGTGTCCATGGGTGGCGGCAATCGCTAACCATCAGGCGATCTGTCTGCTCAACTGCCACCTATATATAAAAAAAGGCTGTATGGAAAATTTAGTGGGCCAAGCCAAACTAAGTTACCATTGTTCACAATATGCAAGGTCCATCGCTACAAGTAGATAACTATTCTATTGCACTTCGATACAAGTCTCTTGAGAGGGCAGCACGAGCGCAAACTTGAATTAAAGTTGGCTGTAAAACATGCTCTGTTCAGCTAGCTTTAAACGACTTTCGGGTAATCTGTTTAAGGACGGGATACACTCTGTCGCCCTCAATAATAACGGTATTTTTTAACATGTGCTTAGAGGTAACCCTCGTTATTGCACACAAATCGTCATCGTCATCGTCAGCCCATTTAAGTCCCCACTGCTGGGGCACGGGCCTCCCTCAATCACGTGAGGGGTAATTGCCATACTCACCACGCTTGGCAGACGGGTTGGCGAGGGTTTTGATATAAATGCAGAGTTTTCCTTCTCTGGGTGCTGATGATCATGCCTGCAGCTTTACCTTAGTCGCCTTTTACGACACCTCGGTAAGAGTGAGGGTGGCCTATTCTATTCTGCCGGGGGCCACACGGCGAAAATGAATAGGTATTATGTTTTGCACACAAAACATAATACCTATTCATTAAGGTGACGGGTAGGGCACACTAACTTATACTATTTATCAAATAACCATGCACAAATGTTAGGTCCGTGTTTGTATGCGACTTTGGCCGCTTTTGGCGTGAATAAATTTTTCGCGTACGCGTTGGTTTGTGCATGGTTATTTAATAAACAGTATAAGTGTCTTCCGAGAGGTTGTAACCCCAAAATTGTTTAAAATAGAATCCGGTTTAGTAGCTAAAAATTAAATTCGATTGGCGTCGCTAGTGTGCCCTACCCGCCTACCTACCTACCTACCTTAATATTTAACGCCCTGGACCCCAATTCTCGTGCTAGTGATATTTTGAAAACATGGCGGATATCACCTAAAAACCATACAAAAAAACTATGTTTTGGTGATATATGTCCTATGAAAATAAATATCACGAGCACGAGAATTGGGCTCCTGTTGGTACAATGATATAATTTATTTATTTAAAAATTGGTACACAAACAAATTACTGTCCTTTATACAGCCACAAAATTAACATTTCTTCAAACAAAACAGTAATCCAAAATAAGAGTACAAAACATGCTTAGTTTATGCTTAAAAATAATGCTACATTTTTAAATCTAAGCCTTATTCTTAATCTAAAATTACATAGAAATATTATGGTGGGTATTTATTTATGAAGTCGGGTCGAGGGTTGCTCTTTTGGAAATAAATCTGTAACAAGTCTTTTATACTGGCGAAAACTGCCATTGAAATTAATGTTGATAGTCTAGTGGTTTAATGAATCAACAATAAAAACAAAACAAAACAGAACAAAATAAGCAAAAAAAAATTCTGCTGTCCAATACAAAATGGAATATCCACCCGGCAATAATGTATGGAACAGCTGCTAACATGCATAATGGACTTTATTCACGGTACCTTTTATGAAGTTTTCGTGATTTAATCAATAAAAAACGGTGTATTTAAGTCTGGGGTTCTTCGTAAGTATACGCTGTAAATCATCTTTTATACCTGTGAAGAAAATGCTTACTTAACTACAAAGCCTTTTTAATAGCGACAAAGTGCAAACTCGCCTTAAGTTGACAAACTTTACGAGTATCCCGAACGTGCAATACCTGACGAGAAACGATACAACACTTAAGCTACAGCAGAGTTACTGCTTTAAACTTCAAACTAGAACGTGGTGATGCATTTAGTTTTTAAGTATTTTGATATCCTTAAGTAAATTATTATCATAGGCTACAACGTTACGAGGAAGAAAAGCGTTCTCTTTTTAAAAAAGGCCGGCAATACATTACCGATCTCTCTGATTTCGCGGATGTTCATAGGCGGCGTTGATTACCTACTTTCCACCAGGTGACTCGCTTGCTCTTTGTCGCCTCTAGCATAAAAGAACCTGAATTTCATTCCCAGTTGTATCTAAGATTGTCTCTTTGGAACTCGGGTTAAGCTTGGACTGATGGCTGAATGGAGCCCTTACTCTAAGAACAAGAAGTGTATCAGTTCAGATCTGAGATTGACTATGGCTTAGGATCATGACCAGACCAGCAACTGGATCATGTGTCGTCGATCAATACGTCGTTACCCACTTTAGGTATATTTATAATTTCATCCTAATATTTCTCTACATCTAACGCCATCTAGTGAGAAAAATCTTAATTTCTTTTTAATCTTTGACAGTGACCACTTGTTATTCACATTGGATTTTTCAAATATCGATTTTGATAGGCCTACATCTTCATTAATTTTCAATTAAAATAAATATTTCTTGTATTAAAATAATTCATTTTCAATAATGATATTTGTAGGCAATTTTGTATTTTTGTGCATTGACTGCATTTCACCTCTTGTTTTGTAAGCCATATTTTAAACCTCTCGGGGTCATAGAGTTACATAGGCGCTCAACTGGTAGGCCTCGACTTTTTCTAGATCAGGATCTAACAGAAAGCTGTGATATTTTTTATCTATTGTTTCTGGCTTATTTTCTATATTTAAATATTTTTGTAAAACAAAGTCTCAAGTGTTTAAAACCTGATACAAGTGCATCAAAGAAGTGGACACCTCTCCGTGTGCTACGGGAATCTTCACTTAATTTTAGCATTGGATTTTTCTACTATCGATTTCGATACATTTTCATTAATTTTTAATTAAATAAATATTTCTTGTATTAAAATAATTCATTTTAAATAGACTTTGATATTTGTAGCCAATATTGTACTTATACCTATATTCTCAAATATATATATTCGTTCATTCATTAATATAATGAATGTTTCCCAACTTTTTCAACCCCTACATTTAACCTCTCTTTTGGTCCATTGTACGTGATGAGCTGGGCAACACACTTTATTCAAGTTATCACATACCCGTGAGAGCAGTATGGTTGTGTAGAATTCCTTTGTCGCATTACAACCATTCTGACGAGGGTTATATTGTAGGAGAGTGCGAATGAGCATTCAGAGGATAATAAAGTTATTATCATGGTTGTTTTGGTAAGTTGGCCACATAGAAAAAATGTTTTTTTTAGTGATACAGGTTGAAAATAAACATTAGGCACTGGAGGTACTACCTTAAATCCTAGAGTTAGCTCATATTTTTTCAAAGAAATCACTGCATTAAAAATCATTTTCAATTTGTATTGCCCAGAAATCAACCCGCAAAAAAATTGATTGGTCATTTTATTCCATTAATTGATCTAGTCATCTTTAAAAATCCCGTTTTTAAAATCAACCTTTTTTTTTTACATTATAGCGGACAAACGCGCAGACGGCACACCTGATGGAAAGTGATCACCGCCGCCCATGGACATCTGCAACACCTGAGGTATCATATATGCGTTGCCGGCTCTTAAGAAAGGAGTACAACCTTTTCTTGAAGGTCACCAAGTCGTATCTGTTCGGAAACACCACGGATGACAGCTGGTTCCACAGTTTTACTGTGCGTGGTAGGAAATGACGTGAGAAACGCACTGTAGTCGATATAAATCCATCCAGGTGATGTGGATGGAATTTGGCGTTCTGACGTGATGTGCGGTGGTGAAAAATTGCAGCTGGAATAAGGCCGAACAGCTCCTCAGAACATTCCCCATTGTAAATTCGATAAAAGATGCACAGTGATGCTACATCTCTATGCAATGACAGAGGACCTTTTACGGACCTTTCGTGTAAGCTGTCAATTATAATTGTAAATCATAGAAAGTAATAGAATTTCCAATTGAAGTTAGAAAAATTAGTTGCAACAAACCAGCTTGACAGTAGTTTTAAACTTAGTTACTTACTCCGCTGGCTCAGCGATCCAAATAGAGTCTTGGCCTCCGAAACAATAGATAGCTACTTCTTGCTAGTGATTGACCAGGAGCACGCGCAGATCAGTCTAGAAATTTAACAAGCGCCGGACAACGCTGTCACCGCTTCACCGTGGAAAACATTCCATCACGGACTAAAAAGTTTTAAATCTCGTATTTCTGCTGTACCATGAAGAAATGGAACTCTTTACTACAATAGGCTATGTAGGCAGGAGAACTAAGGCCACAGACTAGCCCAAAGGATTGCATGCCTCAAGTGGCAATGGGCAGGGCACATGAAGAACAGACGTAGCCCAATTGCATGCCTCAAGTGGCAATGGGCAGGGCACATGAAGAACAGACGTAGCCCAAAGGATTGCATGCCTCAAGTGGCAATGGGCAGGGCACATGAAGAACAGGCGTAGCCCAAAGGATTGCATGCCTCAAGTGGCAATGGGCAGGGCACATGAAGAACAGACGTAGCCCAAAGGATTGCATGCCTCAAGTGGCAATGGGCAGGGCACATGAAGAACAGGCGTAGCCCAAAGGATTGCATGCCTCAAGTGGCAATGGGCAGGGCACATGAAGAACAGACGTAGCCCAATTGCATGCCTCAAGTGGCAATGGGCAGGGCACATGAAGAACAGACGTAGCCCAAAGGATTGTATGCCTCAAGTGGCAATGGGCAGGGCACATGAAGAACAGACGGCCGTTGGGGCGGAAAGGTCCTCGAGTGGAGGCCACGTACAGGAAGTCGCAGCCGTGACAGGGCTCCCACAGGGTTGACCGACGATCTAGTGAAGATCGCAGGAATATTAGATGCGGGAGGCACAGGACCGATTTGTAAGGAGAACATTCGGGGAGGCCTATGTCCAGCAGTGGACGTTTTTTGGCTGAAATGATGATGATGACATGTAGGCTGGAGTCTAGGGCGGCAGATTTTAGGGGGCGGGCGGCTAATTTGGATGATTTTTTTCTGAAGAAACTGTAGGTGTCATGATATTTCCGAACTGATGCGACATTGAGATCTTCAAGGAACGAGCCTATACCTTCCTAAAAGGCCGGCAACGCAGTTCCACTCCCTCGGGTGTGGCTGAAGTCCATGGGCGGTGGTGATCACTTACCATCAGGTGACTCGGTTGCTCGTTTGCCTCCTTACTCATAAAAAAATATTGACGAGCCGTAAAACATTACAATACTTTATTAACAATGTTGTTATTGTAAACTTTGCTAGGATATTGAATTGCAGAGATCAGAGGATCGGCAAATTTTCAAACAGCCTACTAGGCGGCAAATACGTACATCGACACTAGTACTATCTATTGGTATAAAGTGGAACTAACGCCCTGTTGGTCTAGTGGTTTAAGTAGCAGGCCGTGATCTCCGGGTCCTGGGTTCGATTCCCGGGTCGAGCGAAAAGTATGTTTTGAATTTTTCAAACATAGCTCGAGTTTGTGATCACCAAACCGCATTTGACAAACGTGGTGATTAACCCTAATCCCATCATTAGTAGCGTTAACTTGACTTCTATTATGGAGGCCTTTGCCCTGCAATGGGACAGTAAATAGGCTGATGCTTTAATGTCCCTAAGCGAAAAAAGGGCGGGCCACTAGTATGTCTACTTTTTTTTGTGATAGGTGGAAAACGAGCAGTCGGATCACCTGATGGTAAGCCATTACCGCCCTTGGACACCCGCGATACCCACTTTGAACCCCCCTTTTTTCCGAATTGGGCTTCCGGTACCCTCACTCACGCAGCGAAACGCAGCAAAGTGCTGCTTCACGCCGGTTATGATAATTAGGTAAATCAGAAGCAATATTTCATTCTTATCAAAAATCAAACGCCAATTTCCAAATAATACGTCATAAAAGTGGTGAAAAGATTAAAAGTCCATTTTACATGGCACATGTTTTCATTCCTAGAAACATTACTAAACTTACATGCACCGCTAATTCGCAGAAAGAAAATACTATAAACGAAACGTGCAATTTTAAAAATTGTTACTTAAGTCTCTAGTTCACGATTTTAATACCTCGTTTAAAGGCCGGATCTGACGAAACAGGTCCAAGAGTGTAGCCCTGTTAATACAGGGCAACACTCTTGGACCTGTTTGGAGATATAATAATCCATATCTCTATAACTTCAGCTATTTTTAATTTAAAAAACAGGGCAATCCGTCGCTTCGTTTTGCTGCAAACGGACAAACAGACAGACACATTCACCTTCACATTTGTAAATTAGTATGAATTAATATAATATTAGTAATAATAACATTGTATTAAAATTTTCTTGCCGGATCCTCTCGTCAGAATCAACTTTCCGATTCCGGTGGTAGAATCACTATGTTTATTCATTTTATGTTTATAAATCAATATGTTTATTCATTTCTTAGTAAATTTTATGTATCGACATATAATGTGTAAATACATGTCATATTATCATCATCATCATCATCAGCCCATTTAAGTCCCCAGTGCTGGGGCACGGGCCTCGCTCAATCACATGAGGGGTAATTGCCATACTCACCACGCTTGGCAGACGGGTTGGCGAGGGTTTTGAACTAAATGGACCACACGGCCATGTATATTATACTTACAAATAAATAGTTATAATTTCTAATGTAAGACGATATGAAAGTGCTGTATGTATACAAGCCTATGCAAATAAAGATATTTTGAAATGAATATAAGTTACCATAATGGTCGCCAAGGTGTTGAAAGAAAGAAGAAGAACATTTATAAAATATGGACTATTTTATTTAATACTAGTGGCCGTCCTCATTTCGTTTCGGGACAATAGTTTTCATTATCATCATCATCACCATTTCAGCCAATAGGCGTTCCACTGCTGGACATAGGCCTCCCTCAATGTTGTCCACACTGATTGGTCCTGTGCCGCCTGCATCCAATGGATTCCGCGATCTTCACCATGGTCCACCTTGTAGGAGACAATAGTTTTACTTTATACGAGAAGATCATAATCATAAAATCATTTATTGCCCAAAATGTGGTACAGTAGGTGGAAACATTAACAATGACTCTCACTATTTGGCAAAGTTATAATGGCATGCAATAGAAAATATAAATCAAATAATTAATAGCTTAAACAACAAATTAGTTCATTTTCCGTGTCATAAGCAAATTCACATTGTATTAAATTCGACTGACCGGATGGCGCAATTGGTAGTGACCCTGCTTCTTACGCCAAAGTTCGTAGGTTCGATCCCCAACCTGGACAAACATTCGTGCGAAGAACACTTGTGTTTGTTCAGTGTCTGGGTGTAATATATGTATTTAATATATTAGTGTTCCTCTGTTGTCTGATATCTGTAACACAAGTGCTTAAGCTACTTAGTACGGAATCAGGTCAACGTATGAGATGTTGTGAGAATTATTATTATTAAATTAAATAATATTGTATTATTATTTCCGATTTTACAATCATTTGTCATTAAGAAACTCATCTACACTATAATAATTTTTTGCTCTAAGCCATTCACGCAGTTTTACTGAAAACCTACTAGTATTTAGAGATTTCAGGTATTTCGGTACTTTGTTGTATATTTTGACATACATTGCTACACAGTTTCAGTTATTTATTTATTTGGGAAACAAAAAATTTAGTTAATTTACATAATTTACACAATTAAATAATACATATATCAGCAAAGTTTCCACAGAAAATTAAATGTCAAACGTTAATTATAAAATAAATACAAATAAAAATATATGAAAAAATATATAATTATAAAAAAATAGACGAATAATAGGTATACTTTGTCGACTTAGATGTCGGCAGGTGTCAATTACATCACGCAAGAGCGTTTTGTATTTTCGGATTACTACTTTATTAAACAGTATAGATGAACATGGAAAAGTTTTTTTTCAATTTCAAGTTGCACCCCTATAATATTAAACGTGGGAGAGCCACGCTTTGACATGAATGGGCCGGCTCGACCGGAGTGATACTACGGCCTCACAGAATACCGGCGTGAAGCAGCATTGTGCTGTTTTGCTGCGTGAGTGAGCGTACCGGAGGCCAAATCCGGGAGGGGAAGGGGATTTTAAAGGTTATTTATTTTATTTATTTAAAACTTTATTGCACAAAAAGTTTATACAATAGGCGAACTTAATGCCAAGAGGCATTCTCTACCAGTCAACCTTTGGGTCATACAGAAAGGATAATGATGATGCGGCGAAAGAAGATTACGTGAACGTGGAACGTAACGTGAAGGTTGGCAGCGCACTTGTGATTTCATTAGTGTTGCGGGTGTCCATGGGCGGCGGCAATCGCTTACCAACAGGTGATCCGTCTGCTCGTCTGCCACATATGTCATTAAAAAGTGTTTCATTTATGGGTCGTTCTACCGGCGAAGAATTTTACGTGTCCTGGACCAAAAAGTACCCGAATATAAAATCTTAGTAAGAATATTTTTTTTCTTATAATTAAACCTTAGTTCTAGTTATTAAACCATAGAGATGGCTAATAATAGTTAAATAATTAAAAAAAAAATTGAATCGTTAAACATATATTTTGGTGAATCTCTGAGGTCCCGCGTATATAATTCGACAGTACGTCTCTGTAATATCAAAGAACTACCTATCTCAGATGCCAAATTAGCACTAGTAAATTGGTTAAGACTTCTTGACTACGCAGACACAGAACATATCATTAGTTACCTAACCAGTTGATGTTTTAATGTTGGATGTGTATAAAATTCTAAATTGTATTCAATCATTTAATTTTTATAGTTCATATTTGTCTTTTGTTTTTGTTTTTTCTTTTACTGACACTACATAATATTTAAATGATTTCTGGCCGTCCAAGATACAGGCATTGCCTAGTTTGGAGGCTCCTGTTCAATGTTTGTGGCATAATATGTGTAGTGCACTTAAATTAAATTTTAATTTTATGTATGTAACTGTGGTTATTTTTTCTGTGCAATAAATACATTTTTATCTTATCTTTTTTTTATTTTATATTAACCACGACGTGTCCACGCCTCAGATTTCAGAACAAATTTACTAATATAAATTAGTGTGTTACTATTACCACTGTCAAACCTCATGTAATCGATTACTGACTAAATAAACATTGATAAATTGTATACCATGTAACTATACCAGCACTACAATCAGTATTTGGGAAGTTGTCGATGTTTTTCAAATAACCCTGTACACTGTAGCCTACAAAACCATTTTCATTATTTGCGTTTTGCGTCCAAAACTGTCGCTTCGGAGCCCGGGGTATGCTTGGACCATGATTCAGGGTTCGGGAAGTCGGGTAATTACGATGAAGCGACTGCCGTCTGACCTTTACAACCCTTCATCATCATCAAGCGTCATGGCCTTAGTCTGGGCTGTGACATAAGCTGAGTGAGGGACATTTATACTAGACGTCATAACACATCATTATATTCATTTGGCACTGTCTGGACATGATTGAATATAGTTTTGATTTTTTTTTCCTTTTGTTTTATTTTTATGTATTTTTAATTGTTTTATGTTTTGTTTTCTGTTTGTACCAAATTGTGTTCTGTTTATAATTGCTATATGTTTTGTGTTGTGATGTCTATAATAATAAATATTTTCTTTCTTTCTTTCTTTCCTTAGACAGGAAAATCAGACCAACTGGAACACGGTTACACGTTCGTAATCATTAAATAAAATACTGCAGATATCCACAATTTTTGGGAAACTAACCGAGAGGTTTCCTCACAATGTTATTCCTTCACCGTGGAGCTAATTGTAGAAATATGCACATACATTTGAGATATCCAGAGGCGCATGCTTGGATTCAAACCATGATACCCCATATGAAATAATCTTCCCTTATCCACTGACTTACCATAGCTGAACTTCACTATTAAATTATTATTTTTTTTATTATGAACTGTAGGCTAACGCTTGACTACAATCTCACCTGATGGAAAGTGACGATGAAGTCTAGGATGAAACGCGTTTGCCTTAAAGTTATCCAGATTGTAGTGGTCCGGAAAAACAGACCTTGGCAAGAAGTTCCATTCCTTACCTGTCCGCATTATGAACGTTATTATTATATATTATGGGCCGGCTTGACTGGAGTGATACCACGGTCTCACAGAAAACCAGCGTGAAGCTGCACTGTGCTGTGTTTCGCTGCGTGAGTGAGGCCCAATCCCGGGGAAAGGTTGACAGCGCACTTGTGACTCCAGTGGTATAGTGGGTGTCCATGGGCGGCGGCAATTGCTTACCATCAGGTGATCCGTCTGTTCGTCGGCCACCTATCATATAAAAAATATCAAACATAGAACAAAAATAAAAAATATCCATGCTTACCCGTACTTACGCTGAAACTACTCATACCGACAACACGTGAATTTTCAACGATAACAAAGTTTGTCTGTTATATAGGTACAATGCTCAACACATAGTCCTAGCTGCAAAATTGTGTTGGTTTAGTCAATTACGTCATATTGCGTCCAGCGCCATGACGAGATAGAACAAAATTTAGTTAGACAAAGCTTTGTATATCGACAAACGTGTTTATTGGATATTTGGATCAACACCAACCGTGGGGTAGTACAGATTTTTAGTATAGTGAAAAAAATGTGTTATCAATAATTGCTGTTTATATTATAAGTCGGTACAGTCACGAGCTTTAATTTGAGACCCATTTCCGTTAAATGTCGTTAGAACATTCATAATGCAATAAGGTCGAAACTTTAGTACAATAATGTTGAATGCCAATAAGACATAAATGACAAATCGACCCTTGAAACTATAACCTATTTGGAAAAAGCTATAATTACGGTTTTCTAATTACGAACATTCATTGTGTCCAACGAGTCAGTGTCAGTCAAGAACTTTAAATAAAAACAATATTGCTAAATATCTATAAAACAATGTTGTTTTTATTTAAAGTTGTTTTTGGCCCTGTGTTCTATTTAGAACAGAGGGCCAAAAAGTAATTACCCACGCAACAATTACTCGGAAAACATCGGCAATGATCGTACGCCTTCGCTCAAGTTGACGTTTTTGCACGGTTGCCCCTAGAAAAGTAAAGTGGTCGATGGTAAAATTATGACTTTGACACGTCAAAATATTAGTTCTTAATAGCGTAAGTTTGCTACACGACATTCAACCCTGGGTGGATCCCAAATTAAAGATCGTGACTGTACATCAAACGGATTTAAACTCGCCACACCGATTGGATATTTTCCAAAAAATTAACGTGTCGCTATAATCACTCAACATTGGCAGAGTTATATGTGTACAACATAGTAGCAGCCATAAAGAAAAAAAAAGTCGGTGATATAATAATAATAATAATAATAATTCTCACAACATCTCATACGTTGAGCTGATTCAGTACTAAGTAGCTTAAGCACTTGTGTTACAGATATCAGACAACAGAGGAACACAAATATATACTTAAATACATATATTACACCCAGACACTGAACAAATACAAGTGTTCATCGCACGAATGTTTGTCCAGGGTGGGGATCGAACCCACGACCTTTGGCGTCAGAGGCAGGGTCACTACCAATCGCAATATAAAATATAGTTGTAGGTATATAGAGATAGCACCAAATTAGTAACCGCAATCTGTCACACATATTTTAAATCAGTACCTATGTTTTTTTTTTTTTTATGCCTGAGGCGGACAAACGAGCAAGCGAGTCACGCATGATGGAAAGTAATCATCGCCGCCCATGAACATCTGCGAAATCAGAGAGATCGCTAATGTGTTGCCGGCCTTTTTTTTAAAAAAGAGTACTCTCTTCTCTTGAAGATCCCTAAGTCGTAGCCGTACGGAAATACTCCTGCAGCCAAACCGTTCCACAGAACTGAGGTACGTGGTAGAAAGTTCCGGGAGAAACGCACAGTACTAGACCGCCATCCATCGAGATGATGAGAATGGAATGACAATCGCTTGCGAGTGGTTCTAAAACATAGTACTATGCACTCACACAGGCTTCCACAGGCTTCCATTTTTTATTCTTGAGCAAAGTCTACTGCGCTACCAACTCAGCTGATAAGCAGTGTCTTTAACTGACCTGTAACATGGGCAGGTGCCCTGTCTCGTGTATGCGGTACGCTGAATAAATATGAACCCACAAGTAGGTGTGCATGCAATGGGAATACAAACGCAAAAATTATGCAAATGCCATGTAGGCTTTTCTGTTTGTTTCAAGTACTATAAAAGCAGAAAGAGGCTGTTTGAATTATATGATATCAAAGCCAATTCTGAAAACGCTAATTTAGTTGAATATGTAAAGAACATACTCAAAATTATTCAAAAAAGTATGTGCAATGGCAAAATCAAATTATTTTAAAGACAAAATAATAAAAGCCCCTAATAAAAGTAAAATCTCATGGAAGATAATAAATAAAGAGACTTGTAAAAATAAAACAAAAGACAACAAGCTCTCTCTTAAAATTGATGGCAAATCACTTGTTTCTGACTCTGAAGTAGCAGAAACATTTCAGTCTTTCTTTTCTAATATACCAGTCCACAACAACCAATCAATTGAATTCCAGTCCACATCTCGCTCTTCCATATTCTCCATTTTTATCTGAGCAAAGTCTACTGCGCTACCAACTCAGCTGATAAGCAGTGTCTTTAACTGACCTGTAACATAGGGCAGGTGCCCTGTCTCGTGTATGCGGTACGCTGAATAAATATGAACCCACAAGTAGGTGTGCATGCAATGGGAATACAAACGCAAAAATTATGCAAATGCCATGTACGGCTTTTCTGTTTGTTTCAAGTACTATAAAAGCAGAAAGAGGCTGTTTGAATTATATGATATCAAAGCCAATTCTGAAAACGCTAATTTAATTGAATATGTCAGAACATACTCAAAATTATTCAAAAAAGTATGTGCAATGGCAAAATCAAATTATTTTAAAGACAAAATAAAGCCCCTAAAAGTAAAATCTCATGGAAGATAATAAATAAAGAGACTTGTAAAAATAAAACAAAAGACAACAAGCTCTCTCTTAAAATTGATGGCAAATCACTTGTTTCTGACTCTGAAGTAGCAGAAACATTTCAGTCTTTCTTTTCTAATATACCAGTCACAACAACCAATCAATTGAATTCCAGTCCACATCTCGCTGCTTCTCTCCTCAGGTCTCATGTTGATAAGTGCAACACGCCTTTTAGATTTATATTTATTTATTTATATTTATTTATATTTAACTGACCTGTAACATAGGGCAGGTGCCCTGTCTCGTGTATGCGGTACGCTGAATAAATATGAACCCACAAGTAGGTGTGCATGCAATGGGAATACAAACGCGAAAATTATGCAAATGCCATGTAGGCTTTTCTGTTTGTTTCAAGTACTTCCTGAGGGTTCGCGTGAAGGGGGGTTGCACCCCTCCAGTATTCAGGTTTCGGGTTATAAGGGAATTAAGTGTGGGGAGATCAAACCTTTTCTGATGAGGCTTTTATTGGTGCGTAACGGGAATAAAGATACAAGTATTTAATTTCAAAGCAAAATTTACACTAAAAGGCGCATTTAAGGTGACGGGTAAGGCACACTAGCGACGCCAATCGATTTAATTTTTATCTACTAAACCAGATCTATTGATCTTTCTGTATGACCCAAAGATTGACTGGTAGAGAATGCCTCTTGACATTAAGTTCGCCTATTGTATAAACTTTTTGTGCTATAAAGTTATTAATAAAACAAAAAATCTATTTTAAACAATTTCGGTTTTACAACCTCTCAGCAAAAACTTATACTACTTATTGAATTACCATGCACAAATGTTGGGTCCGTTTTTGTATGCGATAAATTGATTCACGCTAAAAGTGGCCGCTATTGGCGTGAATCAAATTTTTCGCGTACGCGTTGGACCCATCATTTTTGTAATTAAAATGTTATTTAATAAATAGTATAAGTGTTTGCCGAGAGGTTGTAACCCCGAAAATGTTTACAACAGATCCGGTTTAGTAGATTAAAGTTAAAATCGATTGGCGTCGCTAGTGAACCCTACCCGTCACCTTAAGCGCCCAAAGCAGCCCATTACCGTCCCTTTTGTAAAGGACAATAAGATAGTTTTTTTACTCATTGGAAAGTTTCGTTTCTCTTACGGCGGAAATATCTTACCATCAGATGATCCGTCGCTCGTCTGTTACTTATTTAAATATTTTCATGATGTATATAATAATTATGTAATGAAAAAATGTAATATATTGTAATTCTATTTAATTGAATTATGTGCAGCTATTAATGAATATATTTTGTTGGTACATCATCATCATCATCAGCCTATCCCAGTCCACTGCTGGACGTAGGCCTCTCCAATTGTTAGCCACTGTGATCTATCTATGGCTTCTCGCATCCAGCTCTTGCCAGCCATCCTGCGCAGATCGTCCCCCCACCTAGCCAGAGGGCGCCCTACATTACGTTTGCGCGGTCTCCACTCTAGAACTCGTTTACCCCATCGGTTGTCGGTTCTGCGGCTAATATGGTCAGCCCACTGCCACTTAAGCTTGCTAATCCGGTGAGCAATGTCGATGACTTCGGTTCTCTGCCGGATCACCTCATCTCGGATTCGATCTCGGAGAGAGACGCCGAGCATTGCTCGTTCCATAGCCCGCTGAGCGACCTTTAACTTGTGGACCAGGCGTACCGTAAGTGTCCACGTTTCGGCTCCGTATGTCATGACGGGTAGGACGCACTGATTGAAGACTTTCGTCTTTAGGCACCGTGGTATCGACGATACGAAGACACGACGTAGTTTTCCAAATGCTGCCCAACCTAACTGGATTCTCCTATTCTCCTCATCCTCGAAGTTGATTTACCCAATTGTTGGTACAATGATTAATTTACTAATTATTTTTCTTGACAAATAGTGACGATTTATTAACTACATACTTGCACCAATCATGTTAGTTATAAAATTCATACGCCAACAAGGCAGAACACGGTGTGACTAACAATTTTAATTAAGACTTATAATAGGTACCTGTGATACATGCATGAATAAATTATTTGTATTTGTTACTTATCACATAAATGAAACAAACAGATCCACGAATCATTAATCAACAAACACCTTTGTTGAAGCGGGATTCGAGCTCGCTATTCTTGCGTATAAACCCGATAAAACTGCTGCGCATTCATACAAAATCTCATACACGTGGAAACTTGTAATTAGCTTTTAATTATATACTTTAGATACTAATATAATGTACCAGCTTGAGGCGTTAGAGAGTATTGAGAGAAGGGCCAAGAGGCTAATTGGCGACGACGAGCTTGTGGGTAAGAGGCTACAAAGCCTTGAACACCGACGCAAGGTAGCAAGCTTATCGATCTTCTATCGGATACATTTTGGAGAGTGCGCCACGGAACTGTACAATGCCATTGGAGCATCTCCGTTCTTCCACTACTCCACCAGGCAGACCCTCAATCGACACCGGTACATGGTAGAAATACCAGAAGTCCGCACAAAGAGGTTTGAATCCTGTTTCCTTATTCGTACTACGAAACAGTGGAATCAGTTGCCTGAGGAGGTGTTCCCTAGAGGCTACAGTTTGGGGAATTTCAAAGCGCGAGTGAATAGGTCTTAGGTATCTTCTAGGTAATCGTGCTACATCTTAGACCATATTATCACTTACCATCAGGTGAAATATGGTCAAACGCTTACCTATCTACAGTAAAAAAAACTTGGACCACAGCCGAGCGATGACGAGTGCCTGACGTCAGTAGGTACTATAAGGTACTATATAAGGCAGGAGACCGTTATTAATATTTGTAATGTGCGGGTATTTTATGAGGTCTCCTACGTAGTTTCGAATGCCACTGTCGCGACGCACGCTGTTGCGATTTTTTTTTCTACTGCCTCATAGTTTCGAAATCTCATGGACTCGAATAATGTAGTCGCGAAAGACGCTGATTCGAAAAACATTTGCACTACCTCATACGCTCGAATACGGTCGTACATATATATAATTTCTTAGCTTTTTTGGGCATAAATTACCTTATCCAAACCTGTCACTCACGTAGCGAAAGACGCTGCTTCACGCCGGTTTTCTATGAGGCCGTGGTATCACTTCAGTCAACCCGGGACATTCATGCCGAACACACTTTCCATGGTTTCATGTTTTATAATAAAAGATACTGCATCATGGTGCCTCTGAACAATTTCGTCAATTTTCCATATCAAAAGGCATCGTTCTACAATGTCCCAAATGGGTTTTTATTTCTTTCCTCGGATTCCTTTGCAGATCCGTCAAAGGGGCAGATTAAAGGCCGAGAGGATATCTGAAATCTTTTACAAAGCCGTGTCGTTAGAGACATGCTAACACAGTTTTTGAACATCTTTTGTAGTGGGATGTGGCTGCTGTGACTTTGAACTTATTCAGGAGACCTATTTTTGATTTACTCGTATGACTTAGCGTCGTGACGAGCGCACGATTTCTACTGATTTTCCTTCGACATACGAAATTCCGCATTTTTGAATCATTCGTCTACAACGAGTGGCCACACGTTGGTCGAGTGACTTAAAGCGAGCGGTAGAGGCAACGTCAAAATAGTTGTCAATACCAACAAGTATACACTTTTTTTTTTTTTTATGGTGTTATCCCGCCAAGTATACACAAAATATTATAAATTTCAAAACTTTGATTCGACTGATTTTGACAGTTGACACAATGTGACATTTATAGTTTTTTTGTGACAAAAAAAAGAAAAGATTTTCATATTTAGCCAATAGTCTATGTTTTTGCGTTACGTATGCAATGCGGAAGTTACCGGTTTTTGTAAAATTCTGCATGGGAGGGTAAGAATGTTAATTTATTGTATTATATTAGCAACATCGAAATCGATTGATTCAAAAATAAGGAAAATCGGCTACATGCGACTCAGAAGGCGAATGTGACATACGTCGCAAGCGACGACGCTTAGTCATACGAGTGAATCAAAAATAGAGCTCCTGATCGGAGTCCATCGCTAGGAATACGCGCGCGCGAATAATAAAAACATACCGCGCGCGAATAATAATAATTTACCTTCCATAAGGAAGGTAAATTGCGGTTAACGGTTTATAGTGTATTAAAATAGACTACTTACTACATCTAGTTCAAATCAATTTTTATTGTTAGTTTTTATGGTCATCATCATCAGCCCATTTAAGTCCCCACTGCTGGGGCACGGGCCTCCCTCAATCACATGAGGGGTAATTGCCATACTCACCACGCTTGGCAGACGGGTTGGCGAGGGTTTTGATATAAATGCAGAGTTTTCCTTCTCTGGGTGCTGATGATCATGCCAGCAGCTTTACCTTAGTCGCCTTTTACGACACCTCGGTAAGAGTGAGGGTGGCCTATTCTACTCTGCCGGGGACCACACGGCCAGTTTTCATAGTAATGTATATCATATATATTTTTTTGGTTTTATAATTCTTTTTTTATAGAAGTTAGAGGGGGAGGACACATATTACCACTTTGGGAGCATTTTTTGCGCAAACTATTACTTATATCTAAATCCCCTTTCCCCCGCATTGGGCCTCTCTTATCCTCAATCACGCAGCAAAAAATAGCACAATAAAACCTGTGCGGATAAAGAATGGGATCAGAAATGGCGGCGCATCTATTTACTTCTCGCTCGCACACTATTTGCGTCTATACTCGCACCCCACGAGTGCGAGTATAGACGCAAATAGTGTGCGAGCGAGAAGTGGATAGATTGGCCGCCATTTCTGATCCCATTCTTTATCCGCACAGGTTGTACAGTACTGCACGCCGGCCCATACATGCCGAAGCGTGGCTCTCCCACGGTCGGTGTTTTTTATCAATGCATTAATAAATTTAAAAAATAATTTTTCTTTTAGATCTAATTCTCAGCAGTCGCACCCAATAGTTACAGTGAGTAGTGAATTTACAAAGAACCCTTTGCGCCGTCCGCTGTGGAGAAGGCAAATTTCGCGCGCCTCTTGTCAGGAAAATGTTTTAGGCGCCGGCAGACTCCATACTTTTGCCTTTACCTGAAAGTATAATGTAGTCTGTATGTATTCAGATGGCCCAGACTTTGCTGCATTTAAATCGCTTAGTTTCGAGGTTCACTATTGGTGACGGGGTTTGTATGTAAATAATATCTAAGTAGATATTATTTCACTATTGGGGATAGGGTGTTGCTTGAAAATGAAATCTATTATTTGACTTTTTTTATTTTAATTGAGTGAATGTTATAACCACAGACTCTGGGTCCGTGCTTTTTTGCTAGTCTTGTGAGATAAATTGATAAATTGTTTATTCAGTAAATAAGGGTACATTACATTACATTAAAACTAAATAAATTACAATACCAGGGTTATTCATTGCCCA
This sequence comes from Marasmia exigua, assembly GCA_019059595.1. Taxonomy (NCBI): domain Eukaryota; kingdom Metazoa; phylum Arthropoda; class Insecta; order Lepidoptera; family Crambidae; genus Marasmia; species Marasmia exigua. Next base: position 20,632,027 of record CM032477.1, on the reverse strand, counting down.
AACTAGGTTAAAACCTTTTAAGTCCCCACTGCTGGGGCACGGGCCTCCCTCAATCACCTGAGGGGTAATTGCCATACTCACCACGTTTGGCAGACGGGTTGGCGAGGGTTTTGATATAAATGCAGAATTTTCCTTCTCTGGGTGCTGCTGATCATGCCAGCAGCTTTACCTTAGTCGCCTTTACGACACCTCGGTAAGAGTGAGGGTGGCCTATTCTACTCTGCCGGGGACCACAAGATAGATAGATACTCTTTATTGCACAACATACATTTTTTTTTGTTTTTAAATTTGGCAAGTACTTTGATTACGAGAATTATACTGAAAGTATTAAAAAGACTTTGGTATTAAAGAACTTTATACTTAATTCTTACAAAATCCTAATCGGCCAATAACTTTCAAAGTTAATGCGCGAAATATCACGGGGATTACATTAACAAACTAAATGAAAGTAATAGACTAAGATCCGTTTAAAAATTTGTTTTGTTATTTTCTATACTGCATGTCAATAATTATATTCCCTCTAATGCAAAGGTCCAGCCTGAAAACCAGAGCTGCAGCTGTTGCTTGTGGCAGTTGCAGCATATGCTGAGGCTGAGTTTTGTTGTCCGCAACTTTTATGCTCTGCGGGCAATGCGGGGGAAAGGGGCGTTTGAAGGTTGGCAGCTCACTGGTGACTCCACTGGTGTCGCGGGCGTCCATGGGTGGCAGCAATCACTAACCACCAGGCGATCCGTCAGCTCGTATCCTACCTATCACACAAAAAAAAATATTTCGAACATTTTGTATAGGTATTTTTTTTAAACGTCAAAAGTGCTTTATTTCCTCGTTTAACGTAACAAAGATTTATTTATGAATAAAGCTCTATCTTGCGATAGGTAAGTCAAATAGAAAGAAAGAAAGAAAAACTATTTTTGACCACAACACATAATACATATAATAAATATTTAAAAAAACCGGCCAAGTGCTAGTCGGATTCGCCCATGACGGGTTCCGTAGCAGCAAGTAAGATATATAAAAGTTAAATTGCGGTTTACGGTTTATAACGTATTAAAAAAAAACTACTTACTATATCTTCATCATCATGCCGTGTGGTCCCCGGCAGAGTAGAATAGGCCAACCTCACTCTTACCGAGGTGTCGTAAAAGGCGACTAAGGTAAAGCTGCTGGCATAATCATCAGCACCCAGAGAAGGAAAACTCTGCATTTATATCTAAACCCTCGCCAACCCGTCTGCCAAGCGTGGTGAGTATGGCAATTACCCCTCATGTGATTGAGGGAGGCCCGTGCCCCTGCAGTGGGGACTTAAATGGGCTGATGATGATGATGATGATGATGACTTACTATATCTAGTTCAAATCTATTTACCAAGTATCAATAGTATAGTTCTTATAGTTTCGGAGAAAAGTGGCTGTGACATACGGACGGAGAGACATGACGAATCTATAAGGGTTCCATTTTTTGCCATTTGGCTACGAAACCCAAAAAAGAGTACGCTCTTCTCTTGAAGGCCCCTAAGTCGTAGCCGTCGGGAAATACGCCTACAGCCAAACCGTTTCACAGAATTGAGGTACGTGGTAGAAAGTTCCGCGAGAAACGCACAGTATTAGACCGCCATCCATCGAGATGATGAGAATGGAATGATGATGAATGGCAATGATAATCAACAAAAAATGGTAATTTCGACATTTTTGAACGGATCTTGTACTATAATTAACTCGCAAGTCCCAACGCCAATCGTCTAGAATTCCAGAAAGTCTGGAATCGCGCCTAATAAGTTTGTCCTATGTTTTAATTATTTCAGCATCTCAAAGAGACGGCTCTGTTTATTTACTGGAGGTCAAAAGAGATAGACAAAGTCAACTAAACGTTTAGACAAAAAGTTAAGGAGTTAGAATGGCTTAGTATCTTCCTAAATTTATAGCGTTAATAAGCTAATTGCAGTAAAAAAACTTATATTTTAGGGCGTGAGCCGTCTGCTCCGCACAATCCCGGTGACTCTGTATAATAATTATATCCTCCAACCGATTTCGGCTAAGGCGGCTAATCTCAACGATCAACCGTCAATGCGTAAGGCCGCAGGATATATTATAGTGCCCAAGTGTGTGCCCACGAGAGCCCTTGTGCTCATATTCCAATAGGACACCAGTATGACACGACAGGAGCGGGATCGGCCGCAGGACCAACGGCTTAACTTGCTTTTCGAGACAAGGGGGCACCAAGACGGCTTTTCTTTTTTTTAATCAGCCTATAAACTGTCCCACTGCAAGGCAAAGGCCTCCATCATAGAAATCAAGTTATCTCTACTATGATGGGATTAGGCTTAATCACCACGCTTGCCAAATGCGCATTGGTGATCACAAACCCGAGCTATGTCCGAAAAATTCGAAACATAATTTTCGTTCGACCCGAGAATCAACCAACAAGACGTTTATGTATAAATACATATATAATTTAAATTATCCTCCAACCGATTTCAGCTAATGCGGCCAATCTCAACGAACAGCCCCTTACGCAGGATAAATTATAGTGCTCAAGTGTGTGCGCAAAGACAAGAGCACTCTCTTGCCCTCATATTCCGATGGGACACCGGTATGACACGACAGGAACAAGATCGGGCGCAGAACCAACGGATTAACGTGCTTTTCGAGGCACTGGGGCACAAGACTGCATTTTTTTTAAATTAACCGAATATAAAACGAACACCAGTGTTTTATAGCCTGCCTGCCTATCAAGCCCCCTTCGTAAAAAATATAACCGCCAACATAATTTCAGCATAACCCTCACAAGAGGAACAGTTCTTCAAATCTACAATTCAAAAGACAAATAACTTGCTTTCGTATGAGCACGGCAATTCGCACCCCCTTTTGTAATAGTGTTGTTTTAATGCAACTCTGGGACGAGACTGAGAGTCTTGGTACCGCACTCAGAGACCTGATTAAGTCGACGGTTACCGCTAACTATCGACTCCAATCGTATTAAATTGTTAGCTACTAACGACTTTTTATTTAATAACTGTGCACTACTTTTTTTTTATTAACGCCATAAGTGGCCATTTTTGCAGTAATTAAAATTTCAGACAACACAACAGTACAAAAGCAGACTAAGAAATTAAGTAAATAAAAAAGTATTAAATAAATGGTATAAGTGGTTTCCGAGTGGCTGGAGCTTGAAATTGTTATAAAAATATCCGGTTCAGTTGCTAACAATTTAAATCAATTGGAGTCGCTAGCCGTGTGGTCCCCGGCAGAGTAGAATAGGCCACCCTCACTCTTATCGAGGAGTCGTAAAAGGCGACTAAGGCAAAGCTGCTGGCATGATCATCAGCACCCAGAGAAGAAAAACTCTGAATTTATATTAAAACTCTCGCCAACCCGTCTGCCAAGCGTGGTGAGTATGGCAATTACCCCTCATGTGATTGAGGGATGCCCGCGCCCCAGCAGTGGGTACTTAGATGGGCTGACAATGACGATGGAGTCGCTAGTGTGCCCTACCCGTCACTTCAAGCTAAATATTCATGAGCTTAAGTTAATGAATAACTCATTAATTAAAGAAAGTCTTTATGTGTATCGAAATAAGTACCAATATTTTTTCTTAAGTAACCATTCAAGTTAATTCGACGTCTCTGAGCAAGTATTTTGTCGATCTATTTCTAAAGAGGTGCCTTCATATAAATTAGAACCCTTATATACAAACTGCAAAGACAAAACCCAACGCCATCTGTTGGTAAATATTGGACCTTTTAGCAAAAGTACCTCCCAAAACGAAGTGAACGTCTGCCACTAGTGAGCCAGTGCCGAGGCGATGATAGCTCTGTGGATAAAAAAGCGTCCTTCACACGAGGGATTATGATTGGAATCCGACTCCGACCTCTGCATTTTTCAAATCTATGTGCGTATTTTACCATTAACTTGGCGGTGAGGGACAACATCGTGATCAAACCTGCACGTTTCGAATAGTTTCTCAAACATGTAACCATTATTAATTGGTCTGAATCCCTTAGCAAAGAGTTGCAGATAATGGAAGCCAAAGCTCATTTCGAGCCGCTGAGCCATGACAGACTGTACATTATTATGGCAAATCTTTTTTTTTATGTGCTAGGTGGCAGACGAGCAGACAGATCACCTGATGGTAAGCGAATTGCCGCCGGCCATGGACACCCACGACACCAGTGGAGTCACAAGTGCGCTGCCGACCTTTAAGCCCCCCTTTCCCCCGGATTGGGCCTCCAGGTACCCTTATTCACGCAGGCGAAACAACACAATGCTGCTTCACGACGGTTTTCTGTGAGTCCGTGGTATCACTCCGGTCGAGCCGATCCATTCATGCCGAAACGTGGCTCTCCCATGGTCAGTCTTGCAAAATTCTTGTTTTGAAACTTAGATGCTGATGGACATCACTAGCCACAAAGAATATTTGATCTTAACTTTCCTTTCAGAATGGCGATGTCGAGAGGATAATGGGGTATTAATGTTTGAACCGTGTTGGATAGTGAGATGTAGAACAATAGGTTAAAATGTGGATTTTGCTTGCTTCATCCATGTTTGTATGCACATTCACCTTGGGATGATTTTCCTTGTGTGTTAATTCTTCTTAACGATTATAGATAGAAAGATATTGTTCCGCTTATACCTGCGCCTGGGATCGTTTTCGCTGAATAAAACCGATTATGGATTAATACGTTTATTTACCTGAAAAGCTGAATAAATGTAAGGTTGTTGTCGTGGTGTCGCCTTAACACACAAATACCATTGCGAATTATTATCATCCAACCGATGACGGCGGCCAACATCAACGATCAGCCACGATCGCAGGGTATATTTTAGTGCTCAAGTGTGTGCGCAAATACAAGTACACTCTCTATTCTCTTACCCTTATATTCCGATGGGACACTACTGTGACACGTACTGGACCGACGGCTTCTGTGCTGTCCGAGGCACGGCGCTACTAGACCGCCAACTTCCCGACTCCGGGCTGCCACTAAGAGATTCTTACCGAAAAACTTTGGTACAAATTTTTAGCCCGACCCGGGATCGAACCCAGGACCTCTTGCGCAGCCGTCGTTTAAAAGTGCGACCAAGTAAATACTGGGCACAGAGGCAGTCAATCGCGAATAATGCCGCGCGTCCGCGTCATAACTCTCTCCTCCAAGAATGACCACTATTCGATAAGAGCCCCCCGGAGGTCGTACTACTTTGGCTCCGCAGCCGGTTCCACAACGAATCCATCTACCATCACCTCTGTTGGCAATCCTCTGACAACAAAACTGATCAAAAATCGAATCAATTTCTTCTTTTTAATAATTGGCCATAGTGTTGGCCATGCGGCCAGCAACGAAGGAATTTCTCCATCGTAACAATATTATTTATTACACGGAAACAAAATACAGGTATTCGATGTTAGAAATTAGTTACTACTGTTGCTGGGTAAGTATGTGAAAATGTATTTGAAATTGTGAGGATGTATAAATGTTCGCTTATTGTTTACGAAAAAAACTACTGAAACTTTACAGTAATATAGCTTACATATATTAAATGTTGGCAGCGCACTTGTGACCCCATTGGTATTGCGGGCGTATATGGGTGTATGGTTACCATCAGGTGATCCATTTGCTCATCTGGCACCTGTCAATCAAAGGAAATGCAGAAATCTAGAGAGCAATGGAGAGGGCTATGCTCGGAGTCTCCCTGCGTGATCGTATCAGAAATGATGAAACTAAGAACTAAGGTCACAGACATAGCCCAAAGGATTGCATGTCTCAAGTGGCAATGGGCAGGGCATATAGCGAGGAGAACAGACGGCCGTTGGGGCGGAAAGGTCCTCGAGTGGAGGCCACGTACAGGAAGTCGCAGCCGTGGCAGGCAAGGTGGACCGACGATCTGGTGAAGATCGCGGTAATCGATTGGATGCGGGCGGCACAGGACCGATCTGTGTGGAGAACATTGGGGAAGGTCTATGTCTAGCAGTGGACGTCTATTGGCTGAAATGATGATGATGTTGATGAATTAAAGGAAATGATGCTTTGTTTCTGATGTTTAGAAGTATTTTATGATTCTTAGAACAGTTAAATCTTCTGCTCTAAAGCAACAATGTCCTTACAGCCTTTAAAGCCAAGTGTTTCAACCACCTGCGTTTGTCGAAACCTAAGAAGCTTAAGATCTATTATTTACGGATTTATCCACTGTATTTCAAAATTTTTATTTTAAAATACGAGAACATTTCATTTTTCAAAGGTGCTGGGTGACAAGAACAAATTGACACAATGTAAAGCTGAAATTTTAAGAGCAGTGATGCGACTTATCTTTCCATGAATCTTTTGAGTCATTATCCCACTATTTCACTCACTAGCAGCTCAAGTTGTTTTTAAAAAAATAGATATTTTTATGACGTCATCCATAAGTATTATAAAAGGTCCTTAATTGGAAAAGTTTTAGCCAAATTATTTATTTAGTGTGTTCCAATGTTTGTGGGCGTAACTCTTAGAGACAGAAAAAATAACATGTGGCTTAGAAGACACATTATGATGGCAGACGTACTCAAAAGGGTGGCACAACTCAAGAGGTCACACATGGCGGGACATATAGCCCGAAAGACAGACTCGTGGTGTACAAAATAATTTCCCTAAATGTTGCAATGGAGGCCATGGGATCAAAAGAGACCTATCAGAAGGCCGCGAATGAGATGGAGGCACGACATAGCAAAGATTGGCCGTTTAACTGGACTTATACTGACCAAAATAGAGTAGAATGGAGATGGAAGGAGGCCTACACTAAATTAATTGAAAGATGTCGTAAAATGATGAGATGAAGATGAATGTTTAATACAAAATAATTTTACCTGCTTAATCTTTTCTGGTATGGTAAGGTGACTCACCATCCCAGGAAATGGTTCGCAAAGCAAATGAAATCGGTAGATAGATTCTTGGCGGAAGATTTTCCTGATCAAGTCTGTTTTTCCTGACCAATATGGTATAATTTAGTTAAAGTACTGGGCTGTGATCTCAGGGTCCTGGGTTCGATTCCCGGGTCAGATTCATCATAGTAGCGATAACTTGATTTCTATGATGGAGGCCTTTGTCCTGCAGTGGGACATACATAGGCTGATACTTTACTATGTATAATCTGGACATATTTGAGGCAAGACTGTTAAAGTATCTTCTAGGCAAACGCTTGAAATTGTAACTTGATAAATATTAAGGTGACGCATTGAAGGCGAAACTAGCGCCGTCATTAGATTCGTATTAATTGGGGCAATTATACGAAATTAAAAAAAATACAAAATTGTGTCATAATTCCTCCATAAAAGTGACCAGTACGAAGTTGTACGAATATAAATAAATATACATATTTCACAACATCACATACATTGATCTGACTCCGAGATAGGTAGCTCAAGCACCTGTGTTACAGATATTAGAATCAACAGTGGAATTACATACTTATAATACATAGAAAACATCCAGACCAATACAAACAGACATGTTCATGCACATAAATGTTTGTACTGTGCGGGGATCGAACCCGCAACCCTTGGATCAAAGGCAGCGTTCACTACCACTGTTCTAAATGGGTTGTCACAATATCCAAATATTCCACAAGTTCATCTCAAAAAATTCGTGATACTTTTCTTTATGGATTCATCGTTGTATTTTTTTAAAAATGTCTCATAAACGCCATAATTGAGATGACGGGTAGGGCACACATTTTGGGTCTGTTCTAGTACGCGAAAAATGGACCCAATATGGTTATTTAATAATCCCGTCACCTTAAGTCGCTTTTATGACTCAAGTACCTATATTTGGATTCGTGTAGCATCACTAACTACAAAGCCTTTGCTTTTATCAATATTAAAATGCCTAGTTGGAATTTTGTGAATGGCTCTGGAAATGATTGATTGGAGCCAAGCCTTTTATTAAATAGAGAATAGATTTTCAGGTTTTATTTTTTTAAATGGAACAGACTGAAAAATGAGAAACTATCGTCACCATTGTCCTGTTAAATATTTATGAATTTGTTATTAAGATTGTAAATGACCTTGTCATTATACAATGATAATTTTTTATAGCAATATTTTGCAATTGAATTGGATTGTGGAAGGTGTGGGTTCGAGTCCCGCCTGAACACGAGATGAAATTTTTAAGTGTGTTATTTACTTATAATAAATTGCAAAAGATTGCTATAAAAATATTAACTATTGATTGAGCAGTCTCATTTTAACTGGTGGTCAAATATTTGTAATAATATTTCCACTGGATATTGTAAATATACCTACAATATTGATGAGACTATCGACAGCTCATGTGGAATCAAGCACTTACAAATTTCGTCGGCTTACTAACGTGTTCAGTGGTTTAATTGGTAGAACATTCATCCGGATTGTGGAAGGTGTGGGTTCGAGTCCCGCCTTACTTAATTATTTTATTGAGAAAACGTCCACAAAACTTGCTACAGTTGCCCCGTTGCAGATTAACCATGGCTCAAAAAAGCTCATTTCATATGGCCATCAGAGTCATTTACTGATCAATTCGTTACCTGATGAACTGAGAGGTCTGAGTGGAGCTCACTTCTATAGCAAACTACATACGTGGCTTGTGGAAAGGTCTTTTTACTCCCTGACTGAATATTTTGATTTAGATTTTAAAAATAAGTAACATTAATTTATCAATCCCATTTTTTGAATGAATTATTATTAGGCAATAGAGTAGATATTAATTATTTATTACTGACATAGTTTTTGTATCATTGTTATATTAATGTATACCGTTATTAAATATTTGCACGCTTCTTAACTTAAGCAAACTTCAGTGATACTAAATAACATTGTAACATCACATTATGTACCTGAAATTATGCAAATAAAGTATTCTGATTCTGATAATAGTGTTTTGAATTAATGTAAATCAAAGGGTACAGTATCAGTCTAAAAGCTACCTCAACCTGTGTAGAAAATATCATCTCTTGCCATTGTTTATCCGTCGTGAGATTGGTGAAGTATATTTTTATTGAAAGCAGTTCAAAGTGACATAGATTTTCGGGACCCCAAACATAACCGTCGCTTTAAAGTGCGACACACTACACACTACGCTAACGAGGCAGTCGAGGTACATTAATATGCTGTCATCAGATCCATAACTCTATAAAAGATTATGCTTTATACATGTCGCATATGACAATAAACATAGTATTAACTCAAAAAATGTTGTTACGGGATTTTAAACCTTACTACAGGTAACTTTAAGGCGGTGTATCTTTTGTATCTTTTTTTGTTTGTTTTTGTAATAATGTAAATGTGCATTTATTTTTGTTTCTGTTTATTTCTAATGATGAGCTGATTTTGTATCTTGATATTTATTTTGGAATTGAATTGAATCAAATAAAGTGTATTATGGAATTGAATGTATCTAATGTTAAGGCAAAACAATGTATCGCATCATAATGTATCATATGGGCTCTGTAACTTATTTTTTATTGCCTGAAATAAACGATTAATAAAAAAGTATCTCAAAACAAAAATTTTTGAGTTAATACTATATTGATTGTCATGTCCGATGTATACCTAAAGCAGGCGTTAGTTAGATGTATACCTAAAACAGAAGTTACATAATTATGTATACATCTAAATTGTTGTTTTCCTAAGACTTATTATAAAACACAATTTTAGTACGATTGCACTTTCTAATCTCTTACTCTCATACATCGATAGGACACCAGTGTGTCAGTAAAAAGGGGTCAGGTGCCCAACTAATCCGAGACACGCGGGTCCAAGACCGCCAACTTCCAGACTTCGAGTTAGCACTGAGAATTTCTTAACAGAAACTACGCACGCAACCATGTACGCAAGATTTATTATTGTGCTCATGTGTGTGCGCAAACACAAGTGCACTCTCTATTCCCTTACCCTCATATTCCAATAGATTGTAATCTTCCAACCGATTACGGCTACGGCGGCCAATCTCAACGATCAGCCACGTACGCAGGATATATTATAGTGCTCAAGTGTGTGCGCAAACACAAGTGCACTCTCTATTCCCTTACCCTCATATTCCGATGAGACACCAAGGTGACACGACCGGAGAGGGATCGGGCGCAGGACCAACGGCTTAAAGTGCTTTCCGAGGCACGGGGGTACAAGACCGCCAACTTCCAGACTCCGGGCAGACACTAAGAATTTCTTACCGAAAACTTAGGTACAAATTTTTGGCCCGACCCGGGGATCGAACCCGGGATTTTTGAATAGATTGTAACACGACCGGAAAAGGATCGGGTGCAGGACCAATGGCTTAACGTGCTTTCCGAGGCATGGGGGTCCTAGACCGTCAACTTCCAGACTTCGGGTTAACACTGAGAATATCTAAACAGAAGACAGTACTTTTGTAAAGAAAAGAAAGTACTTTTGTCCGACCCGGGGTCTAAACTGGGACTCCAAGAGCTTAACTACCATATTGGCATGGGGGCTAGGGGGTTGCTCTTAAACTTATGGTACTACTTACTTTGCTGTATATAAGTATATGGGAGGTTGACTCAAAATGTAATCGTTGTCATTATGACAACGTGACACTTCATAAAATAACAAAGGACGGAACACTTTGCTCTTAAAAACTTGGTTTTGGTAGAAAGATTCACGTCGAGCCAAAAAATAATGAATGCGGCATTTTATACCTACTACTATTTCGCAGTGGGTTAGATTTTAGTTAGGTAGGATTAACTATGTAATATTACATTATACCAGACATTCCTAACACGACTGACTATTTCCTCCTTCTTACAATATGGATTCCTTCAAGCGTGAAGAAGCATCTCGCGGGCCATTATGGCCGATACCAATGAAGGTGATGCCTTGACATCACTTCCGTTGTAAATGCAACTTGGGCTCTTCTCTTGCTTACCATCAGGCTGAGGAGAGCCAATATACTGAGCCTCTATAAACAAAACACATTTCTAACATCAAAGAAGATGCACTTCCATACAAACTTTTAACCCACTTTTTCACCCCCTTAAGGGTCGAATTTAAAAATACCTTTCACTATTAAAGGGACCTGCCCAAATTTCAAATTCAATTCAATTCAATTCAATTCAAATAATTCTTTATTTGCATAGGCTTGTACACAGCACTTACAAATCGTCATACATTTGAATGACTCAAAACTCAGAAGTTTAGGTTTTGTGTCCATACCTAGTAACTCAAGTTCTCTTTTTATACAGAGCGTATGGCTGCTGTGAGGCAGGCTGTGAACATTTACATCCCTTTAACCACCTGTTCTACCAACCATTCTGAACAACGTTTGTTCAACGACTTTTCGAAATTCATCGATTTTTTTTTCGACTCCCCATACAAAATGACCAAGTCACGTGACCGACTTTGTATGAAAAGTTGAAATTTTTCATGCAAATTATCAAAAGTAATAGAAAAAATGTTGTTCATAATAGTTAGTAGAACACGTGGTTAAAGGGATGTAAATATTCACAGATACACCCTGTATATATAGATTTTCGAAAAAAGAATGAAAATTGCTTTTTAACCCCATTTTAGCTAACGGAGGTTTAATTAACATTTATTATGAATTGGACCCTTTGTTACATATACCGCATCTATGACCTTTCTTACCTCCTCGCAAACTGTCACTAAGTATCCAATGAGAAGGGAAGACGAAGGCTCTTACTGAAAATTGTGACGGCCCGTCTTGGGGTATTTAGGTTCACTTCCCTAAGTTAAAGGGCGCTTAAAGGGTTGTTCATGTTTGAATATAATAGATATGTATAGTTACTTATTTTAAGTGTCTTGCCAGATTGTTGGTGAGGTTGTAGTACGTACTTGGCTACTCATCAATAGCACTCTAAAGTTAAATTTGACATAGCTTCTCACAGATAGATTAACGCATCTCCCATTGCCAAAAATAGCAGATGATTACGGCCAATCTTATTTTATTTTTCTCATAGCGTCTATCGAATTTCGATTTAACTTTGCCAATGTCGAGTGATTAAAGAAGTTTAGAGTTGGACCTCTTTAATTAATTGAGTTTTAATTATATATAAAAAAAAACAAAATATACTGGACATGGACACCATCTACAACAAACAAAACGTACACGTCACATCGACAACACAGTATTGGTTGGGAGATTCTGAGTATTAGATAGTATTATTATGTCTAATATTATAACTAAATATTTTATATAAGATGAGAAAGAAAGAGAGAGGAGAAAGGGGAAGTTAATAGGGCGGGGATTTTTTGAGGGAGACCAATCTTATTCCGATACTAAATTTATGGTATAACGCTGTCATTCTATACAAATCTGACGTTATACCATAGATTTATCCTCAGACACAGATATTATAAGCTTAGCCGAATCCGGCTTAATGTTGGTTTTGATCAAAATACATTTTTGGAAGTGTTAAACTGCCATTGGCAGAACCGTGGGATAGCCATGCTTCGACATTTATTTATTTATTTATATATAATTTTCTTGAAAGCTTAACAGTCATGCTAAAGCGCCAACAAGTCATACTCATTAAATATGACATGAATGGTGATACCACGCACTCGCAGAAAACAGGCGTGAAACAGCACTGTGCTGTGTTTCGCTGCGTGAGTGAGAATACCGGAGGCCCAATTCGGGGGAAAGGGGGGTTTAAAGGTTCGCAGTGCACTTGTGACTCCACTGGTGTTGCGGGTGTCTATGGGCGGCGGCAATCGCTTACTATCAGGTGATCCATCTGCTCGTCTGCCACATAAAGAAAAAAACTAGCACAAATTATTAGACAGAAAATCGGATCTATCAAAAAGTTAATTATAGTTATAGTAGTAGTAATAGTACCAAATAAATAATTGAGACACCATCACATACATTGTCCTGGTCTCAAACTAAGGTGTAAACTAAAGTACAAGGACTATGGATACCAGTAAGAATGGAGGTACTGCAAACACCCAGACAAGTGTTTCTTCAACAAACATTTAGGAAAATCTAATGCTTAAACCACTGGGCTGAAAGGGTAGTGAGACATTTCTTCGTATCATGCTCTGCAGCAGAGCCACCTTCATAGATCAGAAATCTATCAATATATTCTTCTAAAGCTTGTTGAAGCGGCTTGTATCGACTCTTATACTCGTTGACTTGGGTCGATTATAAACTAAAATTACTAAGTACTTACACCTATAAGTACCTAATTATCCCCATTTTTTCTTCCTTCCTCCTCCTGCAATCAGACTGTCTCGAAAGTTCTGAGACTAAGCGTCGCGGGAACAGCACTACCAGCGCCACCTGTTCGCGGTTTAATTATTATTTAAATTTAATTATTCCTCCACTAATTGGCGCGAACTTTAAGCAGATTACGACAGAGTTCACGTCTTAGGCACTGCGGGTTTGAGGGTAGGTCGAGGAGCGAGCGGGAAGAATGGAGAGTTGAGAGCGGAGCGGTAAGCGAATTCCGACAGAGTGTGCAGCTGAATTCTTACATCGAACCACTCGCAAGCGATTGTCATTCCATCCTCAGCATCTCGATGGATGGCAGTCTAATACTGTGCGTTTCTCGCGGAACTTTCTACCACGTACCTCAGTTCTATGGAACGGTTTGGCTGCAGGAGTATTTTCGGACGGCTATGACTTAGGACCTTCAAGAGAACCTTCAAGAGAGCTTACTCATTTTAAAATGGGCGGCAACACATTAGCGATCTTTCTGATTTCGTGGATGTTCATGGGCGGCGTTGATTACTTTCCATCAGGTCACTTGCTCGTTTGTCCGCCTCTAGCATAAAATAAAAATCTTAGGTAGCTACTGTAAGACCTGAGATGGAAGAGCTAGCAAGAATAGTCATGTGGTAGAAGTTTTGAAAGCGGAGCGGTGGAACCAGATCGGTAGTAGTGGATAGAAGAGAAGATTGTAAACAGGGTTATGGCAGTATTCACGTCTTCGACACTGCAGGATTGGGAGCTGGGAATGATGAGCCAGCTGGAAGAGTCAAGTGGTGGAAAGAAAGGAGTGTGAAGCGGAGAGTAGAAAGAAAGCAGGTTTTGGAAGACTTTATACCAAAATTTTATGATGCAACTTCTTGGGAAAATCTTGGATCTTGACGTGTCAACATTTTATGACTGTGTAATAAAACAGGTTTCAATCTAGCGGTTTATTTATCTATTTCATAATCACTGAAGTTGAGGAACAAGTGGGATGTATGGGGAAGAGCTGATTGGTGAAAGCGGTGTGGAGTTTTTTTTTACAGTGTCACAGTATATTGGCTCTCTTCAGCCTGATGGTAAGCAAGAGAAGAGCCCACGTTGCAATTGCAACGGAAGTGATGTCTGGCATCACTTCGCGCTTCGTTTAAAGGAATCCATATTGAACAGATCCATATTGCTAAGAGCTGAACCAAGCAATTTACAGCAGATTTCACTTCTTGAGTCCTTCGGACTTAATTGCTAAAATAAAGAACCAGCCGGGAAGAGCGGAAGGCTAACTCCTTTAACGGCATAGCTTTCCCGCCACTGGTACCTCACCATTGAGTTTTAAGAGTTCTAGCTGTAATTTCTGCTCTCGCTCCGATAAAGTCCCGCTCCCCCTTTGGAACAGCTCCACTCCGCTCACCTCACCACCGCGGCCTCTTGTTTCCGAGTGAATATTAAGCTCATTTGGATGCAAAGAAAACAGATGAGTGCGCTTCGCTCAGTTTCAACTGTGTGTTTACTTCGAATTAGCTGAATGGATTTTGAATGGTTTTTAGTTAAATTTGGAAGATCATGGCTTAAGTTGGAAAGTTTCTGCTTCTAATGAAAAACGATACTCTACCCACGCTTATTTCATCGTAGTGGTTCATATGTTAAAGCAGAGTTAACAGTAAATTTTAATAGGTGTAATGAAAACGTAAGTATTAACTTTTACTGTTGACTGTACGTAGGTATATATTATGTATTTACCGTACTTCTTCCAGTCATCCACCAGGAGCCCGCTCAAATCCTTTTCGACCTCATCTTTCCAGCGGTATTTTGGACGGCCGACTAACCTTCGCCCATTAGGACGTCCCAGGTACGCTCTTTTTCTGGCAGCAAGTAGCGCAAGACCAACCGAGATGGAAGTTCTTTTTATCAGAGGATAAGACTGACTATGGATCGTTGCGCCAACCTAGTTAGCTAGTTAACGCACTTTTTATGTTATGAAAAATACAAAATTAATTTTCAACTCACTACGTAACCAAATGAACTTTTAATCACAAGCATAGTTCCCAACAAACTAAAAAGTTTGGAACTTCGATATTTGATTAAATTACGAACTTTTAGTTTCGTCGATAGCACCTGCATCAGAATTTTAATATTTAAAGCTCTTTCAAAAGTTATGCTCTGCTTTTTCCTCGGAAGGTTTTGAGTATCTCTTAAAAGTTTTCTAAGTACTTGTTTCAACTTTAATAAGATGTTAATATGCTGAAACAATGTTCTAAATATTTAATATTTGTCTAGAACAAAATATCAGCACAGGCTTTTAATTTCTTATTTGTGTCTCTTCAAATTCATGGCTCACATCGGCCTTTTTGGTTTCTCGTAGACCGTATGCCTTTCGAGGCTACATGGGTTACAATCGTTCAGCTTATATAATCTGTGCTCTAACACAAAGTGGACCGACAATCTGGTCGCGGAAATCCATTGGATGTGAGGAGGCCTTTGTCTAGCAGTAAGCTTCTGGCGTCGGTATTGGCTGAAATGATGATAATGAACAAAATTAAGACAATAAATGAAAAGATAGTCAAGAATTTTAAAATAAAAACGGATTCGTGATTTTTCAAGCTTATCTTGCACACCACCATTCATGTCACAATCATCTCTTCAAAAATTTCGGATGATTTAAAATCAAACGTCAAAACTGCTATATAGCACTGTTTTATCTAACCAATATTCATGAATAAAACCCTTGGTAACCAGGTTTTAAATTTTGCTAGAGTTGGTTGTGACATAAATGGCGTTGAAACGTGCATTAACAATGGTAATTGCAGCAAGAATAAAGCCGAACAGCTACGCGGAAGACTCCCTATCGTAAATACGATAGAAGACACATAGCTTTTCCGGATAACAACAAACCCAGTCCCTCTTGTGACTAATCACGTGGCGCCACGTAACAAGTTAGTTTTGTACTTTCCCTATCTCGTTAAGAGCCGGCTTGACAATATCTTAGTGCCAGCCGAGCCAGTATTGAGGTTCACAATTAATTTCAGTTTGGTTGCGGTCGCCTCCAGACGCGGTTTCGTTCCAGTGCTCCACTTGTGAAGGGAGATTTGGGTTGGTTTAAGAAATAAATGGAACTCAACTCAAATTTAAAAACGTAGTTTTATTTAGTTGATATTTTTATAGCAATCTTTTGCAATTTATTCTTAAGTAAAGAGCACACTTAAAAATTTCATCTCGTGTTCAGGCGGGACTCGAACCCACACCTAAATAAGTTGAAAAAGATTTCTATAAAAAATATCAACTATTGATTAAGCAGTCTCATCTTAACTGGTGGTCAAATATTTGTAATAATATTTCCACTGGATATTGTAAATATACCTACAATATTGATGAGACTATCGACAGCTCATGTCAGTTCAGTGGTCTAATTGGTAGAACATTTTATTTATTTATTTGGACAACAAGAACATACACCTTAAAAACTAAGGGATACAAATTGTCAAGTACATGAGTTGGTGCTGCCTTAATTATAGGTTGCCACGGAAAGCGTGAACAAAAGTAGTTGGGGGCATAAGGCTTCCCTTAGCATGTAAAGAAAAAATATGTAGTTAAATAATAATTACTTGTTTACACCCAAGCACTGATCAAACACAAGTGTTCAACACACGAATGTTTGTCCATAGTGTGTCAACATTCACCCGAATTGTGAAAGGTGTGAAATTGACGAGATGAAATTTTTAAATGTGTAGTTTTATTTATTTTAAATCAGCTCTGAAAGACCAGATATTGTATTTCTTCCTAAATTAGCTTCCTACTTTTAAAATTCCGATTCCGAATAAACGTACATACAGTGTCTGATGGTTCTCCTTGGTAGTAGTAGTTCTTATATTAGAACTTCTGGTAAGCATAGTAGTAGGAACGTATAGAGCGTAGGACGGGGGTAAAATACCTCCAACTTCCAAATTCCAGCTGCAACACGGAGAATTTCTTATCGAAAGGCTCAGGTTAAAATTTTGGCCCGACCTTTCTCCGGTCGTATTACTGGAGTCCTATCAGAATATGAGGGTCAGATAATAAAGTGCATTTGTGTTTGCGCATAACTTTGTGCTCTCTAATTTATCCAGCGTAGCGTATGAGGTGCCCCTATGTTATGTGAGGTAACCCTGTGAGGTTCCCATGATTTTTTTAAATTAGAATAGCCAGACATTTAGCTACAATCTCACCTGATGGTAAGTGATGATGTGGCCGAGGATGGATCATGCCTGTCTAGTAACAGCCTATCCACTTTTTTCTTGAATAAGTTCAGATCATAGCGTTCAGGGAACACATCTTCCGGCAGAGAGTTCCATTCCTTAGCTGTACGCAACATGAATGTACATTTGAACCGTTTGGTACATATTGCCGGTATTTCTACCACATAAGGGTGGTAACCCCTTCTCCGTATTGTGTCCCGATGATGAAAGAGGGCCGGTGGAATTAGATCATGTAATTCCTTCGCAAAATCTCCGAAATGCAATCTGTAAAAGACCGAAAGACACGCTACCTTACGCCTGTCTTGTGTCCCGATGATGAAAGGGGGCCGGTGGAATTAGATTATGTAATTCCTTCGCATACTCTCCGAAATGATGCAATCTGTAAAAGACCGAAAGACGCGCTACCTTACGCCTGTGTTCAAGGCTTAACAGCTTGCGGTCAAAAAGTTCGGCGTCGCCAACAATCCTCTTAGCTTGGTTTTCGATCGATTCTAATGCAGGCAGTTGGTATTTGGCAGATCCATCCCAAAAGTGACAGCAGTACTCCATGCAAGTTCGGACTTGAGCTTGGTAAAGTTGTAGAAGCTGGTCCGGTGTGAAGTACCGCCGGACGAATTTCTGCGCTTCTGGGCGGAGCTGGACTGGGGTTCTATCGTCAGCTGACTCATTCATTCATATTCATTTTCATTCATATTCATTTATTGCATAGTCACATTACATTATTATATTAGGTCTTAAATGTAATATTGCGGTATACATGTGACGTCCTGCAAGGACATAGCAATTTCAATAGGTGGACTAGATGATATTTTAAATACATTAATTAATACTCATCACATCCATTGGACCGAAAGGAAGTCTAAGTGCGGAAAATGGAGTCCACCTTTCCTTTTTATTTAATTTCATACGTGGCTAATCGATTGTTGTAATCGGTCTCCGTAGCCGAATCGGTGAGATTATTTCTAAGGCACTTATCAGAAATGACGTCATCGCTCTAACTGCAACCTTATATAATATTCTGAAGCGTAAAGCGGAACAAACCCTTTCAGAGACACAAATGTGTAGGTCCAATACAAATGGCGACTCAACCGCTGCGATCAATTATAAAACGGAATTGGTTCGATGTACGCACTCACTTCCCTGCCTTTGTTTAATAATGTATTACGGCTATATTTAATCGGGTCCAATCTGGGAGTTGAAATACGACGACTGCTATGACGGGGATAGGCTGTTGAATGACAATA
This sequence comes from Marasmia exigua, assembly GCA_019059595.1. Lineage (NCBI taxonomy): Eukaryota > Metazoa > Arthropoda > Insecta > Lepidoptera > Crambidae > Marasmia > Marasmia exigua. Next base: position 20,613,389 of record CM032477.1, on the reverse strand, counting down.
TATAGGGCCACTATGTGAAGGCATGTTTGCCAAGACGATGGATGGATAATTTATCGACAGTCTTTGGGTGGAACTCGAACCCACGATCTTTTGCTAACCGGGCAACTGCTTTACCAACTAAGCTACCGGAGACCTTGGTAAGTCGACGAGTTTTGAATCGTCGCGACGATTCAAAATTCGTGAACTTACCGTGATCGTGAGTTCGAAGTCCCACCCGAAGACTGTCGATAAAGTCTCTATCCCTCTGCTTAGGCACACATAACAGCCTTTACATAGTGGCCCTATATTTCGTAATTACGGCGAAGCAAAAAGCACCTACAAAATTACAAATTTAGTAATTACGGTAAAGCAGTTGCCCGGTTTGCAAAAGATCGTGGCTTTGAGTCCCGCCCGAAGAATGTCGATACATTTTTAAGTGCGTTTATTATTAATTTAAGAATAAATTGCAAAAAAGATTGCTACACCCCAAAAATTCAGATGGATGGAGAATCAGAATAAATGTCAAAGTAGAGAAAATTATAGGCACTCCAAACATCATCAGCAAAACCATAGTGCACCAATTTCGCTGGCTTGGCTACCTTGAAAGAACTGGAGAAGATCGCCTCGTGAAGAAAGCATACCAGAGCCAAATGGTGCGCCGACTTCCAGTTGACCGACCTAGGTATCGATGGAAAGGCGTTTTCGGGACTGTTCTACGAGAACTTCAGGTTAACCTCTAACATGAAGTAGTGCAGGATGGGTGTGGGGAAGACCGTGGGAGAGCCACGCTTCGGCATGATGGGCCGGCTCGACCGGAGTGATACCACGGCCTCACAGAAAACCGGCATGAAGTAGCACTGTGCTGTGTTTCGCTGCTTGAGTGAGGGTACCGGTGGCCTAATCCGCGTGAAAGGGGACATTAAAGGTTGGTAGCGCACTTGACCTCTACTGGTGTCGCGGATGTCTATGGGCGGCGGCAATCGCTAAGATGAGGAGGGGAGGGCAGACGAGCAGACGGACCACCTGATATTAAGCGATTTCCCTCATGGACATCCGCAACAGCAGTCACAATTGTGCTGCCAACCTTTGAACCCCCTTTCCTCAGATTGGGTCTCCAGTACCCTCACTCACGCAGCAAAATACAGCAAAGACGCTGATTCAAACTGGTTTTATGTGAGACCGTGGTATAACTTCGGTCGATCTGGCCCATTCATGTGCGTGGCCCTCCCACGATCAAAAATGAATTGAAGCTAAATCTAACCATATCACCAAATTATTATAATATTGATTGGTTCCTGAAGTTGGGTTGGCTGCAGTTTCACTGCTTCGTATTTGCGAGATTGCGTAGCTAAAATGCAGTCATCTTATAATTTTTAGCTCATACAAGCTATTTAAGCATTTATTTTATCATCGTCAATCATTACGCCAATAGACGTCCATTGCTGGACGTCTATTGGACATATGCCTCCCTCAATATTCTCCACACAGATCAGTCTTGCGCCGCCCGCATCCAATGGATTCCCGCGACCTTTACCAGATCGACGGTCCACCTTGTGGGGGGCTGCCACGGCTGCGACATCCTTTACGTGGCTTCCACTCGAGGACCTTTCCGCCCCAACGGCCGTCTGTTCTCCTCGCTATGTGCCCTGCCTATTGCCACTTGAGGCATGCAATCCTTTGGGCCATATCTGTGACCTAAGTTCTCCTGCGGATCTCATTATTTCTGATACGATCACGCAAGGTGACTCTGAGCATAGCCATTGTTCTCATTAAAGCTCTTATTTCCTTTGTAATAATATACAAGCTAGCACAATACAATAACTTTTATACCTTTTTTATAAGTTATATCTTTAGATGATTTACTTACTTATATCGTTCCCCGCTCCACAAGAAATATATTATAAAACCAACACACGCTTGTATACTCCAAAAACACTAACAAAACGGACCGACAAAAGCGCGAAAACTTATTACATTTCATAAAAATACGAATAACCTCATTTTCTCGGCGCGAAAACTTTCCGACCACAACACTAGCGGGAATTGTACTGAAAACAAAATAAACCGGCTCAAAAAATCCATACAAACTGCGGGGCGACAAGCCGGAGGCTCTCAAGGCGGATTTGCACAATAAAAATAAAATAAATGCCCCGTACCATATTGCATTACGCGGTTTTTTGGCAGGCATAGGCAATATTGGGGGAGCACCGGCTCATTGAGAAAATCGGTTTTTCTTTTTTATCTTCAGATTATGGCGTGTTGTTTTGTTGTGATTTGAGAAGCCTATCCTAAGATTTTCATGTTACTCGTACTTAGGAAACGACCTTAATTTTAAAGTCCACACATAGGTAAGTACGTTTTACTTTTGCGAGTAGCCAAAAATCGTGGCCATAAGAGAGCGGTGGCGGAGAGGGGTGGCGGAGAGAGTGGCGGCTCGACCGGAGTGATACCACGGCCTCATTGAAAACCAGCCTAAAGTAGCGTAAGTGCTGTTCGCGTGAGTAAGCATATTGGACACCCAATCCGGGGGCTTTAAAGGTTGGCAGCTCATGCAATCGTTTACTATCAGGTAATCCATCAGCACGTCTGCTACCTATGAATAAAGAAGTAGATCGAAGGAACGAACATTTCTAGAGGCCTATGTCCAGCTGTGGGCTGCAATAAACTGATGATCAGGTTTGATCATCATCATATATAACGAACCCGTTAACGAGTCCTTGACCTTGAGAAAGCCTACATAATCCTTCTGTTGAGACAATTACCCTAAATGCTACTACGATGATCTTAGCGTTGACCCAAGCTGTGGCTTCGGAGTCCGTTTTACTACTTCTACTCATCCACTTTGCACGGTCTTTTGCATACTTACTGGTCAGTTTATTAGCATACATCATCCTTTACGATATCTAGCTACACCTTTATAGGGTCACCCTTTCTTTTAGGTCTTGGCGGTCAAGGCATGACCAGACATTGTGTCCCACGTAGCTGTCCGGTTTTCGCAGGACTTGACCGTACCGTGCTATATCACGGACAACAAGGCTTTCACGCGTACGTGAGTTACGCAATCATTTCAGCCAATAGACGTTCACTGCTGGACATAGGCCTCCCCCAATGTTCTCCACACAGATCGGTCCTGTGCTGCCCGCATCCAATGGATTCCCACGATCTTCACCAGATCGTCGGTCCACCTTGTGGGGGGCCTGCCACGGCTGTGACTTTCTGTACGTGGCCTCCACTTGAGGACCTTTCCGTCCCAACGGCCGTGTGTTCTTCTCGCTATGTGCCCTGCCCATTGCCACTTGGGGCATGCAATCCTTTGAGCTATGTCTGTGACCTTAGTTCTCCTGCGGATCTCAATCCACACATACATCAACCGCAGCATATTAATCTCCATGACCTGCAACTCCTGCTTGTGTCGCTCAAGTCAAGTCTCGCTGCCATACAAAAGAACCGGTTCAATGATAGACTTATAGACTGGTCTCTTAAACTTAATTGGTATTTTGAAGTCACAGATGACGCCTGTCACCTCACACCTTTTGGCCCATGCGACATCAATGCGTGCCTTGACGTCGTAATCGATATCTCCGGATGAATGGAGTACTAATATCCCAGGTACTTTACTTGGGGCAGTTACTCAATGTAACCAATTCCATAAAATGCAGTTCCCACTTTCCACCCTGCCGTGAACGGCACAATAATAGCACTAAAACTATCTATTGTAACACATTTAACGGGGCTATAATCGAATCATGTAGCCGTCTGTCGTACCGTTCGCTAACAAATTCACCTTTGTTCGTACTTTGCAGGCGGCGCTTGAGCCATCGGGATGGTGGCGTGTGGTTTGAGTTAGTAGATGTTGGCTTAAGAAAGTTTTGAAGACTGAAGTGAAGGTCTGAGTGTGATTTGGAAAATACAATGAGACGCTGACTAATAGAGTTACTTTGAGAGTATTCCCTAGGCGCGTCACCTACACGATAGTTAAAGCGGGCTTGAGTTGAAGCAGAGGCATGGGGAGTACTCTGAGGAACTGTTTGATCTAGTAACTCCAAGCAGCTGAATTCTTACATCGAACCACACGCAAGCGATGATAATCGCTCCATCCCCATCATCTCGATGGATGGCGGTTTAATACTGTGCGTTTCTCGCGGAACTTTTTACCACGTACCCGAGTTCTGTGGAACGGTTTGGCTGCGGGAGTATTCCTGACGGCTACGACTTAGGGACCTTCAAGAGTACTCTTTTTTAAAAAGGCCGGCAACACATTACCGATCTCTCTGATTTCGCGGATGTTCATGGGCGGCGTTGGTACCTTTTCATCAGGTGACTCGCTTGCTCGTTTGTCCGCATCTAGTATAAAAAAAGCGTGGTTCTCTCATAAATATAGGTACTTGGTAGTTGTGGCGATTGGACTATATATAAACGCTGGTGAGGGGTGCCAATAAAATCCATTGATATCAGCAAAACTAATGTTGTGTATATTCTAGTATTTTCAAAGACACACTAAGACAATACAACAAAAAAACAATTTACTATTAAAACCAGTAAAAAATTATAAAAACAAAAACAATATGAAAGAGGCTGGTCCAGCCGTCAATCCTTAATAGTAATAACTATTAATCCTTTTTTTAAAACCTATTAATTTTCAAAGGAGTCTCCCCGCTGTCTCTTTCCCCCCAAAGCAGTCAAAACGGCAAAGTTCATCAGTCTCCGCCCGTAACGTCGTTACTGAACTCAATCAGAGTCCATTGACGACACGACGTAAGCCCAATCTGATTATGTCACATTATTCGCGCCTTTCCGTCGACAGACTTCAAGTGACGTCACGGGTGATTCGTCTTTAGGTGATCAGGATCACTCAATCGACTTCGAACTAAGTATTTGTCTACCAAGGTTTCCTCCTCATCTCAGCGTGTAGTTCCTGGTTGTCTCATAACCGCCACAATTTATACAAATCTATTGGGGCGGCGCTTGTACCGTCGATGCGTCACCTTAATTACATATTGTTCATTTGACATTTATATTTCCAAAGCGTTTATTCCCTGAAACAAAACACTAGGTTATACTCCGAGATTGTTTGATTCGCCGACAAACTTCTCAATAGTATTATACTAACGAACTCAAAAAAAACATCCAAGAAACATTTGGTGGAAAAGACACCTGATGCTAAAGTGATCAGCTGACTGATTAAACCTATTTTCCTTGGGAATAAATGATTGCAGGTACACATTGGAATGATGATCTCAAGAAACTTGGTTATTCAAAAAAATATGGTGTGTAGTAGTATGATAAGTTAATAATTTGAAAGTATGTTTATTACATGCAAGTAGGTGTGTGCATCGAAAGTGTATCTAGGTCGATGACACTAACGATCATTCACGCGTGACGAAGTTCTAAGTCATTATTTATTGTTTTGTAAGATTGATTTGCTCTCTCTCAATAAACGACCATCATGAGATAAACATCTTTAATTTAATTACCACACGATCCTCATAGCTTTTTTTTAAATAAATATTTCACAACATCACGTACATTGATTTGACTCCGGGATAGGTAGCTCAAGCACCTGTGTTACGGATATCAGAATCAACAGTGGGATTACAAATATATACATATAATACTTTTCTTTTGTAAATACATACTTATAAAACATAGAAAACACCCAGACCAATACAAACAGACATGTTCATGCACACAAATGTGTAAATAGTTGAGGTGTATGTTCTACTACATATAATTTCTACTCAGTCCTTTGTCCATTCTCTAACTCGTAATCAAACTTGCACACAAACGCACCATTTGCCAATGCCAAACTAATAATGTAATCCCAACACATGCAACAATATCCAAGCACGCCGCCAGATTTGTCAACAGCTCCGAAGTTCATTACACATCGACCAGGGCTTGTGACCTCTGGCAAGGAGGGAGCATACGGGATGTTAGTGGTGACGGGACCGTTCGATTTTGTCTGGTTCTCTTAGTGTTTTTTTTAAATAAATAGGTCGTGTTGTTTATTGGCAAGTTTAATAAGGTAAAATTTAAATGTTTTTTCTTATTGGATTATGTTTTTACTATTTTTCTTACAGAGTAAGTTCAGTTAAGTGACAGCAAAAGTAGTTTCAAGTCTCTTCTACTAAGTAGAATAGATATACAAAATATATCACGCTTTTGGAGTGTTGAAACTGTGATGGTCAGTGAAGTGCTAGTATTTATTTATTTATTTATCATTTATTTCAAGTCAATAACTCATATATTGTTAGTAGCATCTTAATCCTAGGTATTAGTGATCTATTTCGCATGTAATGCGCCACAGTGCAGCAAGTAGCTAACAGTCCACTCGGTCTGCAATCATCTTCAGGAGGGAATTGGACCTAGCCCTGACCCTGCGTACGAGGGACGCATGCGCTTCCGCATGGTGGCAAAGAAACAGTCTACTCGCGCCGCCGCGAACATGACCGACGCGCTGTAGCGCCAGGGCAGTCCCATTAACCTCCTGAAAGCGTTATTATATTGAACACTGAGGGGCCCGTACGCCCTCTGCGTATAATCAACCCACAGGCTGCACGTGTAAAAAGAGGTACAGTATGCTCTAAATAGAGTAATCTTTACTTGAGGAGTACAGCGTGCAAACCTTTGGGCTATCATATTAGCCCTCACGGACAGAGCCCTCCGTTCCCTATAAATATCGGCGTTGTCTTTGAGGTCGGCGGTGACCAAGTGACCCAGGTATTTAAATTGGTCAACACGCTCTAGTGCAGTTCCTCCGAGCCGCACAGGTGGCACATTATCATGATACCTGGTCCCGCCAGCCCCAAAGACATTTAGATTTTTTAACATTATATATTAGCCCGTGCTCGGCACCATATGCTTCACATGTAGCAAGCAACGATCTTAGCCCATAGACTGAGGCACTTAGCAGGACCATGTCATCTGCGTAGCTCAGATTATTTGCGCAGACTCCGTCGATGTAACACCCGACATGCTGGCTGCTGAGAGCCTCAATCAGTGCATTAACGTACAGGTTAAAGAGTGCGGGCGAGCTCAACCCAGCACTACCCGCGATTTCTCTAGTCGACTTTTTACAAAGAAGTGAGTTCTAAATCGATCAGCTATTTGCTCCGGGTCACTTACACCGTCGACACACACGGGCAAGCCAGGTCCAGTATTAACATTATTCGTTTTTTTCCAAAAACCGCGAAAGTCCCGCCTAGAGTGAAGGGAGGCAATAATGTCAATTTTAATTTGGTCTTTGTGATCCTGACACCACTTTAATTGAGATTTAAACTTTCGCCTACTATCGCGCATCTCGTCAAATTCTCTCCCAGTTCCTGGTTTCCCACTAGACTGCCAGATCTGTAGCTTAAGTCTGGCTTGCCCGTGCGCGTCTCCGACGTACTTGTTCCATCCCACTACATGTCCCTTTCTCTTTCTAACAGTGCTATTATTTTTACTACAAACCGAGGCTTCGCTTAAGGCGTTTACAATGTCATTATGCAAACTGTCAATAATGCGCCTATGCGAAATATTATAACAATAAAAGTTACAACATAACCCTAATTCTGATGGAAAATCTATCATTCGCAGTCTATTATTACGCTTTCCTTTGTTTGTCGATTTGCTCATACAGTGATCAGATGGAAGCGATTCAAAAAGCAACGTTTTTGATTTGATAATTTCTTCCTTTGAGAAGAACGACGTACAAAGCCTCACCAACGACACTTGATCGGCACTCGAAAGTTTATTTTGGATTTATGCAAGCAACTCATCTATTACGATATTACAACGGTTACATTTTAAATAAAAATAAATAAAAATAAAATAAAACATATTTATTTCAGACTATGTGTCCATATTATAGTGTTAGTAACAATTTATTCTATAACTATGTTAGTGTATTAAAAATAATTATTATAACAAATTTTCGTGTCTTTAGCTAGCTGGAAGCGTGTCCAATGCTGCATAATTGCACTGTCCACGTCCAGTCTAGCCGAGACCATCTTCAGGAGGCTGTTGGCGCTGCCTCGCACCCGCTGCAACAGGGAGGCGATGCGCTTCCTAATGATGGCCGACAGGCTGTCAACTTCAGCTGCCGCTAACATCCCTGAAGCGCTGCAGTGTCGAGGCAGCCCCATCATCCCCCTGAATGCGTTGTTGTACTGAGTACGTAGGGCCCTGTATGCTACTTGGGTATAGTTCGTCCACAGGCTGCATGTGTACAAAGAGTGGCAGTAAGCTTTGAAAAGAGTAATTTTTACACTTTTCGTGCATCGAGCAAACCTGCGGGAAAGCATATTCGCCCTAACACACAGTGCCCTACGTTCCCTCTCCAAGTCAACATCATCCTTCAATGAGTCGGTAACCCAGTGTCCAAGGTACTTAAAACTTGTTACTTGTTTCAAAGGCATGCCATTGAGCTTTATAGGTGGTACTTTATAAGTTTTATTCTTAGCCCTAAAGACTAGCAATTCGCTCTTAGCACCATTGTACCTGAGACCATGGGTTAACGCATTTCTTTCACAGATTCTAATCAATCTGTTAAGGGCACTGACGGACGGGCACAGCAGCACCATATCGTCAGCATAACTAATGTTGTTGACAAAAGTGCCGTCAACAGAACAGCCAACTCCAGCACTGCTGTGCGTGTTTAAAACGTTCGACATTTTCGTAAATTATTTGCGCAGCGCAGATTGCACGTCCGTCGTCGACGCTAGCGCCGCGAGATTTATTGCAGATGCGTTGCTGCCAGATTTGTCAACAGCTTCGAAGTTTATTAATGACCATGGTTTGTGACATATAGCAAGGGCCCTCCTTGGCACAAATGAGGTGTGTAGTGACAAGACCGTACGATTTCCATCGCTTCAAGTACAATCCGTGTGTTTCATCCTGGCTATCAGAGGACAGCATAGTCTTAATTTTTTTTTATTTACTGTAGATAGGTAAGCGTTTGACCATATTTTACCTGATGGTAAGTGATAATATGGTCAAGATGTAGCAAGATTACCTAGAAGATACCTATTCACTAGCACTTTGAAAACCCCCAAATTGTAGCCTTTAGGGAACACCTCCTCAGGCAGCTGATTCCACTGTTTCGCAGCACAAATAAGGAAACGCGATTCAAACCTCTTTGTGCAGACTTTTGGTATTTCTACCTTGTACCGGTGTCGGTCCAGGGTCTGCCTGGTGTAGTAGTGGAAGAACGGAGATGCTCCAATGGCATTGTACAGTTCCGTGGTGCACTCTCCAAAATATAATGTAATTCTAAAGTTTATAATCAGAAAGCTCAAAATTATCAGGAAATGGTTGTTGATTTCAAAACATTTCACTATTCTAGTTTTTGAAAAATCTATTTCTTCCAGTCACTCACGTCAAGCTCTCTTAATTCTATTGTAATCTGTTTATAATTTATGTCTCGTTTATTCCTTTGTTTTAAATGTTTTCAACTATTGCAAGTAGCGGTAAAACTGCTATTGTGATGTATTGAAAGTAGAGTTCAAGAGTGCATAGAAGGGAACAAAATAAGGTAAAAGCCGTCTACCTAGATTCACTAAGTGCCTGAAAGACTCTTCGATCTCAAATTTTTGTATACCTCAATACGGTATTTTACTATTTTTTTTTATTTTTGTAATCAAGAGACCTCTCAATTACAGAAACATCGTTAAAATAAGTAACTTGATTCTCATTTAAACTGCCCAAGACAACTTTTTCTGAGCAAGCCCAAAACACCTCTTACAAATGACGACTAGCGTGTGACGTCACACGCATGTATTTTGTCTGCATTTCTTTTGAAATTTGTTTGGTAGCCATATCAAATATTTCGTTTATGGCAAGGGTTTTATTATGATAATTGGTGCCTAATTCTATGGATTATCCAATGGTATAATTATTTTTTAATAATTTTATACTAAACTGTTAAAATAGATTTGCGTTTGAGTAACCATAAAACCGTCTAGACTTTATATTTTTTAATGATTTTTTTTGTTATTGGTACTTTTTTACCTATATTTTTTATAAAATATTAATATTTGTACAATCTCCACATTAGTCGAAAACCCTATTCCTTACTTTTTTACCTATGAAAATTACGAAGAAGCATTAAGTTTCTCAGAAACGTTCCACCAGCTCGTACTAAGCGTTTCGCTTCTTCTTTCTTGGTACGAACTGCTAAGGAATGGAACAACTTGCCGGCTTCTGTATTCCCAGAGAGCTACAATTTGGGTGTCTTTAAGCCGAGAGTGAATATGCTTCTTCTGGGTAAGCACGCTACATCTTAGACCTTATTGTCACTTTCCATCAGGTGAAATGAGGTCAAGTGCAAACCCATTCAATATTTAAAAAATACGTACACGTCACTACTTCTAAGCCGTATGTCGCCGGCTCACGCTTATCTTTCCGAAAACATACCACCGTCGGGGAGGAGAGGGAGACCATGCCAATCTGGTCCCGAATACATTCCGTATTCCGCCGGTCAATATGAAGAGACGTGCATAATTTAGACGCCACTAAATAGGGCCCGCTGTTAATATTCAGTGGGTAGGGGACAACCCTACCAAAAACATTAATGTGAAAATGAAAGCCAAGTTCAATTTTATAATGTGGTACTTATAGTCAACTTCACTAACAGAGCAATTGAGATCTAAATGGGCAAAAATTGTTGACAATTCTGAAATTTATTTCCTAGAGCGAAACCATTTGTGACTTTTGAAATAAAATTTCTTTGACGTTATTCATTTTTGCCTTCCATTTTCATTTGTTAGGGCTGCAATTATAAAATTTGCCTTTTGCTAATCCAAGAACGCCACGATGTAACGTGTGATTTTCGGTACGATTAGACCATGGTTTTCTGGATGTATATCTAAACTATATATGTGATAGATGGCAGATGAGCCGACGGATCACCTGATGGTAAGCGATTGCCGCCAACCGCAACAAGACAGGGTTTGAGAAGCTTGTAATTTTTGTGCGTTGTAGGTTTCTACATTGATTCTTCAAAATATATAAATAGGTGTGTTTATCCGTATAGATAAACGCAAGGATTGCGGGTTCAATGCCCGCACCAGCACAAATATTTGTTGATGAAACAGATATTTGTGTTAGGTTTGAGTGTTTGTGGTACCTTCGTTGTTCTTGGTTTCCATAGTAATAGAGAAAATGTCAGTTTGGGACCAGGACCAGAAAAAAAATTGAGACAACATCACATACATTGTGATGTTGTCTCAATTTTTTTTTAAATTTTAATTTAGATATTAAGTAGGCTGCTAAAACTGGATCCAAAGAGTTCATGTAATATAACATTTTGTGATACTACTCAACTATTTTGCTTGAACTTGACTTCACACGCTCCGTGCCCAGATATTTTGTTTGTCTATAGGAAGGGTTGAACCAAGAGCATATATGATTCGAACTGCTTGGGTGGAATGGCATGTAATTAAGGAGGGGGTGTAAAATTTACCTTTGTAATTAAACGTGGATCGAATATTGAAGAGATACTCCTTATTTGTGTAGTGTTATTAAGGCAAAGCGTTTTGATTTTAAGAACTTTTTTGTAATTTTATTTTATTTTATTTTATTAGAGACAACAAACAGTTATACATTAAAAGCTTAGGACAAGATACATTACAATTACATGATAATTAAATGCATAACCAACAACGTTATCCACAAGTTAATTATAAACAACAAGTGTTAGGTTACCCTTCAAAAGTCGCTAAACAAGGTTTAAAAATATTATGTGAAAAAGAAAAAGATAGAAAATTTATGTTTTAAGAGCATCTATGGCTAGTTTCCTGAAAACACCAGGGCTCATAGAAAAATCTAGTTCATTAAAATGAGTGTTAAATATACTTGACAAACGAATAAGAGGGGCCCGTTCGCCGGCGCACGTTCTGCACTTTTCGGTGAAGAACGTGCGGCAAACTCGTCTGTTAGAATAATTTCTAGGCACTGTGAATTGGATCTGATTAAAAATATCGATACAGTCAATCTTTCCTCTGAGTATATTATATAGAAACATAATCGAGAGAAGAAGACGCCGAGACTCAAGATTCAATAGGTTGTATTTTACCAGTAAATGATCGTAGGGCAGACTATATTTATTTATTACAGTAATATATTTATAATATAATGTTTTTGTATAATAAGCGTTTTTAAAATATTAAAAAAAACTAAAGTATCAGTCTATATACTGTCCCACTGCAGGGCAATGGCCTCCATCATAGAAAACAAGTTATCGCTACTATGATGGGATTAGGCTTAATCATCACGCTTGCCTAATGCGGATTGGAGATTACAAACCCGAGCAATGTTCGAAAAATCCGATACATACTTTTGCCCAGGAGTCGAACCCAGGACCCCAAGACTACGGCCCGATACTAAAGCCACTAGAGCGTCAACACTCCTATATACTCTGTTATGATTTTTATAAATGTATGTTAGTAGATAAGGTACGTCAAGTTCAGTATTACTCTATCTACTAAAGTACTAAACCAATTTTAATAATCAATCGACGTGAAATTATTGTCCAAATGTTTGACGCTACCTACTTTCATGTTTTTAGTAATAAATATTGCGGCATAAGTAGTAATAGTACTACATATTTTTAAAAAAGTAAAAAAAAAACTTACAAAATGAGTCACAAAATGCGACCATTTAAAATAAATTATTTGATAATATTAATATTTTAATTTGTTACAGTACTAACGGCCGCACTCAGAGATGTCATTTAAGCTAATGTTCATTAACTTTAGTATCGGTAGTCTTTATGCGTATCAAAATAAGTGTTAATGTTTTTTGTAATTAGCCAACTAAGTTTATCAACGACTCTGAGTGTGGCAGTTAAACATGAATAAAAAGACACAATGTTAAGATTTTTCTATCTAACAAAAAAAATCACGGCGTTTCAATAATTTTTGGATTTAGGATGTAATTCTAAAAATATATTTTCTTACAAATAAGTTTAATGCAAGTGAAGGTTACTCCTTACCTATATAGGGCATTATTTGTAAACGTTCAGTAAGCTTTTGTCCACCATTTTAGCTGACAAAAGTTTATTTATTATAGAGCAGTTTTGACGATGGAAACAAAAAAAAACATACAAAATTTTAGAAAAAAGAATGAGAACTGCTTTATAATTCCGTTTTAGGTTAACAAAGGTTTTACCAACATCTATAAATAAGACCCTTATCCGTTAAATTTTAAAATAAGCTTGATGTTGCAAATCCATAACTACTCAGTACCAGGTACAAAGGCTGTCCTCTAAGGGAACAAAGGGTCCATCCGTTTGCATACTGAAATGGTCAGGATTCCATAGTTCTAGCATTGCATCAGATTGCAACACGAATTGGTCCGAACCGGGTACAGTACAAAGTATGGTAGTAGATAGAAAAACGTTTGGGCTCAGTTTCGGTTGGTGGACAGAATTACCTACAGGAAGCAACTAAAAGTTATATGACATTACGTCGACAAATAGGCAAGACAAATCATGAATTTATACTATGTCGATGACACAAATACACTTGTTTTTGTTTGATAGAAAAATACCAATAAATTTACAGGCATTTGAAAATTGGCAGGCACGCGTGAAGATTGTGACGTCACGATATAACATACACCGTGGGAAGAGCTACATTTCGGCATGAAGGCTCGACCGGAGTGAAACCACGGCCTCACAGAAAACTGGCGAGAAGCAGCGTTTCAGGTGTGTTTCGCTGCGTGAGTGAGGACCAATCCGGGAGAAAGGAAGGTTTGAAGCTTGGCAGCGCATTTGTGACTCCACTGTTGTTGCGGATGTCTATAACTGGTGGAAATCATTTACGATTAGGTGATCCGTCTGCATGGCTCGGTTTATTATCTCGGTGGTGAGGAAAAACATCGTGAGCAAACTTGCACGATACAGACAGTTTCAGATAATGCACTTAAAAAAATAATTCACAGTCTTCGGGTGGGACTCAAACCCAAGATCTTTTGCTAACCGGGCAACTGCTCTACCGACTAAGCTACGGAGACCTTGGTATTCGACGAATTTTGTAAATGCTTTTTGCTTCGCCGTGAGCCGACGATAGGTTTCATCAAATTTTGTATCTATCTACAATTAGCGAGTCCACCCGAAGACTGTCGAAAAAAATTTAAGTGCATTATTTGCAAAAGATTGCTATACCCAAAAAAATCATATGACCATGATTTGGTTCCCTGTTACTATCTCTGTGGTCGCTCCCTCATGACTGAGGATCGTGATCATCAGTGGATGTGGATGGGTTGCACCTTGCTTGTGTGATCTGCCTCCACCGGTGCCTTTTCATCGCGTCTCTGGCAACTGAATAAAACTTGTTTTGCTCGTTGCCAGAGATGGTGGGTGCTCCTCTCACTTGATCCCTTGTTTCGTCGACTTGTTGCGAAAGTCAGACGGACAGTCGCTTCATTGTAATTACTAGACTCCCCAAACGAAGAATCTTGGTTCAAGCGTACCCCGGGCTCTAGAGTGACAGTTTTGGACGCAACTGGGAATTATACGCTAGAATGATGGTCAAAGTCCCAGAATAACTTGTATCTAGATAAAGACACTAATTTGAAAAAGACCAAGTAAGTATTAATTATTGAGACCTGACAAAAACGTATCTTTCAAAAGATTGGAACATTTGCATCTGGATCAGTGCAAAGATGCGGAACAGTAAAACGCTTCATTTAAATCATTTGGAACATCAACACTCCCACGATCTATCGATCCGTGATTAATTGGTTTTGTTACGAATGAATAATCGATCCCCTCCTGCTGTGCCATGTAATATAGGTAAGGTACCTGTCTCTTTTCCCCGCGTAATACTTGGAAAGACTGCTACCTATTTCACCTCGGACAGCCCACAGCTTACTCTTTCGCTCGGAGTTCGGATCATTCTGCTCATTCGGTTCATTAGGCTCTCCGATCATTGAGCGCATTTGGATCATTCTGCTCACTCGGACTCGAGACCATTTCAGTCGAATGATACATTCGGAGCGAACATTAGAGATTCGGAACAGTGTATTATTTGGCTGAGTCGGATCACTGAGTCGTTTCAGTAAAGAGATTGCACACTTCTATTATTCAATTTACAAACATTAATCGCAGACACGCGTGGAGTGTCACGTCACGTTATAACATACATGAGTTACTGGTTGTATTCCAGACTGTTCTTGGGGCTCTGGGAAATTTCGCCCTTTGTAAATCTGTACGACCCCATTCTGAGAATACGTTATGAGGTGCACAAATCTGCAATACACTCAAGGTACATACTCGTATTACTGGCTCTTAATAGCATTAACTGTGCATTGAATCTTGATCGAGTGGAGGCCACGGACAGGAAGTCGCAGCAGTGGCAGGCCCCCCACAAGGTGGACCGACGATCTGGTGAAGATCGTGGGAATCCTTTGGATGCGGGCGGCGCAGGACCGATATGTGTGGAGAACATTGGGGGAGGCCTATGTCCAGCAGTGGACGTCTATTGGCTGAAATGATGACTGTGCATTTCATTGAGCTTGTAACAATGAGAATACGCAGAAGAAAAGGAAATAGAGGGAATAGAGAGTGCACTTGTTTTTGAGGACACACTTAAGCACTATAATAAATCCTGCGTACGTGGCTGATCGCTTGAGATTGGCCGCCTTAGCCATAATCGGTTGGAGAATGAGTTGCACAAATCTGCAATGCATTTAAGGTATTTGCTGGCTTTTAATAGCATTAACTGTGCATTCCATTGAGCTTGTAACAATGAGTCGTTTGGGACCAAAAGCTTTTCGGACTACGGTCATCATATTTTCATTTTTTGCTTTTACCGTTGAGGAGCCACGCATAGGCATGAAAAGACCGGACGGAGTGATACCACGGCTTCACAGGAAACCGGCATGAAGCAGCGTCTATGCTGTGCTTCTCTGCATGAGTGAGGAAACTGGAGGCCGACCTAATACGGGGAATGGGGGGCAAAAAGTTTTGCAGTACACTTGTACCTCTACTGATGTTGGGTACCATCACCACCAGAAGAAGAAGATTGACCTCTACAATCCACAGCTTGCACACGCCCTCACTCACCCCATGACAAATTCCATCGATGCTCTCGTGTGTAGATATAGCAAAAAAATCAATAATATCAAAAGGTCTTGCGGAAAAAATCATACCTTTTAGAGAGAAAGTAATGAGGTGTCGTGAGGGGTGTAATTTACAAAATTTTCCCCTTCATTGTAAGATGATTTTGCTTCAAAAGGGGACGATTGCCGTGACTTGCCGAAGGGGTCGACGTGGATCAATGGTTAGTTGGATGTGGCATTTTATTCTGTTTATCGAACTACAACATTAAACACTATGCTTTTTTAACCGTCGTACTCCCTTAGCTGGGGCTCTATACTAATGGAAACAAATATTTTTCCCCGAAGATCATAGAGTCTTATCTCTAAAAAAATTCGACTTCTGATACAAATTCCACCAATAAGCTGATCACTTTTGTACGGAAAGGTGATTTCGTTTTCTGAGATTAGACCCAATGTTCCTTGGGCATTTTTTTTGTTTTCATTAGTATAGTGCCCCAGATAAGGGAGTAAGGCGGTTAAAAAAACATAGTGTATATAAACATTTTCATTAATGCAATTAAAAATTACATTCAAGTGGGATTCAGATTCAGATCTTTACAAATTCTTCACAAACAGTTAATTTTTCTACCGAATGAACTACCGAATATGTGAGTGCTTGATGCACCATGTATTATAATATCTGTGACCATGAGCTGGCGTTCGTTTCATCAATTATCATCATCATCATCAGCCCATTTAAGTCGTCACTGCTGGGGCACGGGCCTCCCTCAATCACATGAGGGGTAATTGCCATACTCACCACGCTTGGCAGACGGCTTGGCGAGGGTTTTGATATAAATGCAGAGTTTTCCTTCTCTGTGTGCTGATGATCATGCCAGCAGCTTTACCTTAGTCGCCTTTTACGACACCTCGGTAAGACTGAGGGTGGCCTATTCTACGTTTCATCAATATTGTAGACGTATATATCTAACTTATTGATTGGTAGAACAGTCACCCAGTTGATAAACATAAAAAGACCAACTCTTTAAATGTATCGTATACGTAATAATATCAAAGAATAATCACTTCATGAGGAGTCCAAAATAAAAAAAAAAACGTCATAGCACATTTGCAATCTCCTCTTTTATCACGTGAGTTCTAATTTTAAACCATAGGTTTATACGTATATAGGCCCTTCTTATAGTATCAGTTCTAATTAAATAACGACCATAAAAGTGATTTTTTATGTGATAGGTGCCAGATGAGCAGACGGATCACCTGGTAAGTGATTGCCGCTGCTTATGGACACCTGCGACACCAGTGCTGACAGACTGCCAACCTTTAAGCCCCCTTTTCCCTCACTCACGCAGCGATACACAGCACAGTGCTGCTTCACGCCGGTTTTTTGTGAGGCCGTGATATCACTGCGAAGCCGAATCGTGGCTTTCCCACGGTCAAATGACATAGAATATTTTACTACAAAAGGTCCCAAAAAGGAGATCCTTGGAATTTCATTTTCAGTGAATTCACTGAAAATGTATGAACATTTTCAACTTTGAACTTAAATAAAACCATGGATATTGACCTTATCTCAAAGAGCGATTCCAATTCCTACAACCCACTAAGGATCGTGAGATGCGATCATCCCGCAAACTCCATCTCGCATTCCCACTCCACTCCACACACTCCTACTCACAATCCTTCACTGTCCAATCCACCCGCCTCTGGAACAACATACACCTCTCCATCCGGCAATCCGAATCCCTCTCTATTTTCAAGTCCCGAGTTAAAGATCATTTCTTATCTTTCTAAGCCTTTGTAGTTACTTTCATTGTCTCCTATTTCCCTGGTAACGTATCTATCAATCCAATAAACTGTTAGTATGTATGTTTATTTGTTTCTTAATGTACTAGTATGTATTAGTATTTATAGCTAGTATATATTTATTTAATATAATGTATGTATGTATATACCATACTCGTATTTATACAATGTCTTTTTTTTTCTCTCTTTTCTGACTTGCACTGCCTTACCCCTTTTCTTAATTCGCTATACTTTTCCTCTACCCTAAGGTTGTCTGGAAGAGATCGCTATTAGCAATAAGACCGCCTACATTCTTTTAGTATAATAACTTAGGCTAAGATCTGTAAATTTTGTGCAGTAAAGTGTATCTATCTATCTATCTTATTACTTTAGTGTCATAGTAATAAATACTCAGGAGTACAAGTCCTACAGAACACAGCAAGAACTTTTTCTGGCTGGCACATGGACCAAAAAAGAGGTTATCGTAACTGTCGTTCGCATAAATATTGCCTCATCCAGTTTTTGAACCTTTTATCAACTCGGAATATGCGCTTAATAATACGGAAGGCTAAACTGATTTATCGTCCTCAAAACGGATAACATTCGCACCTCTAAGCATTTTTGAGGCACTCTTTTTAGAAGCATCCCTCAGCGAATGTTCTTTGTAATAAGAGTAAGTAATATCGCTAAGAGGGAAGAAGATTGTTAGCAATGATTTGTTTTTCTCTTAGCGCATTGTACCTGAAGTTCCTCAGACGATTTTTTTTGTGATGGGTTTTTAAGGCAATAGTGAACAGGCATCTTCTAGGCAAACGCGTTACATTCTCTGGAATGTAACGCGTTACATCGTTACAAAACTGTAGAATGAACTATCGCCTGCGGTGTTTCTGGACCGATACGACTTGCAAACCTTCAAGAAAAACCTTTTAAAAGCACCGGCAGCGCACCTGTGACTTCTTTGACGTGGCAGATGTCCATGGGCGGCGGTAATCGCTTACTCAGGTGAGATGTCTGCTCGTCTACCCTCTATATTTAAAAAAAAATCCTAGACCTCATTGTCGCTTTCCATCAGATGAGATTGTGGTTAAGCGTTGACCTTCATGACTGCCTCGTCGGCGAAGTGGGTAGTGCGCACTTTAAAGCGACGGCTGCGCATGTGGTCGGTCCAAAATTTGTATCTGAGTTTTTCTATTAAAAAAATTCTCAGTGTCAGCCCATAGTATACTTGTAGACTATTATTTTAAGATAAGATAATTGTTTATTAGGCACCTTAAATTACCTATTTTATTCCTATCATCGTCAGCCCATTTAAGTCCCCACTGCTGGGGCATGGGCCTCCCTCAATCACATGATGGGTAATTGCCATACTCACCACGCTTGGCAGACGGGTTGGCGTGGGTTTTGATATAAATGCAGAGTTTTCCTTCTCTGGGTGCTGATGATCATGCCAGCAGCTTTACCTTAGTCGCCTTTTACGACACCTCGGTAAGAGTGAGGGTGGCCTATTCTACTCTGCCGGGACCACACGGCGTAGCCACGCCCGTAGTATACTTGTAGACTATTATTTTAAGATAAGATAATTGTTTATTAGGCACCTTAAATTACCTATTTTATTCCTATGTTATGTACTAACATTGCATTTTTATTATTATTATTATTTTTCCTTGTTTTCTCCTTCTTATTTCTTCCTATTGTATGTTATGTATGTGTGCACGTACGTCGCCCAAGGCCCTGCCTGAAAACCAGCGCTGCAGCGGCTTCGGCCACTGCAGCAAATGCTGAGGATTGGGCCTTGTTGGCTACAGAATTTGTCATACTTGTGTATTTATGTCACTCATGTTTGATTTGTGTTCTGTGGCCAATACAGAAATCTTTATCTTTTAGCTTTATCTTTAGTTTGGAAGTTGGCGGTATTGTACCCCCGTGCCTCGGAAAGCAGGATCAGCCGTTGATCCTGCGCACGATCCCTTTCCGGTCGTGTCACACTGGTGTCCCATCGGAATATGAGGGCAAGGGAATAGAGAGTGCACTTGTGTTTGCGCACACTTAAGCACTATAATATATCCTGCGTAAGTGCGTAGATAGAAATTAGCCGCCTTAGTCGACATCGGTTCTAGGAGGATATTATTGTTCATAAAAAAAGGTTGCAGATCAAAAATAATAGTGAGACGATTTTAACGCCTATGTCCAAGGTTTGCAAGTAAGAATCTTGCATAGGGATCAATGGCAAGGCCTGGGGGACCTCTTTGACCAGGAGCAGAAGGCGAAACTAACTAAATAAAAGATGGCAGATGGACATATCTTTTGACCAACTGATGGTAAGCGATTGCGATCTGTTTAATGTAACCTTGATTTCGTATACAATAAATTTCATTCATTCATTCATGAGAAAAAAAAGTCACTTTCAAGAGTTTATTTTCTGCATCGAGAATACAATATTTTCAGATCTGCACATTACAAGCCTAAAATAAATAAACTTTAATAAAACCTAAAAGCGAAAAACACGCTCTAAAAAGGACGAAACAAGAAAATTGTCTCTGCTGAAATCATTATGCCGTATTGCCGTGGTCGTAAGCCACATTGATTTTATTTTATTATTATAATGAAATCTGTTTTACTACAGTAGGTGAAGGTAATAGTCACATTCATGCAAGTAAATAACAATAAGGACTACTATCATTTAATTTTGCCGGGTAATACTTTATCCATCTGTTAAATTTTATCAGACGATGGAAAAATCAGCCCTTAGTCGGGTAAAAATATGGTCTTCTATCAAAACAATAATATACAACAACATTTTTTTGGTTATTATAGATTTTTTTTTAACTTTGTTGTTTGTGTCTAGAACAAAAATGGCAATTTCATACTTTAACCCCTATTATTTACGATGGCAAGGGATCATTGTCGCTAATCGAAATAACTATTAACGGAGTAACTGAAGTTTTTGCGGGTAAGTTGTTACTGGCAGACAAATCGGTCTACTCTCCTTCGCAGTCTTTTACTACGCACACCTGCATAAGGTACATTTTAGAAATCCCGTAAATAACTGTTCTAATTTTTTGTTATTTTGAAGTTAGTAAATTTGAAAACAGCTGCGTTTACGGAAGGAATGTTTAAACAATATACCTAACCGATTTTTTTTATTTTTTATTTTAACTGCCCGTCCATTTTTACACACCCAATAACCATTAGTTAGAACAAACTAACCGCATCGTTAACAGATTCTGATTCGATCAATTCCAATCGAACGTGAATACTGTCGCTGCCAAAATTCCCAGTGGGCTCGAATGTCCGTTTTATTGGACAAAAAACATCACCCGATCTCATTAATCACACTGACATTTAAAACAATCAGCTCGCACTGTGGTACATTGCGCGTTGTGCCTGGATGCGTATGTGCAAATAATAATATCCTCCAACCGATTTCGGCTAAGGCGGCCAATCTCAACGTGATCGATGATAGTGTGTGGCTGAAGTGGCTGATGCCACTTACGCAGGATATATTATAGTGCTCAAGTATGTGCGCAAACACATTTTTTTTATGTGAAAGGAGGTGGACGAGCAGACGGATCACCTTATGGTAAGCAATTGACGCCGCCCATGGACACTACCCGGACACACCCGCGACACTACTGCAGTCACAAGTGCACTGTCACGAGTCCAACCTTTTAACCCCCCGGATTGGGCCTTCCGGTACCCTCACTCACGTAGTGAAACAGCACAATGCTGCTTCACGCTGGTTTTCTGTGAGTGCACTCTCTATTCCCTTGCCCTCACCAGCCGGGTGGACAAAGACACAGCTTAATTTTACTATTCTCGATTTGATACAAAACTATAAACAATAGTAATAATAAGAAAACACAAAACTACACTATTTGACGAAACCCAGAAAATAACTTATTTAATTAAGATTGCGATACCTAATTCCCACAATTTGCAATCAACAATATCCGACAAAATTTCGAAAAATAGAGATCTTGCCATTGGATTGAAAAAAGTCTTTGTCCACCCGGATGGCCAACGGAATTATTTTAAAATTAATTCTTGATGGCCCCCAGGGGTGGACAGCGAGAACTTTTTAGAACATTTGTGGTGCTGTACACCCGCAGAGGACAAGCAGGGGGTGGACAGCAGAAATAATCGCCTTCACTTCACACGGTCTTGTACGTCATAAGTGGATAGCGGTCAGTTTTGCAACCTAATATTTTTTAAATCAAATAAATAAGTTCAGTACAACCTGTGCGGATAAAGAATGGGATCAGAAATGGCGGCGCATCTATTCACTTCTCGCTCGCACACTATTTGCGTCTATGCTCGCACTCGTGGGGTGCGAGTATAGACGCCATTTCTGATCCCATTCTCTATCTGCACAGGTTGTAGTTGTGTTGACTTTTAGTTGTGCAGTCAGACCAGCCTGATTAGGCCTGATAAAATTCAAACAAATTCGATTTTCTTAACAAGTACCTACCGCAACACCGACAATGCTTTCACAGTTGTAACATGTCTGAACATATGATGAACATATCTGTTTGTATTTGTCTGGGTGTTATTGTACTATAAGTATGTATTTACAAAAGAAAAGTATTATATGTATTATATTTGTAATCCCACTGTTGATTCTGATATCTGTAACACAGGTGCTTGAGCTACCTATCTCGGAGCCAGATCAATGTATGTGATGTTGTGAAATATTTATTTATTTGTTTATTATTACAATTTTTTATGTATTAATATATACCCTTGTAATTACCACATTTATCACAAATAAAATATTCTATTCTATTCTATTCTATGCCAATAAAATATGCACTAGAACCTGTCATTGTATTTTTATACAGCGTGTATATTTTGCAAATACGCTTTCGGAACAAAATTTTTTATTCTCGTATTTTCTGTTATTTCATTGAATTTTACGTAAAAACCGTTTAAAAGGCTCTCACCGCAAGTCAATTACGCCGGAATGGAAACAATTACATGGGGTTTGTTTGATGGCAACGGAATAAAGGAAGGTATCGGTATGTCATAACGGCTGATGGGTTTTGGATTGAGGGGAGCATTTGTTGATTAGGGAACATTTGGGAATGGAGGGCGAATTTGGCGACATGATATTGACTTTATTGTGTTTTGGCAATTGTCGGAAAGAACAGTAAACAGAAAAACATAGTGAGGAAATCTCCAGTTTTCGGATAGTCTCCGAAACGTGTAACCATCATTCAGTCAGTCTGGTTCTCATTTTTTTTTTATTTTATTTATTTAATTACACGATCATTAAACCTAATTACGTAATTAAAGACGGTAACAAAAGTGAATAGTTTGCAAAGGTCAGACGGCAATCGCCGTTTTGACTGCGGGAGAGCCACCTCTAAGGCACGAATGGGCCGGCTCGACTGGTGATACCACGGCCTCCAAGGGCCTCCCTCAATCACATGAGGGATAATTGCCATACTCACCACGCTTGGCAGACGGGTTGGCGAAGGTTAAGATATAAATGCAGAGTTTTCCTTCTCTGGGTGATCATGCCAGCAGCATTACCTTAGTCGCCCCTTTTACGACACCTCGGTAAGAGTGAGGGTGGCCTATTCTACTCTGCCAGGGACCACACGGCTAAAAGAAAAAAAAATACAAAATGAAAATGACTTCGTATTAAATAAAAAAATGATAAATATAAAAAAGAAACGAAAAACAAATATCCCCACAAACAACAAAGAGAAAAGCCAGCATTCAATTTCACGTTTACGTTTTTATAAGTAGAATGGCCACCCTCACTCTTACCGAGGTGTCGTAAAAGGCGACTAAGGTAAAGCTGCTGGCATGATCATCAGCACCCAGAGAACCCTCGCCAACCCGTCTGCCAAGCGTGGTGAGTATGACAATTACCCCTCATGTGATCGAGGGAGGCCCGTGCCCCAGCAGTGGGGACTTAAATGGGCTGATGATGATGAGTGACGGTGGCACCATCTGACGGTGCAGGTACTTACCGGGCATGGTTGCTTCGGTAACTACCTGCACCGTATTCAGCGGGAGGACACTCCTTCGTGCCACCAGTGCGGCGCTGCGGAGGACTCGGCGCACCACACTTTGGTGGTGTGCCCGTCCTTCGACCAACAGCGGTCCGCGCTGGTCGCGGAGGTCGGACATGACCTCTCGTTGTCCAGCATAGTTGTAGCTATGCTGGATAGGGAGAGTGCGTGGTCGGCCTTCGCCCACTTCTGTGAGGAAGTGGTGGCGCAGAAGGAGGCGGCGGAGCGGGAGCGCGAGTCTAACCCCCTCGCAGGCCCGCTTCGAGCAAGGAGAGGACGAGTTCGGCGGAGAACTCTCCGTCCTCTCCGTGGAGGTGGCCAGCCGGCAACAGGGACGGGGGTCCCTGTGCCGGCACTGCCATTGGCACCTCCACCGCTCGTTGGGGACGGCTCAGCTCTTCCAGCTGTCCCCAACCCCCCTCCTCCTAGTCTGAGGAGGGGCGTGGCCGCACACCCCGTGTAGGGGCCTGTGGGGGAGTGGGGTTGCGGGGAATAGCCTAGTGCAGTTCCCGTGACCCCATTCTATACCCACGGGTGGTTGAGCCCCGGGAGTTTTAGTGGGTATGCCCTCAGGCCGCTTCTTGTTAGAAGAAGCGGCCCGGAGGGTGAGTCCCACAGTACCCTGTCGCCCCCCGGCGGCAGGGTCTGCGTAATGCATTTCTCCCGGGAAAACAAAAAAAAAAAAAAAAAACGGTGGCACCATCTGTATCACTGAAAACTACGATCTCTAAAAAAAATTTACAATTCACGAAACGATGACAGCATCTTGGTTGGGGCAAGAAAAGGGATGTAAATGTTTGCAAATACCAATGTGCACCACTTTTATTGGCTCGGCTACTCGCATCCAATTCCTGTCAGCCATTTAGAGTATTTTATGAAAATCCACACAAAAACGATTTGCGTACCTCAAAAAAAAATATAGAACGGAATCGAAAAATTTAAGAATATTTTTCGGACAAAAGTTTATCCGATAAAGTTGAGTGTTACAACATTTTGAAAACCAGATTTATGGAAAATATATTCACATGCCCAGTCAGCTAGGAAAGTTACCCCAATTATAGTAATAAAATTGGACCTTTCCGTCAAAAAGGCTTCGTCCTCTGCCTTAGGCCATTAAGTATTTTATTGTAAACTTTGGACAACTTTGGTGGAATTTTGCTAATAGCCTATTGCGTAGGAAGCTATTCAAACGATCAAACTCTGTCATGTTTTGAAAATACTTGGCCAAGTCGTAAATTTTGGTCGGCAGGGGTGATTTTTGATGGGTCGTGTACAGACTTTGGTACCTACTACGTACTACTCAGATTATTTTATACTTACATAAGATTTTAAACCATCGCGTTGCACAAATAATTCATGTACACGGGACAAAATGCGGTTATTTTTAAAAGAATTAAAAAAAGGAGGTTCTCAATTCGACATGTATATGTATTTATTTTTTATGTTTTCGCCGACTACTTTGCCATTTATGGACCAATTTAGATGATTATTTTTTAGTTGGAAAGTAGATAGTCCCGGATTGGTACCATGATCAGGATATCAGGATCTAATCATGGGATAAATTTGAGGGTTCCTCTCAATTTTTCTAGGAACACGTAATGTTTTTGTATTTTTTTTCTTCAAAACTGCACCAGTATTTACGCCTGATTGTATTAATTTTGTGGCTCTGCTAATAATTGAAGTTTTTCTCAGATTTTTTTTTATAATACATAGAAAACACCCAGACCAGAGATCATCAGATCCTGATATCCTGATCATGGTACCAATCTGGAACTATCTACATTCCAAATAAAAAAAGAATCATCTAAATTGGTTCATAAACGGAAAAGTAATCGGCGAACAAACATAAAAAAAAAAAAAAATATACATATCAAATTGAGAACCTCCTTTTTTAAATCGGTTAAAAAGTAAGTATTTATAAAAGTAATTTGTAATTCCGCTGTTGGTTCTGATTTTCGTAACACAAGTGCTTGAGGTATTTTATAGTCACACTGTCAATGTATGTGATGGTGTGAAATATTTATTTATTTATATAATTTGAAGCTCAAATATGAGCGACTTTTCAAGGAACTTCTTGGTTGTCGTGGACTCTATCGGTTTAATTTGTGTCCTCTCTCTCTCCTGTCGATTTCCTCACTGCTGAGGATCGCGACTCCTTCCGATTTTGTCGACCAGCTGTCGCTATCGGCTGCGCTCCGCCGCTCGGTGCAGGGCAGTGCTTATCGGGATCTTGAGCTGTTTTGCTATTTGGTCTGACTATCGCTGGGGACTACGACCTCTCGGTCTTCTCCCTTCTACTTTACCTGTTACAATCAATCGCTCCAAGTTATCCCCACTCCTTCGTGCAATGTGTGCAAAATTTGTGTCCTAGTAGTGGTTAAAATAAAACCAACTCTGTACAATCACCAAGACAGTGATCTTCTTAGTAATTAATTGGCATAGAGACGCTGTCGTCTAAACGCTCCAATGACTTATTGGTTCGCGCTAGTTCTGCCATTGTGACTGTCTATGAATATTTATTTTATTTTAAGTAGGGACAAGTTTGTTTCTTAATTGAAAGTCTTATGAGTTTATATAAAGTTAGTTGAAAATGAGGATACCGGAGGCCCAATCCGGGGGAAGGATGGTTCATAGGCAAGCAGCGCACTTCAGACACCACTAGTGTTGCAGGTGTCCATGGGCGGCGGTAATCGCTTACCATCAGGTGATCCGTCGGCTCGTCTGCCACTTATATCATAAAAAAAATCTATTTATTCCGAATAATGTATGGGTTAAAGTAAAACAAATACAGCGCAGGCAACGCAGCGGGCGAAACCTAGTAAGTAATATAAAGTATGCTAAAGGTGACGGGTAGGGCACACTAGCGACGCCAGTTGATTCAAATATTTATCTACTAAGCCGGATCTATTGTAAACAATTTCGGGGTTACAACCTCTAGGCAAACACTTATTCTATTTAATTAATAACCATGCACAAATGTTGGGTACGTTTTTGTACGCGAAAAATTGATTCATGATAAAAGTGGCCGTTTTTGGCGTGAATCAATTTTGCGCGTACGCGTTGGACCCAATATTTGTGGATGGTTATTTAATAAATAGTATAAGTGTTTGCCCAGAGGATGTTACTCCGAATTTATTTAAAATAGATCCGGTTAAGTAGCTAAAAATTTAAATCGTAAAAATTTATACCATAAATTTACTTAATCAATGTTCATAATCAAAAGGATTGCACCACCCTCCCCTCTTCTATCTAATCTCCTTTACCTAAAGGTTGTCTGGTAGAGATCGCTACCAGCGATAAGACCGCCTAAATTGTACATTGTATCTCTGTATACCTAGCTTTTAAGTTTTGTATGTTGTGCAATAAAGAGTATCTATCTATCGATTGGCGTCGTTAGTGTGCCCTACCCGTCACCTTAACAGCTAAATGCGGCAATAATTGTCACACCCAGCACCTGATACAGATTATTCCATTTGAAGCTTACACAATAGATACCCAATATCCTTGTCGCCTCGGTACTAGGTACTCGTTCCGTACAATGGGCAATCCTTTGGCGGCACATTGTTTAAGACACAGGACATTAGAAACATATCCCATTTTAGCACGAACAGATGTTACCGATCGCTTTGTTCTAGATACATGCTAAGTCACCTGTGTTAGGTATTTACATGGTACGACTATTGAAATTTATCGCCCCGTTGGTCTAGTGGTTGAAGTACCAGGCCGTGATCCCGGGGTCCTGGTAGTATGTTTCGAATTTTTCGAACATAGCTTGGGATTGTAAATTTTGACAATTGTGTAATGTAATGTAATTATGAAATTAATCTTGTTTATTAATGTAATCTTATCCTCAATATGACCTATGGTTGAAATAAATGAATTCTATTCTATTCTATTGTGATCACCAGTCCGCATTAAGGTGACGGGTAGGGCACACTACCGACGCCAATAAATTTTTAGCTGCTAAACCGGATCTATTTTAAACAATTTCGGGGTTACAATCTCTCGGCAAACACTTATACAATTTATTAAACAACCATGCACAAATGTTGGGTCCGTTTTTGTACGCGAAAAGTTTATTCACGCCAAAAGTGGCCGCTTTTGGATGTAATTCAAATTTCGAGTACAAAAACAGACCCAAAAGTTAAGTATAGGTATTTAATAAATAGTATAAGTGTTTGCAGAGAGATTATAATCCCGAAATTGTTTAAAATAGATCCAGTTTAGTAGCTAAAAATTAAAATCGATTTGCGTCGCTAGTCTGCCCTACTCCGTCACCTTAAGCCAAGCGTGGTGATTAAGCCTAGTCCCATCATAGGATCGACGACTTGATTTCTATGGTAGAGGCCTTTGTCCTGTGGGACAGTATATAGGCTGATACTATTACTATTGCAAGACTGCTTGCGATAAGAGATCGTGTGAAGTGGAGGCAGTGGTAGAGTAGAGACCGTTGGGCGAGAAACGCCCAAGAGGAATACCCCAAATGCGTTGGTGTGACGACATAAAAAGGCTGGCAGGAATAAAGTGGTTGGAAATCGCCCAAGATTGACAAAAATGGCATAAACTAAAGAAGGCCTAGACCTTAGAGGTTGAAAGTGGCTTAAGAAGAAGAAGATGATGATGACATTCTAAATCACCTGTGATAGGTATTTACACAGTACGATTAGTTTGCAAGACTGCCTCGTTTTCGCTGCGGGTAGGGTTGTATTTTGAAACGACGGCTGCGCGTGTCGTGTCAAAATTTGTAACTTATCTCAGTTTTCTGTCGAGAAAATTCAGTGTCAGCCCGAAGTCTAGAAGTAAGCAGTCTTGTGCCGCCATGTTTCGGAAAGCACGAAAGCGCCCTGCACCAGATCCCTCTCCGGTCATGTAATTTTGGTGTTCCATCTAAATATAAGGGTAAGAGAACAGAGAGTTTATTTGTATTTGCGCACATACTTGACTACTACAAATATCCTGGGACGTGGCTGATCTTTAGGATCGGCGACTTAGTGGTAATATATGAGCATATTAGATATAATAGATAGATAGATAGATAGATACTCTTTATTGCACAACATACAAAACTTAAAAGCTAGGTATACAGAGATACTATGTACAATTAAGGCGGTCTTATCGCTGGGAGCGATCTCTACCAGACAACTTTCAGGTAAAGGACATTAGATAGAAGAGGGGAGGGTGGTGCAATCCTTTTGATTTTGAACATTGATTAAGTAAATTTATAGTATAAATACATATATAATATAGATATAATACAATATAACCGACACAAGTTATATAAAATTATATAAAATATACTACTATAATATTGGGTAGGCACTGAGTAAAAATTGACACTCTCTCCCTCCTGTTTAATAAGGCTGCCTACATTGCATGATAAACATGCTATGTAGACATAATAAAGCATAAGACGGAAAGAAACTAATACGGAATGTACGGAGTAGTGTCCCATCGGAATTTGGGGATAAGGGAATAGAGAGTGCACTTGTGTTTGCGTACACACTTGAGCACTATAAAATATCCTGCGTACGTGGCTGATCGTTGATATTGATTTCCATAGCCGTAGTCGGTTGGAAGATATTAATTAATTAGGAACGTACTAAAGAGACTCGATATGATATACTGCTCAACGCGTAGGTTAAAGAAACTCAGGTACAAATTTTAACACAACCAATCGAATCGAACGCCGTGTGGTCCCCGGCAGAGAAGAATAGGCCACCCTCGCTCTTACCGAGGTGTCGTAAAAGGCGACTAAGATAAAGCTGCTGGCATGATCATCAGCACCCAGAGAAGGAAAACTCTGCATTTATATCAAAACCCTCGCCAACCCGTCTGCCAAGTGTGGTGAGTATGGCAATTACCCCTCATGTGATTGAGGGAGGCCCGTGCCCCAGCAATGGGGACTTAAATGGGCTGACGATGATGAATCGAACCCAAGCCACTGTGCCATCCAGGCAGTATTTTCCGCGTTCAAAATACGCCGAATGTAAATCCCTCTTTAACCGCCCTTAACCGGTCTCTTTGCGGATGGGGACAGCAAAGAGTTATTGCAGACTATTAACACTGGTTTTGCGCCTAGAAAGGTAACCGGTATACAGATGAGTCTAAATAATGTTCTAGAGCGGAGTTTACTATCAAAATACTTATTCATACGTAAGACATTATATTTTGTCAGTTTCAAATATATATTTTTTGTCATAAATGGCAGACGAGCAGACCTATCACTTGATGGTTAGTGATGGCCGCTACCGATGGACATCCGCAACACCAGTGGAGTCACAAACGCGCTACCAACCTTTAAACCCCCCCCTTCCCCGGATAAGGCCTCCGGTACCATCACTCACGCAGCGAACCACAGCACAGTGCTGCTTCACGTCGGTTTTTTGTGAGGCCTTGGTAATACTCGGGTCGAGCCGGCCCATTTATGTCGAAGTGTGGCTCTCTAACCGTTCGGAAGTTCTACTACACAATAAGTAAACACAGAGGTTTGGCTCCAGCTAACATTTTTATCGATGAGTTCGATACACTAGTCAACACAAAAATACAATATACGTCAGACGCCCTAATTTTTATTAATTGGCAGTAGGGATATTCGATATACATCGATGTTTTGAAAACATCGATATTAACAATGCGATACATCAAATCGATCCGATGTTTTGAAAACCTACCGTTATACTCGATGAATCGATGTTTTTTCATAAAACATCTAATCGATGATAACCGGTTTATGTCACAAAACTTAAGTTTATGTAAATGATTCAATAATATTTAAAACTAATATGAATATCTACTTTTAATAATAAATTACAGTTTACCTAATTTTTTTTATAAAATATCAAAAATATAGTCATAATAATATAATAAAATATGTTTCCTAGATTCCTAGATTATTCGATATATTGATAGATATGAGCGTAGATTGTATAACATATTTTATGAAAGATGAAAATCTAAACTGTAAAGAGATACTGGATTTAGCGGTTTTTATGACCTTCAAATACAAACATTTTCACTCAGAAAAGATGACCTGTTTTGAGAGGCATTTTTGACATGACTTTAGCTTTGCAATATACTTTATAAAAAATACTCGATGTTTACAAAAACATCGATGTTTTCATCCAATACATCGAAAGACATCGATGTATAGTTTTGTTGTATCGAATCGAAAAAAACAATCGATGTTTTTTCGAAGTGGACACCCCTAATTGGCAGTGTGCAACCCTATAGCAAGGTGACAAGGTTTAAGGAATAAAAGCCTTGATTCATAAATAAACCATATATTAAAGTGGACGTGAATACCACAAATAACCGGTAGGTTAAGCATTCATAGGGTATATGTATGTGAGAAAAAACGAAACGCTTGTCCGATTCAATTTTGCACAGCGCCATCTGTTGAGCAATCTTGAGACTAAAATGTACTTACCC
Source organism: Marasmia exigua (assembly GCA_019059595.1). NCBI lineage: Eukaryota > Metazoa > Arthropoda > Insecta > Lepidoptera > Crambidae > Marasmia > Marasmia exigua. The sequence goes on along the minus strand of CM032477.1, from coordinate 20,582,136 downwards.
TAATTTTTACCCGACTACGGCAAAGCAAAAGGAGGGTTATGATTTTGACAGGCTATGTATGTATGTATGTATGTATGTATGTATGTATGTTCATCTGTTTCCACGTAACTTCTTAACTACTTATCAGAATTCGACAAATGACATATCATTATAAGCGTCTTGATCGTCCGCTGGTTAAAGGCTATATGAAGTTTCACAAAATCTAATGTGGCGCCCTCTAGCGGACAAAACATACAGAGTAAAAAATAAAGTTATGATAAATATGCCGTGTTTGGTATCATTTGAAAGCGCTTGACTTGTACATTTTGAATATATATATATATATTACTAGCACTTGGACACCAAAATAGTACAAATAAAATAAAAGTAAAAAAACTAAAACCCAACTACGACAAAAAACGTCGCTGAAAAAGTATAAAACAAGCCTTCGTTGTCAATTTATGCAATATTCACTATGTAGAGATAAAATTTCATGTTTGGAAAGGCGTAGTCACACGTTAAATATACTACCCTTTGACAACGTGTGACTGCGGATTTCCAAACATGAAATTATATCTCTACATAGTGAATATTGCATAAATTGACAACGAAGGCTTGTTTTATACTTTTTCAGCGACGTTTTTTGTCGTAGTTGGGTTTTAGTTTTTTTACTTTTATTTTTAGTGCATTTGTTTTGCTTTTGTTGAGCGGTGACTGTTGAACTTGTACAGGCAGTCTCTGAGCAGAGTATGCATCTGTAATTAGATTTTTATGATCAAGTCTAGTTTTTGAGTAATAGTGGGTCAAATATCTGAAAAATTGCATTTCATCATTTCAGCCCTTAGACGTCCACTGCTGGACATAGGCCTCCCCCAATGTTCTCCACACAGATCGGTCCAGCGCCGACCGCATCCAATGGATTCCCGCGATTTTCACCAGACTGCGAGGAGCGCCACGCCTGCGACTTCCTGTACGTGGCCTCCACTCGAGGACCTTTCCGCCCCAACGGCCGTCTGGTCCGACATTACCACTTGAGGCATGCAATCCTTTGGCCTATGTGTGTGAACTTAGTTCTCCTGCAGATCTCATCATTTCTGATACGATCACGCAGGGAGACTCCGAGCATAGCCCTCTCCATCGCTCTCTGGGTGACTTTGAGCCTTAATCGGCACATTGTAAGCGAAAAATTGCATCTACTTATCATATTATTATTATTTGATTATCATATTATTATTATTTTTCTTTTTTTCTGATATCTATCTCACAACATTATGTGTATATGTATTTGAGCATAACTTATTTATTAGTTTATAATACTGTATTTTATTTATGTATTAGGGTTATAAGTTATATTTTAACATTTACAGTTTCTTTTTTTTTTCCTTATTGAATATTGCACCCCCTACCCCTTCTCTACTATCAAATGTCCTTTACCCGAAGGTTGTCTGGTAGAAATCGCTTTCAGCGATAAGACCGCCGAAATTGTACACAAAATTTCTGTAATGCCTAGTACTTAAGTTGTGTATTTTGTGCAATAAAGTATATCTATCTATCTATCTATCTAATATGTTAGAACAGTTATTTACGGGATTTCTACCATGTACCTTAATTTTGAGTTTTCAATATTTCTGCACTGTTGCAAGCGCCATGTTCACGAAGTAACTGAAGTTTTTGCGGGTAAGTAAAAAAGGTACATGGTAGAAATCCCGAAAATAACTATTGTTAGTGACCATGCAAGTTTAAAACAATATTTATTTTTATATTTAATAAGGTTCACCAACGTTTATGTACACCGATACTTCACATTAAAAACATACACTGGTGTGTTGCCATAAACACTTATAGGCAAACACAGCATGCACTAAAATTAATAATTATACAGTGGAAGAAAAAAAAATTAAAATTAAATAATTTACTTATTTCTGTAACATATTATACTCATAAATAAATAAATATTTCACCACATCACATACATTGATCTGACTCCGAGTTAGGTAGCTCAAGCACCTGTGTTACGGGACGGGACGGGATTACAAATTATATACATATAATACTTTTCTTTTGTAAATACATACTTATAATACATCGCAAACACCCAGACCAATACAAACAAACATGTTCATGCACACAAATGTTTGTACTGTGCGGGGATCGAACCCGCAACCCTTGTATCAGAAGCAGCGTGCACTACCACTGTTCCAATCGGGTCGTCAAACTCATGGGTCCTTCCATGAGTTTTTAATTGATCTACAGAGCTTGGTAATATAATTTTAATATGTTTGTTTGCAATTTATTCATAATATAGTATAGTATAACCAATTGAAATGTTACAAATTTTAAGATAGTATATTCTAAAAGTAAATGGCCTAAATAATGAAACACTTTTTAAATTATAATCTTACTTGGTTTCCCTCCGACTATAAGGAAAATTAAGAATTTTTTTTTCATACAAATATAAAGTGCTGAATTGTATGAGCTTTAAGTACACGGATGTTGAAATTAATATTGATCACCATGGATGAATGACTAGACTTTAAATCTTATTGATAAATACAATTGAGGTAAAGAGCTTTTCCGGTCTATAAAAAATGAAATTTATAGGTGCTTGTGTTTTTTTGAAATTTGCATTGATAAAGGTCCTAAAAGAGATTTTAAAGATATTCAACCCACTAACTAAAAAACTATATGTGTCACCAAAATTCTGATTACAAAATCATAATGGACGACTGCAATTAAGTAAACACGTATGGGCCCACTGACATTTGTGTTGAAAAAAAGGTTGCTAAGTAGACTAGTGAACCTACGCGCTAAGCAGTATAAAATTTCATTGCCGAACCAATCTGAGATTACGAGTCTGCGTTTATATATTATTTTGTAGCCCTGTTCAGTATTCTAGCTTAATGGTTGCTAAGCCATAGGGAGTCGCAGTGGCTTAGCGACATTTTAGTAAGTGGACGGCAGTATACTAAATGCAAAGTCTCGCGGCAGACGGTAAAATGTTTCATTCATGAAATATGACACTGTTGCCACCAGTCTTTAGGTCGAGTATAACCAGTTACTTCACCTTAAACCTACTCAAGATTTCGAACAACAATACTGACATAATTATTACCTATTCATTAATTTATACTATACCTACTATTTATAAATAGGTATATCCTACAGACCTTATACGAAAGCACGAAACGCTGGCGCGTTGTAATCGACACCTAGCGCCATCTATTGGTATAAAGTTTAGGCCATTAATTATAAATGATATGGTCTACCGTCTGCCGCGAGTGGTTGGGTAGTCGAGGTCTAACTGTTGATCGACTTATTTTCAAAACATTTGTTAACCTATAAACTGTCCCACTGCAGGGCAAAGGCCTTCATCATACAAATCAGGTCATCGCCATTATTATTATTTTTTACATGATGGCAGACAAACGAGCAGACGGCTCACCTGATGGTAAGTGAATTATCGCCGCTTATGGACATCTGCGACACACGGGGCATCACAGATGTGTTGCCGGCTCTTTAGGGAGGAATAAGCTCTTTTCTAAGCTATGATGGAATTAGGCTTAATCACCACGCTTGCACCGAATTTGCAAGCTTGAGTGGCAGTGGGCTGGCCATATTAGCCGCAGAACCGACAACCGATGGGGTAAACGAGTTCTAGAGTGGAGACCGCATCTTGGCAAACGTAATGTAGGGCGCCCTCTGGCTAGGTGGGGGGACGATCTGCGCAGGATAGCTGGCAAGAGCTGGATGCGAGAAGCCATGGATAGATCACAGTTGGCAAACAATTGGAGAGGCCTACGTCCAGCAGTGGATTGCGATAGGCTGATGATGATGATGATGACCACGCTTGCCTAATGCGCTTGACTAATTATGTATTGACTTAAGAGTATATGGCTACCTAGTTAAACAAAAATCTAATTACTTAGATTCATAAAATAGGTAGCTATTTCCAATGTCATTCTCGCATAGTTAAAACTTTTTCCTCATATTTCAACTTGGCAGTCTCGTATTTAAATGGAATATTAAAGAGAAAACGATGCATGAGGCTCTTAACATGCCAGCGTTACGCTTATTAAGAATTTTAAAACCTTACCGCATAAAATTGTGACGCCACAGCTTAGAAATTTACTTCAAAATACGAGACAAAATGTAAGAGAGGGTGCAATTTTTAGTTGACTGTTCCTTGGGCTGTGACATTTTACGGCAGTTGAAATAACAAACGTACACAGGGAAATGTAAATTGAATGTAACACGGTACCCACATATGTGTGGATAATAAAGGTAGGGTGACCAGATGTTACTTGTCTGGGTGACCAGTATCAAAAATAAGATTTTACCGTAGGCCTGATAGACATAACTAAGGGCCCTTCTCTAATATGTGTTATTTCCGACCATTAATGAAATTGATCATCACATAGGCATCATTGCCGTGTGGTCCCCGGCAGAGTAGAATAGGCCACCCTCACTCTTACCGAGGTGTCGTAAAAGGCGACTAAGATAAAGCTGCTGGCACAATCATCAGCACCCAGAAAAGGAAAACTCTGCTTTATATCAAAACCCTCGCCAACCCGTCTGCCAAGCGTGGTGAATATGGCAATTACCCCTCATGTGATTGAGGGAGGCCCGTGCCCCAGCAGTGGGGACTTAAATGGGCTGAAGATGATGATGATGCTGATGTAGGCATCAATATATGCTCCACATACTCCTGTCCAATCACTCTGATAGTTCTTCTAAAGCCGCCTGCAGACAACAGCAGCTAACAGCCTAAATTTAAGTACAGTATTGAAAGAGTTATCTTTTAACTCCTAACCGTTGAGGAGTTGACCTTCCATCGTCAGCTGAGCCACAAAATTAATACAATCAGGCGTAAATACTAGTGCATGTTTAAAAAAAACTACAAAAACATTCGTCATCGTCAGCCCATTTAAGTCCCCACTGCTGGGGCACGAGCCTCCCTCAATCACATGAGGGGTAATTGCCATATTCAACACGCTTTGCAGACGGGTTGGCGAGGGTTTTGATATAAAAGCAGAGTTTTCCTTCTCTGGGTGCTGATGATCATGCCAGCAGCTTTATCTTGGTCGCCTTTTACGACACCTCGGTAAGAGTGAGGGTGGCCTATTCTACTCTGCCGGGGACCACACGGCGACACAAAAACATTGCATATGCCTATATAAATTGAGGGTTGCCCTCGATTTCTCAGGAACCCCATCATCAGATTCTGACATGTTGACAATGGGACCATTTTGGAACTGTGTTTTTCCAAATAAAAAACAATTCTGCAAATCGGTTGTTAATTGGCGGAGAAATCGGTGTACATACTAAAAAACACATACATACAGTCGAACATAGAACCTCCTCAATTTTGGCGTCGTCATAAATACAGGAGCGTCATTGGAGGACGCGTTGAATGGGATTTCATATTTTCGGTGCATAAAAAATGGGAGATTCCGTAAAGAACAGAGCATCTGGTCTCCCAGATGCTCCGTACTGAAGGAGAATTTTATGAAACATGCTCACGGAATATTACCCGGCAGATTTTCGTAATGATGATATTAACGTTGTCGAGAGAATTAACTCAGTAACGGAGATCTATGGTTGGTTTGTCCTTGACATTTCTACGCAGGTCTTTAACTCTTCATGAAGCGAAGTAAGGTAAGAAATAAGATGACAAGATAATTTGTGTCTACGCATTCCGTGTGCGCTATACAGGTTGTATCGGTAAATATTTGCATACCCCTAACAACGTCTTCTATCAAGTATATCGTATCTGAGCATCCCCCCGAATGTAATGTGTCTCCAAACACTTCACTCACTAGGCAAAATATAGCAGAGGCGCAACTCCATTCCTGTTTTCTTGGTATCACTCTGGTCAAGCTGGATTATTCATGCCGAAACGTGGATCGCTCACGATAGTGACTATTAATACTTCAGCTATTATTATATTCAACTGCTTATCAGTTTTGTGTGATTTGAATCCAAGCATTTGCCAAATCCATGTGCAAATTTCTTAGAAGTTGTATTTTCGATAAACAAAGTTAGGTTATAATTTTTAAAGTACATGACTATTAATTCTCTCTACTCTATAATTTACTGTGCTTAAATGGACAACGATTAGGAACGTGTAGGATATTTTTTCAGAAAAAGAAATCATTAAAAAGTTATTATGATCAATAATAACTTTTTAAATGGCATATTTGACGTTATTACAGTACACTCGAGAAAATGTGTTATCGAAGTCGGCGCCCAAGACTATCCTTTTAATACAACATTCAATTATTCATCAGGGATTAGGCGTCGACTTCAATAACATCTTTTCTCGAGTGTACTGTTATAAAATGTTATTTAAAGTGTATGAAGTGTTAAAAATGTTATTTCACACTTTTGCTTTAGTTAGTGGGTTTTGAAGACGGTTTTTTTTTTCATAGAATTCTTTTTCATGCTGTTTAGTGTTTTATTTTTCGGTAGTCCCTCTGCTCTCCAATAACCATCAGCCTAATTGTGAATACGGTATTGAAAGAGTTATCTTTTAACTCTCAACCGTTGAGGAGTTGACCTTCCATCATCCACTGACCCACAAAAATAATACAATCAAATACTAGTGCAGCTTTGAGAAAAAATACAAAAACATTTCATTGCCTATAAAATTTGAGGGTTTCCCTCGTTTTCTTTGGGATCCCTTCATCAGATCCTGACATGATGAAAATGGGACCAACTTGAAAGTGTGTTCTTTCAAATAAAATAAGATTTGTGCAAATCGGTCTACAATTGGCGGAGAAATCGGTGAACATACATAAAAAAATAATAAAAAAACATACAGTCGAACATAGAACCTCCTCTTTTTTTAGAAGTCGGTGAAAAGGGTAATTAACAAGATTTTTTATTGCATCATTAATACAATAATATCAGATATCTATTTAATATAAACCTTAAAATATGAAACTTAAATTATAGTATGCTGATTTTTTGCTTTTCATTCAATTATTCATCAGGGATTAGGTACGGATTTCAATAACACCATTTCTCGAGTGTACTCTTATACAATGTTATTTAAAGTGTATGAAGTGTTAAAAATGTTATTGTACATCTTGTTGTGTCTAGAAAAAAATCGGAAATTTATTAGGTAAAGACCTATTATTATAATTTAAGGACAAAAATACCACTTTAGTAAACGTTGCGAGGGGTTAGTAAGAGATGCTGATCCCGTGAAACCCTTTCGAGAGGCCCTTGCTGTATTTTATGGAGAAAAACTTTTAGATTACAATATTTTAAAGTAGGTACTTTCTGAAGAGGTCTCAAAAGAAGAGGACAAACACATTGAGATATAATACTTGACGACCCGTTTGGAACAGTGGTAGTGAACGCTGCCTTTGGTCCAAGGGTTGCGGGTTCGATCCCCGCACAATACAAACATTTGTGTGCATGAACATTTTTGTTTGTATAGGTTTGGGTGTTTCCTATGTATTATAAGTATAAATATACAAAAGAAAAGTATTATATGTATATATTTCTAATCCCACTGTTGATTCTGATATGCGTAACACAGGTGCTTGAGCTACCTATCTCGGAGTTAGATAAATGTGTGTGATGTTGTGAAATATTTATTATTTATATTATTTATGAACCAACTAATACAGTGTCCATTGGTCTTAAAAATACTTTTGTTTCTCGAACGATATTTATAAACTGATTGAATTCTCATGAAAATTGGTTTAGCAGTTGTCGATGAAATTTTTCTGACCATAACTTAAGGAGAGTAAAAAGGTCAGCAGCGCTCTAGAACTTCACTGGACTAAGTATTTCATTCATTTATTATGAATATTCTAGCTCGGTGTCGCAGTGGTTAGTGTTAGGGTTCGATCCCCGGGTCGGGCCAAAAATGTGTACCTAAGTTTTTGGTAAGAAATTCTTAGTGTCAGCCCTGAGTCTGGAAGTTAGCGGTCTTGTACCTCCGTGCCTCGGAAAGCAGGTCGCGTTTGTCCTGCGCCCAATCCCTTTCCGGTTATGTCACGCTGGTGTCCCATCGAAATATGAGGGTAAGGGAATAGAGAGTGCACTTGTGTTTGCCATCCATTCATCCATTACCATCAGGAGATCAGTCTGCTGGTCTGCCACCTATCGCATAAAAAAACACCATAGAGGGTTGTTAACCCGTCCCAAAAATGGCAATCCTAAATACGTCTCCCAGGTCATGTTACCAAGTAATTTAACCAATAACCTGAGACAACCTCACTTCGGAGACGATCTCGAGGGAAATTTGAAGCTGACTTGGTAGCCCGGCAAATTTAATAACATGAAAATTGTTATACCTCCTCATGTTGGACACCTAGGAATTACTTATAGTTTTAAACTGAAAAGGTTTATCTTGAAATTGTTATAAAAGAAACTACGTCTAATATTAATAACAATAGGAACAAATTAGATTTTTCTTGGTGCTATTTTTTTATCGTTTATACCCCGAAAACTTCACAATAGGTACCGTAAATGAATTTAAAATTTTACATCAAAACAATATATATAGTACAGAGTCCCACTGCTGAGCAAAGACATCCCCCAAGCAACAATATAAGCTAAAAAAAATTGCTGCTCCATACAAAATAGAATATCCACCCGACCGGAAAAAATCTGATGTTGATCTAACATGCTAAATTAACTTTACTCACGATAACTATCTATTATGAATTTTTCGGAATTTAAACGATGACAAATAACGGTGTCATATAAGGCTGCGTTTCCACTGATGCGGAGCGGAGAAGAGCGGCGAAAAGTGGTGAGTATTTCCACTGGAGCGGAGCGGAGAGGAGAGGACAGGAGAGGAGTGGAGTGGAGAGAAGAGGAGTGGAGCGGAGAGGAGAGGAGTGGAGAGAAGAGGAGCGGAGCGGACCGTAGAGAAGCCGCCGACCAGCCTTGTCTTCCTGGATATACTGGGAGTATACACAAATTTTCCGCGCCGCATCACCCCACTGTTCTCCGCTCTCCGGTCGTCCCCGCTCAGCTTCTGTGCAATCGCAGCCTTAGTGTTTATGCACTGAGGCTGCGTTTCTACTGAAGCTGAGGCGAAAGTTCTTATGAACTTGCGCCTTCCAAACGGAAGGTCCTCGGGATATGGTGAGCCTTTTTTGTTTTTATATGTAGTTGTATCAAAAGTTTAGTTTGGAACCATTTTGTCGCAATACAATTATATTAAGTCCATTTATAAAGAACCCTTACATTGTCAAAAATGTACTGTCAACCTTAAAACTCATTTTCCCCTCAAATTGGGTATCCGGTACTGAAAAGCACAAGGTACAGCCTGAAAATCAGCGCTGCAGCGGCTGCTTAGCGGTTGTTGTAGCACATGCTGAGGCTGAACCTTGTTGGCCGCAACTTGATAATGTTTTGTCCTTATTTAGATTTGTGTGTAATGTGTTGTGGTCAATAAATTATTTCTTATTCTTATTCTTATATGTAAAAGCAGACAGCTTCAAAATGCAGGCAGCGCGTATACAGGTCCTCTGGAATTGCAAATAGACTGCGGTATGCATCAGGGCAGCCGCAGGCTTGTTTGCCATCGATGTAATATAAATAAGGCATGCATCACTCCAGTTGAGCCAATTTCATGCTGAAGCGCGGCTCTCCCGCAATAATCTCCGTTTCTTTCTCGATCCTCTCCTTTTCAATTTTTTATTTACCTTTTTCCTTCACGCCAGTACTAACGTGCCATCTCTCACTCAAAGGTGTGCTCATTCCGTGGTGTGCATTCAAAATGCTTTCAAAAGAAAAGGGTCTGGTCTTAATGCAACCTTTTAAAAGGACTGAATGCATTAGGCTTAGTCTAAGACAGCTGTAAGTAGTACATCCTGACTGAAGACTAGTTATCTTTGTGGCTCCGTTTTTCGGATTTTTTGAATGGTTTTTTTATGTACCTAATAGGTGGCAGACGAGCAGACGGATCACGTAATGGTAAGCGACTGCCGCCGCCCATGAACACCCGCGACACCAGTGGAGTCACAAGTGCGCTGCCAACCTTTAAACCCTTTGACAATTTTTTGAGGAGTTTATTTGGAAAATGGTTCTATTGCTATCATTCTTGCTTTGCATGAATGGGTCGGCTTCCCCGGAGTGACAGAAAACCGGCTTGAAACAGCGTCCGTGCTGAGTTTCGTCGAGTGAGAAAGGGTACTGGAGCCCCACTGCGGGGAAAAGAGCAGTTTAAAAGGGTTACTACAACGCGCGCAACATGATCAGCTGATTTGGGTTACCAGTGAGGTTCCTGTGATCGACACGAGAAAAAGAAGCGGAATATGGTAAATTTGAGTGGTAATAAGAAATGGTTCCTCAATGGATAAGAAAACTGCAATATTTCTATTGTACACGTAAATGATCAGACAATGGCCACTTTCTGGAAGATTTGAAGCTATATTTTAAAATTTAACATTCATGTGAATTATATATTTTTTTATTATTAATATAATTGATTTAAAAATTTATATATATTGTTTAGTCATTGAGTGGAGACCGCGACACGGTAAGCGTAGTGTAGGACGCCCTGCGACAAGATGGGGTGACGACATTCGAAGACTGGCTAGTGTAGGCTGGATGAGAGTGGCCGAAAATCGGGAGCAGTGGCGTGCATTAGGGGAGACCTATGTCCAGCAGTGGACGAGTGTGGGTTGCTGATGATGACATATATTTTTTAAATCAATTAGAAATTATATAATTCAATTTAATTCAACTCAATTTACTCATAATAAATGTACAATGTTTTTTGATAACATTTAGGTAAATAATGTTTGACTATAGCCAATCTGTATCTAAGGTAACGCTTATTTTGCCCCCATAGGACAGGCTCTGCCTATTGTGGGAGTCACAGAAAATGAATCTACAATGGCTAACTATTTCTTCTGGGAAAAAAACATATTTTTATTTCATAAATAATATTAAAACCAAAAAAATAAAGTTCGAAAAATAAAACCCGACTGCCAAAAAATAAAACGCTCTAAAAAGTAACAAGAAAATTGTCTCTGCCGAAATTATTATGCCGTATTGCCGTTGTAGGTACCTTTACTGTCGTATGCCACATTGATTTTATTTTATTATTATAATGAAGCTGTTTTGCTGAGTGTAGGTGGCAAACGACCACCGTTTTAGTTTTTAGTTTTTAAATTTTATTTTTCTTTCAAATATTTTTAGTTATGTAAATAAAACTACATAATTGAAATGTGCTAAAAAAGTTTTTTCATTTGATACCCTACACGGTACCGTCAAGCAAAATTTATTTTTTAATTCCTTACTCTAAGTCCCCTAGAGGGCGCTGTAGTCAATTTAACGTGACGTCATGTCGCCTATAACCAGAAGACAATCAACACGCTTCTAACGACATCATTTGTTCAAATATGATAACTAGTTTAGAAGTTATGAGGGAACACATGAACAACCATAAATACATACATGTTAAAATCATAAACCTTCTTTTTGCTTCACCGTAGTCGGGAAAAAACCTTCATTTCTATCAAAGTACTTTACTGAAAAGGTGTTTGGTCCAACCATTATACAAAATATGTACATGTAAACACATTTGGCGAGACATATGAAAATATTTTTTAAGAATTTTATCGTTAACATTTTATACACCGTGTTTAATAATAATAATAACGTTTATTTCTCATCATAAATACACAGTTAAATACAGGAATTTAGTTATACAGAACAATATGTAATTATGGTGGGTTTATATCTGAACTAGAATAGTTTCTGTATCTTAAATAATCAACCCTTCACCCCAAAATAGTGGCCTTAGAGGAATATACCCAGTTAGTTTAAAAAAAACAATTACAAATAATTATTAAAATTACAAAAAAACATATTTTTAAGTGAATAAATTGAATGGATTGAATTTACTTTGACGATTTCGTCTACATAACGATCTAACCAAGAAATGCCAGAACTTGACATAAACTTTCAGTCTTCCTAAATTCATACATACTTTGAAATTAAACGTACCTCAACCAGCAATGTAACAATTACTCCGAAATCCATTATTATTGTATTCAAAATTATTCATATCTGACATTGTTTTTAATTCCATTAATTTATCATTCAAAATTCATATGACATAACTATATTCCCATTATTTTTTTAACTTATGCAAGATGTGGTTATCTCTAATTGTAAGTGCAGTTAAAATTATTAATTCTATGTCACTGTGATAACAATTATGTATTGCTGTTTTTTATGTTGATAATCCAATAATCCAATAAATAAATAAAATCAGCACGGACCATAATTTTATTATGATGGGTACCCCGACCTTTATAGCCAGGCTTTTATAAGGTACTTACGTCATCCTCATAGCGTGTCATTCCCAATTGCGAACAAAAGCTGTCTCTATGGAGCCCGGAGTACGCTTGGACTATGATCCATGATTTCTGGACAATGAAGCGTCTGCCGTTTGACCTTCGCAACCCTTTACTACAGGAGAACCAGACCAACTGAATCAAGGTTACACGTTTCAGCCACTATCCGAAACGTGCAGGTTTCCTCACGATGATTTTCCCTCACCGCCGAGCTAATGGTAGAAATACGTACATATATTCGAAAATCCAGAGGTGCATGTTTGGATTCGAACTCGGTCCCCCCGTATGGATGGTGCGTTCTGAACCAATGAGCTACCATCGCTCAATCGCTCATTTAGGTACTTACGACATCTCCAGTAGGTAATTTCGCACTGGTGTCCCATATATATATTTATTTATTTATTTAAAAACTTTATTGCACAAAACGATACAATAGGCGAACTTAATGCCCAGAGGCATTCTCTACCAGTCAATCTTAGGGTCATGCAGAAAGGACAATGATGCGGCGAAAAGAGGACTTATGTAATTATTACAATTTCCAAACAATAATGGCAACATAAACTTAATATTATTCTAATAGAAATACGTTTATACCTATTCCTAATTATATAATAAAAAATAAAATAATTATAAATTAATAAAAAAATACTCATAAATATGAGAATAATAAAATAGAAACTGCGATAAATGTAAGCGTGTCCGTAGACGCAAGTCCCATGGCTGTGCGCACACTTGTGCGCTTGTTTATGATGAAAAATGTAGATCGTTCTGTGGAACGGTTTGGCTGCAGGAGTATTTCCCGTCGGCTACGACTTAGGGATCTTCAAGAGAAGAGCGTACTCTTTTTTAACAAGGCCGACAACATATTAGTGATCTCTCTGATTTCGCGGATGTTCATGGACGGCGTTGATCACTTTCCATCTGGTGACATGCTTGCTCGTTTGTCCGCTTCTAGCATAAAAAAAACTAGATAGCGTGAGTTCAGTACAAGGAAATTTATTTCTCATAAGTAGTACATGTTTCTTATATAATAAGATTACATACTAAAAGTAGGTATACATAGCCTAATCGTGCTTATTGCAAAATACAAACAACTAGGTACTTACTAGTAATTTCGCACTGGTGTCCCATATATATATTTATTTATTTATTTAAAAACTTTATTGCACAAAACGATACAATAGGCGAACTTAATGCCCAGAGGCATTCTCTACCAGTCAATCTTAGGGTCATGCAGAAAGGACAATGATGCGGCGAAAAGAGGACTTATGTAATTATTACAATTTCCAAACAATAATGGCAACATAAACTTAATATTATTCTAATAGAAATACGTTTATACCTATTCCTAATTATATAATAAAAAATAAAATAATTATAAATTAATAAAAAAATACTCATAAATATGAGAATAATAAAATAGAAACTGCGATAAATGTAAGCGTGTCCGTAGACGCAAGTCCCATGGCTGTGCGCACACTTGTGCATCATGATATTTCCTTCGTCAAGGGCTTTGTTAAAATTTTCGATATTTTAGTGTACTTATTTTATTAAAAAAATTATATGATAGGTGGCAGACGAGCAGAGGGATCACTTAATGGGAAGTGATTAATGGGACCCATGGATACCCGCGGCACCAGTGGAGTCACAAGTGTTTTGCCAACCTTTAAACCCCCCCTTTCCCCTGGATTGGGCCTCCGGTATCACTCATGTAGCAAAACACAGCATAGTGCTGCTTCACGCTGGTTTTCTGTGAGGCCGTCGTATCACTCCCGTAGAGCTGGCATATTCAAGGCGCAGCGTCGCTCTCCCACGGTCAAATTGATATTACTGAGGCTTCGAGGCTGTTGGTTCAAGGGATAAATTTAGCTTTGCTCTTTAGGTTTTTCATTGCCTTTACCTTTCCCACAACACGTAAATGTTGCTGTATTATCGATAATTACTTCTTTCATCTGCCGTGTCTATACAATAAAGTAAAATAAGTTAACTGAGTACATTTTGTGAGTAAACAGTAGGATAAAGGCTGAGTCAAATTGCACGAAAGATGTTCCGGTTCAAAAAAGAACAATTTACTCTCGACTCAATATAATTTACGTAAGGTATGGTTGGGATATAAATGGAGAGTCAAATAACGACTAGTTTATGATGAAAAATGTAGATCGTTCTGTGGAACGGTTTGGCTGCAGGAGTATTTCCCGTCGGCTACGACTTAGGGATCTTCAAGAGAAGAGCGTACTCTTTTTTAACAAGGCCGACAACATATTAGTGATCTCTCTGATTTCGCGGATGTTCATGGACGGCGTTGATCACTTTCCATCTGGTGACATGCTTGCTCGTTTGTCCGCTTCTAGCATAAAAAAAACTAGATAGCGTGAGTTCAGTACAAGGAAATTTATTTCTCATAAGTAGTACATGTTTCTTATATAATAAGATTACATACTAAAAGTAGGTATACATAGCCTAATCGTGCTTATTGCAAAATACAAACAACTAGGTACTTATTTTGTTATTCTAACACTTAATTAATGGAACATCGTAAGAAGAAAGGAAAGGGACAGAACAAAATTGACGTTACAGGTATCTAACAATATATTAACAGCTTAGGGCAAAGGCAGCATCCTGGTTCTGCTGGATTTTTCTAGAGCGTTTGATTGTATAAATACGGAGCTTCTTATCGCCAAGCTAAAACACTACGGGATACTTAGTAAATCATGTGCCTGGTTTCGTTCATTTTCAACATACAGAAACCAGTATGTGGAGGTACAGTCGGAATCCGGAAATATACTAATATCTAATATAGCGATATTAAATCGGGGCATACCGCAGGGATCAATTTTGAGTCCGATTCAATTTACTACACATACTGCCGATCTTATTACCTATATAAAGAATTGTAGTTACAATCTGTATGCGAATGGTACTCAAATATATCACTCATTTAAACCAAGGGACACTGTACTGGCTGTCGATTTGATTAATGAGGACTTGCAAACTGTTTTTAACTGGGCGGATAACAATGCGCTAGTTCTGAATCCCGGAAAGTTTAAGGTTATAGTGGTAGGAAGTAAATCACAATGCAAATAAATTATAGCTGAAGATCTGAGTATCAGTATCAACGGCCATAATGTACACAATTTAGGGCTAACCGTGGATAATGAACTACGTTTCATTGTACATAATAATGGTAATATAAGAAATGCTTTCCCTAAACTTAAAGTTTTATATGGGATAAGGAAATATTTGTCAGAAAAAGTTAAGAAAACTTTAGTTAAAACCATTGTGTTAGCGCCATTTAATTATCGTGACACTGTTTCTGCGATACAACAAGTGGAAAATGCGTGCGCGCATTTTATATTCATTATACCAAAACGTAATTATGTAACACCTTATCTTAACGGTGGGGGTATTCTCAAAATGAAAGCGCGACGGAAACTCCACCATGCATGTTTAATTAAAAAAGTGGTACAACAAATAAAATCTAAATATCTTCATGAAAAACTGCGCTAAACCAGCGCAGTTTTTCATAAAAATATTAAGGTTTGTGTTTACGATCTGATCACTAGGCGGAGACAAGGAAACTGATCAGCTAGTTACAAGGGTTGTTTCAAATATGCTGCGACAAAGTTATGGAATGACTTACCCCTCCTTTACGTGAAGGCATGTCCCAATACACGTTTAAACTACATTTTAAGAGACACTTAATGGAATATCAAGGAACAGCCATGAAAATGTTATTAAAATAAGTATGAGCCCACAAGGAAAACTGTCTAGATTAATCTAGTTTATAATTTGAACCAAATACGTAAATAATTTAAAATTGATTCTTTTGTAGTTGGCAGGATGATTTTTTTTTCCTGATTTGGTGTTTGCCATAATTAGTTCTTACTTTAGGTAAGACTAGATGATAGGGTCACCGTGTGCTTCACTTATCATATGTACCTATTTGTGTTATGTTGGTAAATTTTGCATTTGTGTGGATAATTTTGTTGAGTTGAGTAGGTACGTATGAGTATTGCATCCAAATAGCTTTTAGCCGCTCAATCAACAGCCTAGCTTTTTTACAAATCATTAATCAACAGCTTAGCCTTTTTACTAGACAACTAAGTGGCAGCAATTAAGAATCAGCTGCGCTGTTTCACCGAATGAGTGAGAGTTTTACTCGAGCTAAAAGATAGAGATAAAAAATTCATGAAATCCCATACAAAACACTTATGAATGTCAAAATAGGTACACATATTATCATCAACCGCTGGTTCGGAATGTCGAATTCTACTTTGTTAGAAACCTTTGTTTTCTACCTTGTTGTTTGTAGCTTATTGAATATCTCAATATTTAAGCCAACAAATGAATTACTGATTTTATGAAGTCTGAGCTCTTTTTGTTTTTTTTTTTTATCAAATAAAGTGAATCTTATCATATAACATTGTGCCGGTCCTCCGCACGCTGCCTCATTTACGACTGGCGAGCGCCGGAGGCGCGCGCTCTTTTATATTTACCACCTCAGCGCGAGAGGTCCGAGCGCGCCCTTTCGGTCACTCCGTGGCCCTCTACGTAAATACTGCGCGTCCTCCGAAACCAACTTAAATGATAATTTCTGATTAGACAAAAATAATGTGTTGTAATTTTCAAATGTTTTAGCCAATAAGTTAGTAGATTTTAATTTGTATAAATAGTTAGGAATCTGTAAATAAATCATCATTACGACTTTGGACTGCGAGTTTACCTTATCTCTCAACACAACTCCCGATCTTCACACTGGGCTCCATTACATTATCATTATCTCGGTAATATCCTCAAAGCGTACTGATTATTTTTTTATAAATCAATAGTTGCGTTAGTAGGTAATAGTTAGCCGTGATGCATGGCCTTAAAATCAGGTTCATCATCATCATCATCAGCCTATCGCAGTCCACTGCTGGACGTAGGCCTCTCCAATTGTTCGCCACCGTAATCTATCCATGGCTTCTCGCATCCAGCTCTTCAGGTTAAATGAGGTATTTTTTTCAACTTCGAAAAACAATGCACTTACCTTCCTTAGGTATTGCAATTTATAACGTTCCCTAGTATTAGTATATTTTCTAGCTCTAAAAATCTTCTAATAAATCTAGATTTCCTTAAGACTGCCCGCTACCCCGCGGGGATATTTCAAGTTTAATAGCTTGAGGTCCAGGCGACCACAGGGCTAAGAGGAAACGCCAGGGTATTTTAAGTCTAGATTTATAGTTCAACATGAAGCTTTGTTAGGTGCAATGTATGTACTTTTGTACTTAATACCAAAGGTGTCAAAATATTTCACTTTTTAAAAATTTGGATCGTCTAGCCATTGGCTATTTCAACATTGGCAGTTGTAATCCACCATAAATTAATTATGTATCCATAACAGGAAAGTGTATGTGTCTGTTTCTTTCTTTGCTTATACGTCTTTTACGGCAAAATGGGTGACGAATTGACGTGTCTTTATATTATTACTTTTTTTTACTTTATGGCTGCTACTGTGTTGCCTACGGAGAACACATAATAACTCTGCCAATGTCGAGTGATTAGAGAAACACGTTAATTTTATGGTTACTGACCGGTGTGTCGAGTGTAAATCCTTCTTGGGCATCTTCTGTATAAATGACGATTATATCTAAAATAATTGCTATTATTATCGATCGTATCAGCTTAATTCCATATTATCGTATCCATTTAATCGATAATGTCGATGGTACAATCGATTATCCGGCAAAACTCTTTTCAAAACTCTACTGACCATTTTGTACAACTTTACTTAACATACATTTGATTCATGAATTAATCAACAAAATATTCTAACTGTTTGCCTCATGTCTTTGCGTTTATGTAGTATAATGGTCAAAAACATATATTTTTTTAACTTCCCGTGTCAAAAGAAACACAGAACACTGTGTCCTACCTACATAATAAGTAAATGAAAAAATGACTAACGAAAGTCATCATCATCATTTCAGCCAATCGTCCACTGCTGGACATTGGCCTCCTCCAATGATCTCCACACAGATGCGTCCTGTGCCGCCCCCATCCAAGGGATTCCCGTGACTTTGACCAGATCGTCGGTCTACCTTGTGGGAGGCCTGACGCTGCTTCTGTTCATGCGTTAGAGACGCGGGGAACGGCTAGCTCTCGACTCCTACATTCTCTTAAGGACAGCGCAGACGCTGGTACTTAGCTCATAGAAATCATTGTAATTGGAAAATAGAAGATTAAGAAGAATATCCCCTTTTATTTCTTGTCCTATACAGCTTCGTCCTCCTAAACGCAGCCTGCACTCTAAACCAATGAAAGTGATTCTTCTTTTATGGCCAGTCTTACTGAAAAACCTATGTGATATCTTTTAAAAAAGGCCAAGAATTTTTGATATTTTTGAGCCACAGAAAAGACATAGAAAGTGCAAAAAAGTGTGAATGACTCATAACTCTGCAATTCTCGTTTCTTTTAGCCCTAATACAACAGCAAATTTGATATGCTTCAATCAGTTGCATGTTTTTGCTAACGGTACAAATCCCACCCAGCAAAATGGACTTCAAGTGTTGGTGCGAGCGAGCCGGCATTATCTAAATGAAGACATTACCTGAGCGGCGCGCGCGCAGCCTACGTGATGAGCGGAGCGAAACAAAAATGGCGCAGAAGTGTCAGTTCTTTGATACTACGTAGAATCATTTTCTGTTACATTCTTTGAATAAAAGTAATGTTTTGTGTGGTTTGTTAACACAATTAATACGGTTGGGACGCAAGAGTTGCGGGTTTGATTTCCGTACCAACATAAATATTTGTTGATGAAACAGATATTTGTGTTGAGTCTGGGTGTTTGTGATACCTTCGTTGTTCCTGGTTTCCAAATTAGAAGGGACAACCTTAGTTTGGGACCTTGATAATGTATGTGATGTAGTCTCAATTTATTTATTTATTTATTGTC
The DNA here is from genome assembly GCA_019059595.1 of Marasmia exigua. Lineage (NCBI taxonomy): Eukaryota > Metazoa > Arthropoda > Insecta > Lepidoptera > Crambidae > Marasmia > Marasmia exigua. The sequence goes on along the minus strand of CM032477.1, from coordinate 20,562,888 downwards.
AAAAAGAGGGTAGGAATTATTTACGGAAGGGCTTCAAAACTCGCACGCAAAAAATATGGACTAATAAATAACCATCACGATACTACGTGACCATTGGTTAACTGTGACGGCGTGGTATACGATCAAGACGGCCTATTCATGTCGAAGCTTGGCTCTCCAAGGTAGAGATTCAATAATCGTATTCCTACGGTTCAAAGGTTGGTTTCCTTGTGTGACGCTCTTATGGTAGAGGCAACTGATTTCATTTAAGTACAGTAAAATAACGGAAACGTTTGTCAGTTTTTAAATTGATTAGTTTGATATGCTATGAGCACTTATTACCTTTAGTAAATTTTTCACAGTAATAACAGTTGCACAGATAATTATGCTTAACTGTTAGATCAGAAAGTTCAGATTTGCTTGTAGCAACATTGATTCCTTTTGGTGTAAATAATTTTGAAGAAGGTTGGCAGATATTTCTAAAACGGTATGTTGGTATAACTGATTCTTGCCGTGCGGGCGAAAATGTACCTTAATGTGACGAACCTTTTTATTCTCTGTGACGTACAACGAAACTACAATATACAATATATCTATTCATCATCAGCTCATTTAAGTCCCCACTGCTGGGGCACGGGCCTCCCTCAATCAGGTGAGGGGTAATTGCCATACTCACCACGCTTGGCAGACGGGTTGGCAAGAGTTTCGATATATATGCAGAGTTTTCCTTCTCTGGGTGCTGTTGATCATACCAGCAGCTTTACCTTAGTCGCATTTTACGACACCTCGGTAAGAGTGAGGGTGGCCTATTCTACTCTGCCGGGGACCACACGGCGTGTGGTATATGTCTATTGGTGGGATATTATTATCTACTGAATTGTATTAGGTACATTCAGATATTAAAATGTAACCAATTGTTAAATGTTTATAGTGTAGGCAGAACAGTGATAAACCTCTGTATTTTATTACTCGATGAAGACTGACTGTTGAAGGTCAGGATACAACGTGAACCTTTATTAACCCTTCGTGAGATCCTGCAGATGAAGGGAACTAACTGCACTACTTTTTGTAAAGGTTCCGTAGTTGTATGTTGGTATAGAAGTAGATACACTTGGAACAACCTTAGTCTTCAGTAGAAATAAGTTGCATGAATCGATTTTTTTATACTATGGCTTTACCCAAAGATATTTTGCCAATGTCAAGTAACTTATTGAGAATAAATAGGTATTTAACAGTCGAAGTGAGTCAAAGTCAGAGTCACTCAATAAAAGCAGGTATTTTACGTATATTGACGACTCGTTTGGAACAGTGGTAGTGAACACTGCCTTTGGTCCAAGGGTTGCGGGTTCGATCCCCGCACAGTACAAACATTTGTGTGTATGAACATGTCTGTTTGTATTGGTCTGGGCGTTTGTACCTACGTATTATAAGTATGTATTTACAAAATAAAAGTAATATATGTATATATTTGTAATTCCACTGTTGATTCTGATATCCGTAACACAGGTGCTTGAGCTACCTATTTCGGAGTCAGATCAATGTATGTGATGTTGATAAATATTTATTTATTTATTTATCGACCTACGGATTCTGCCGATACCATTCTAAACACAATCGCAGGTTTTAAGACTCTATTAAGTTCAAGCATGTTGTCCGATTCTATATACTTTAAAATTTAAAATTCTTAATACTTTTCTTAATGGATTCGCCGTTGTACTTTTGTAAAAAATGTCTCATAATCACCACAATTAAGGAGGCTCAAAGTCACCCAGAGAGCAATGGAGAGGGCTATGCTGAGTCTCCTTGCGTGATCGTTTCAGAAATGATGCAGAAAATGCAGAAATGATGCAGATCAGCAGGAGAACTAAGGTCACAGATATAGCCCAAAGGATTGCATACCTCAAGTGGCAATGAGCAGGGCACATAACGAGGAGAACAGACGGCTGTTGGGGCGGAAAAGTCCTCGAGTGGAGGCCACGTGCAGGGAGTCGTAGCCGTAGCAAGCCCCACACGGTTGACCGACGATCTGGTGAAGGTCGCGGGAATCCATTGGATGCGAGCGGTGCAAGACGGATGTGTGGAGATCATTGGGATAAGCCTATGTCGTCTATTGGCTGAAATGATGAATCGCCACAATTAATACAAATCTTCTGGCGGCGCTAGTTACTTCGATGCGTCACCTGAACGAATATATAATATTTTATTTTATAGTAAATACAGATTAAAAAAAAATAATAACACCACAAAGGATTTTTACTTGCGTAATAGAGAAAATTCTCGGTAAGAAAAGTCCAGAGCATAGATCCTGCCAGTTTTATGAAGGACAAGAAGGTCTTAAACCACCTCCAGTAAGGGCCAGTAAATCGCAGCAGGTCACACTTGAGGCTTTTTAGGGTTCCGTTCTTACTTCGAACGAAAAGTATGCCTCTGGATCCATTCTAAACTATCTTTTTTTACTTAATAGATGTATTATTTGGCAGACGGGTTGGCCAAGAGTTTCGATATATATGGCAGAGTTTTCCTTCTCTGGGTGCTGGATGTGATCATACCAGCAGCTTTACCTTAGTCGCATTGTACGACACCTCGGTAAGAGTGAGGGTGGCATATTCTACTCTGCCGGGGTACCACACGGGTGTTGTATATGTCTATTGGTGGGATATTATTATCTACTGAAATTGTCTTTAGGTACATTCAGATATTAAATGTAACCAATTCGTTAAATCTTTATAGTGTAAGGCAAGGAACAGTGATAAACCTCTGTATTTTATTACTCGATGAAGACTGAACTGTTTGAAGGTCAGGATTAACAACGTGAACCTTTATTAACCCTTGTTGAGAATCTGCAGATGAATGGGAACTAACTGCAACTCCTTTTTGTAAAGGTTCCGTAGTTGTATGTTGGTATAGAAGTAGATACACTTGGAACAACCTTAGTCTTCAGTAGAAATAAGTTGCATGAATCGATTTTTTTTATACTATGGCTTTACCCAAAGATATTTTGCCAATGTCAAGTAACTTATTGAGAATAAATAGGTATTTAACAGTCGAAGTGAGTCAAAGTCAGAGTCACTCAATAAAAGCAGGTATTTTACGTATATTGACGACTCGTTTGGAACAGTGGTAGTGAACACTGCCTTTGGTCCAAGGGTTGCGGGTTCGATCCCCGCACAGTACAAACATTTGTGTGTATGAACATGTCTGTTTGTATTGGTCTGGGCGTTTGTACCTACGTATTATAAGTATGTATTTACAAAATAAAAGTAATATATGTATATATTTGTAATTCCACTGTTGATTCTGATATCCGTAACACAGGTGCTTGAGCTACCTATTTCGGAGTCAGATCAATGTATGTGATGTTGATAAATATTTATTTATTTATTTATCGACCTACGGATTCTGCCGATACCATTCTAAACACAATCGCAGGTTTTAAGACTCTATTAAGTTCAAGCATGTTGTCCGATTCTATATACTTTAAAATTTAAAATTCTTAATACTTTTCTTAATGGATTCGCCGTTGTACTTTTGTAAAAATGTCTCATAATCACCACAATTAAGGAGGCTCAAAGTCACCCAGAGAGCAATGGAGAGGGCTATGCTGAGTCTCCTTGCGTGATCGTTTCAGAAATGATGCAGAAAATGCAGAAATGATGCAGATCAGCAGGAGAACTAAGGTCACAGATATAGCCCAAAGGATTGCATACCTCAAGTGGCAATGAGCAGGGCACATAACGAGGAGAACAGACGGCTGTTGGGGCGGAAAAGTCCTCGAGTGGAGGCCACGTGCAGGGAGTCGTAGCCGTAGCAAGCCCCACACGGTTGACCGACGATCTGGTGAAGGTCGCGGGAATCCATTGGATGCGAGCGGTGCAAGACGGATGTGTGGAGATCATTGGGATAAGCCTATGTCGTCTATTGGCTGAAATGATGAATCGCCACAATTAATACAAATCTTCTGGCGGCGCTAGTTACTTCGATGCTTCACCTTAACGAATATATAATATTTTATTTTATAGTAAATACAGATTAAAAAAAATACTAACACCACAAAGGATTATTACTTGCGTAATAGAGAAAATTCTCGGTAAGAGAAGTCCAGAGCATAGATCCTGCCAGTTTAATGAAGGGCAATAAGGTCTTAAACCACCTCCAGTAATGGCCAGTAAACCGCAGCAGGTCACACTTGAGGCCTTTTAGGGTTCCGTACTTACTTCAAACGAAAAATATGCCTTAGGATCCATTCTAAACTATCTTTTTTTTACTTAATAGATGTATTATTAAGAATGAAACGTCACATCATCGCATCGTCAGCCCATTTAAGTCCCCACTGCTGGAGCACGGGCCTCCCTCAATCACATGAGGGGTAATTGCCATAATCACCACGATTGGCAGACGGGTTGGCGAGGGTTTTGATATAAATTCAGAGTTTTCCTTCTTTTTTACGAACACAATAGCAGTTATAAAAAAAAATACTTACACGCCTTGGTTATAGTTGAAGGTAGGTACGCATCAATCCCTCAATCACATGAGGGGTAATTGCCATACTCACCATGTTTGGCAGACGGGTTGGCGAGGGTTTTGATATAAATGCAGAGTTTTCCTTCTCTGGGTGCTGATGATCATGCCAGCAGCTTTACCTTAGTCGCCTTTTACGACACCTCGGTATGAGAATGAAACGTATTTAAGCGAAATAAATAGGTTTCCTGGCAAGAATGAATTAAACAAACTGAGCTGTGCGTGCAAATCTAATGACAGCTCAGAAACCGACGCTTTTAAAGATGTGAGCGGCGTCGGGTTAGTCTCAAAGAGACTGTCCCGACGCCGTATAAGCAGTATAAGTGTTTTCCGAGAGATTGTAACCGAAATTGTTTAAAATAGATCCAGTTTACTAGCTAAAAATTAAAATGGCGTCGCTAGTGTGCCCTACCCGTCACCTTAAGTAGCTAAAGATCCCAATAAAATCAAATAAAGGTTAAAAAAATCAATATAACACTTATAAATACCTAATAATTGCAATTTCAAAATTGTATCATCAATTTTCAGATTTCTTACAATTTATTTCTCACCATTGTGATGCCGCGATGTGAATACCAAAATAAAAGAAACCAAGTCGTCAAAACGGCAATTAACCCTTAACCTTAAAAAGTTGCCCATTAACTTACAAAAAAGGACAAACAAAGGTTCATTGGGAAGTATGCATTTTTTCCCTCACAACAATGTTGATGCAAAAAGTTCACAATGAGCTATTAAGTTGCGGCCTCGTTACGCCGAAACAGAGCGGCGCCGCCAACTATCTGATATCGAACAAAGATTTGTAATTACTGGAAGAGACATTGAAGACTGGTTAGCACTTAGCATATATTGTTATTACCAGATCAATTAGGTATGGTATTATTACCGTACCTAATTGATCTTGACGTCGCGTCAATTCCCGTGGTTATCCACGGGAATTAACGCGATGTTAATTTTTGCGTCATTATTAACCATAGTTATAAATGCAACGCGAAAATCTAAAGATCAGTAATTGACGTCGATTAACTTGTCTTTTACCATAGCATTGTTAGTAAAGTGTGAATATCTTAAATTAAATTACTAGAAATTCTTCGCACCCGCGCTGTGAACACAAATGCAATGCATTAATCATTTATTATAGATTCACTCTATTTTTCTTGATCGTAAATCGAATCGGTTTCAGCTCAGTTCCTGCCAGCGCCAGTGCACATCTTCACTTTACTTGGCCTGAGTGAGGCGCTGAAAAACTGACAACCGTTGGAGTAAATGAGTTCTGGAGAAGTTGATAAACACTGGATATTGTAAATATACCTACAATATTGACGAGATTATCGACAGCACATGTCGAATCAACACTTATAGATTAGCGTCCAGAGATGAGCGAGATGAAATATTAAGTGCATTATTTACTGGAGTTCTGGAGTAGATACCTCATCTCGGTAAATTTTTGAGTAGTAAAGTATGTACGATTAGGTAGAGTCAGAGAGAAAAAGGTTCGTCATCTTAAGGTAAATTTTCGCTTGAACGGCAAGAATCAGTTATACCAACATACCGTTTAAAAAGGTCTGCCAACCTTTTGAAAATATCATAATATATTTTGTCTTCAAATATGGAATAGATAGAGAGATTTTGACCTTTTAACCTATTATCCAAGCTATCCGCGTATGACACATGAGAAACATAATAGCAAACATCCAAATTGAAAACGTCAGCGACCATGACAGTATTTTTTTTATTTTAAGTTTAAATGCCACGTCAAAGATAAAGACTTTTTATTTGTAAAAACCTTGAGTAAATTTGATACAGAAGTTTACCTATATAGGTTTTACTTCATATCTTTAAATTTTCTTTATATCAAAACATTGATTATGTTGTTACAAGCAAATCTCAACTTTCTGATTTAATAGTTAAGCATAATTTTCTGTGCAACAGGTATTACTTGGACAAATTCACGAAAGGTAATAAGTGCTAAGGTAATAAATTAATTAATTAATGGACAAACATTTGTGCGATGAACACTTGTGTTTGTTCAGTGTCTGGGTGTAATATATTATGTATTTAAGTATATATTTGTGTTCCTCTGTTGTCTGATATCTGTAACACAAGTGCTTAAGCTACTTAGTACGGAATCAAATCAACGTATGAGATATTGTGAGAATTATTATTATTATTATTAAATGCATATCAAACAAATCAATTTAATAACTGACGAACCTTTTCGTTCTTTGACTGTACTCGTACAAGTAATGTCACATCCAGTAGAAACTAGTTCTCCGACGGCCAGCTCTAATGGGCAGTGCGTAGACGCCTTGTAAATATAGTCGTTAGCATTTATTCACATAATGACTTTATTATGAACGGCCGATGCTGATGAAGGCTCTGCTAATACTTAGCTTTATCGGCCTGAGCCGATCTGAGCTATTTCCTTGGTATTTTGTGTTCAGTTAGAACGGGCATGTTGGCGAGGTGTTAACGTAAGTTGTATTATTAAGGGTATTGAACAACAATATGTACGTGCATCTTCTGAGTGAGTAGGATGCACTTGAATATTTTTTTTGCGAATTCGCACATAAAATAGTACGTAACTCGTTTTCATAAATGTCGAAAAGTTTTTGTTCTCACTAAAATTTTTGGTGATTTTACAAATTAAAAATGATTTTGGCAGAGCCACGCTTGGGCATGAATGAATGAGCCGGCTCGACTAAAGTAATACCACTGGCCTTACAGAAAACCGCCTTGAAGCAGGACATGTACTGTGTTTCGCTGCGTGAGTGAGGGTACCGGAGCTCCAATTTGGGTGAAAGGGGGTGTTATAAGGTTGGTAGCGCACTTGTGACTTTACTGGGTGGCTGCAATTGCTTACTATCAGGTAATCCGTCTGCTCGTCTGCCATGCATAAAATAAGTAACATAGAATTTGTTATAAAATATTCTATTTTAAAGAATTTATTTCGTAAGTTTAAAACACTACTTATGTTCATACATATTGTAATGCAATAAATCGTATATAATGTACAAATAACAAGTATATTAATTATTTTGTGCTATACTTGGGTTTACTTTAAACTTTAACAATAATTATGAGTTTTAAAAGTAGTTTATTTAACAGGTATTATCTTATACCATTTTAGATTTTACAAACTCGCATTCTTTCAAAGGCGGGTAAAACCATTTTCTTTTATAGAGATTGTGTTTCGATTTTCTGGTAATCTCTTCTCATAAATAACATTTTATGCTCTGTAAGAGCGAAAAATGTGATTATAACGACGTGTTCAAAGCTATTATTACTACACCTAGCTAGTTAGATAACCAATCAAAAATCGGCAATCTCACAACAGTTAATATCTTGGCACACGGCAGTTTATCTGGCCAAGTTTGAGATAAAGTCTGATCGACGTGCTTAGTAATTTCTGAGTCTGACACGTATCTGTCCCAAACTTATACCCATATCTTATCAATGGTATAGAACACTAGATGAAATTTTAATGTGTTATTTACTTAATGGGATAGATGGATATACATTATTGCACAAAATACACAATTTAAGTAATAGATGTTCCATTAATATTATATTTCAAGATATTTTACCGATTCTAGTCGTGTTGACATTTTTAATTATTCTTATCTCTTTATACTTTGTTTACGAATAGGCTGGTGATATCGATAGGTAGGTAGGTTACGTTAGGGTAGTTATTTGTAAGTAATTAATTTCTTAGCCTTATGCCAGCTCTTCAACAATTATGAAATGAGCAGTAAGCATTTAAAAAAAGTACCTATCTAATTATTATATAAAGGATAAAAAAAATATTGCTAAATAAATTTTTATACACAACAAATAATGATTAACTAAAGCCTTTCGGTTTCATTCATAAACTTTTATTAAACTTGGTTAACTGAAACTGTTTTTCGTAAAATTTGAACGATTTTCTTTAAGTTCAAACTTCTTTATAACACCATTTACAAAGGTTTATTGAAAGTTGATGAATAATAAAGCCGTTTGTCTTTTTTTTGCCTTTGTTTTACGACAGAACTTGGCTTATTTTTACAATTCCTAATATAAGTGGGTTTTTTTTCTCCCACGACGAAATTGCCAGGATAGGTGGATGATTGCTTTATATACGGTCTGCGCTTGCGCTCTTGTTATTAGTCGTAATGATAGGTTTCGACTGTCGGTAACGTGTGCAGTTATATTACCCAGCCGTTTGTAATGTTATAAAGGTAACATCACTCTTATGGCAATGCATTTAGGGTTCCGGATTTTGAAGGCGTTTTCGTATGCGTGACTGTATATTTCGTGTTACGGGATAAAGTCTTAATCTCGCCGTAAGAAATTGTTCTATTCCCATAGATGGTGTTGGCTGTTTTCTGAATCACGTAAGTATTACGTTACTATTGTCTTCAACGGAACTTTCTATTACGTACAGTGGCGGGCAGGTCAAGCTATACAAAACTGTCAAATTTCCTCAATCGATTTCGAACTCAATGTGTAACAATATATAATCGAATGAAAAAATTTGACAGTTTTGTATAGCTTGATGTGTCCGCCACTGTACCTCAGTTCTGTGGAACGGTTTGGCTGCAGAAGTGTTTCCCGACGGTTACGACTGAGGGACCTTCAAGAGCGTACTCTTTTTTAAAAAGGCCGGCAACACATTAGCGATCTCTCTGATATTGCAGATGTTCATGGGCGGTGTTGATTACATTCCATCAGGACTCGCTTGCTCGTTTGTCCGCCTCAAGCATAAAAAACTGGCGTGGCTATTTACACCCAAAAAGATTTGGTAAAACCATACCAAAAATACCTTTGCTTGGATATATATATTTTTCAGATATAGGTTTCAAAAATATTAATTTTTCGAGCATTTAAGAAACTTTTTCAAGTAATTATAATTTAATATAAAATAAAGATATTATTTCACAACATCTCATATTCTTCATCTTCTTCAGCAGCATGTGTTTGCCCACTGCAGAGCATATGCCTCTCCAATTTCTCTCCACTTTCTTCCGTCGTGGGTTTTCCTGGACCACGCTACTCCAACTTCATTTGATGTCATTGGACCATCTGACTCCGAGATAGGTAGTATAAGCACCCGTGATACGGATATCAGAATCAACAGTGGAATTACAAATAGGTATATAATACCTACATACATGTGATACTTTTATTTTCCAATACATACTTATATTTATAGGAAACATCCAGAAAAATACAAACAAATTATCGTCTGCAGTAGCTGATATAATTAGAGCAGCTACTTTTTAGGGTTCCGTAGCCAAATGGCAAAAAACGGAACCCTTATAGGTTCGTCATGTCTGTCCGTCTATGTGTCCGTCCGTATGTTACAGTCACTTTTATCCGAAACTATAAGAACTATACTATTGAAACTTGGTAAATAGATGTATTTTGCTAACCGCATTACGATTTCTACATAAAAATTGGAAAAAATAAAAAAATATTGAAGGGGTCTCCATACTTGAAACTAGAACTCAAAAAAATATTTTTCATCAAACCTTTACGTGTGGGGTAACCACCCCACACGTAAATCCATAGATATGGATAGGTCTTTAAATATGATGTTGAGGTTTTTAACATTTTTTTTTCTAAACAATACTTTGCTCCCGAAGTGGTAAATTCTGTCGTCGTCGTCAATTGGTTGGAAAACGAAATTTGGTATCGACTGGATTTAGTAAGTGGTTTTTTTAATACGTTATAAACCGTAAACCGCAATTTACCTTCCATATATGGTACCGGCAGAGTAGAATAGGCCACCCTCACTCTTACCGATGTGTTGTAAAAGGCGACTAAGGTAAAGCTGCTGGCATGATCATCAGCACCCAGACAAGGAAAACTCTGCATTTATATCAAAACCCTCGCCAACCCGTCTGCCAAGCGTGGTGAGTATGGCAAATACCCCTCATGTGATTGAGGGAGGCCCTTGCCCCAGCAGTGAGGACTTAATGGGCTGACGATGATATATTACTTGCTGCTACGGAACCCTTCATGGGCGAGTCCGACTCGCACTTGGCGGTTTTTTTTTTATCTGATAGATCAGATTAGCAGACGGATCACGGATGGAAAATTATAGGTAAATATAATTCCTGAGATGTGTCACTACTCCCGATGCTCTACTCACATGATATTGACAGAGTTGACTACGTTTCTGACGCACAAGACCACTAGATATAAATAAAAAAGGGATAAATATGACACCCCGTAATGACATCTAAAATCCAAAAAAACCAGTCACCATAGGGTTTCAAATTCAGAAATTTAAATCCAAACAAACTTCTTTTGCATATCCTGTTAAGTGGCAGTTATCACGGAGCGGCACACTCGCAATTTCCTTAAGGAAAAGCCCCACTTAACTAAATAACACTTGCATACTGGCGTAATCGTAGCTGGGAGATGTGAGATGAAATTGAGTGGGATTTAGATAAACAATAACGTGGTCTGGTTTTCAATGTGATTGTAATAGAATAGCGTTTTGTTGATATGTGTAAAGCTACGTAAATCCTGTATTACTCTTTGAACATGCGCAATTTTTATTAGTCTCCATATTTAATCGATTGCCACGTCCACGACGATCGTTACGACCAATCCTTGTATCGGCGTCATCTACGATGCGACCAATCGCGTACGTTATCGCATTACCTCAAAACATATATACTATTTAAAAAGAGGTAAATCCTACAGACAACACAAAATGCTTGTGCGATGTGATCGATACCTAGCGCCATCTATTGGTACAAAGTGGAACTAATGTCCCGGATCACTAGTTTTCATATTATCGATTATTACATTGATGCGTACCTACCTTAAACTATAACCAAGGCGTGTGAGTATTTTTTTATGACTGCTATTGTGTTCGTAAAAAAGAGGGAAAACTCTGCATTTATATTAAAACCCTCGCCAACCCGTCTGCCAAATGTGGTGAGTATGGCAATTACCTGACCATAATTTTTCTGCTAATGACTATTTCGCAAGATTAACCGGTGTGATGAGTTTAGTAAAGCTAGATTTATTTTCATTGGACTTATGACAGCACCAAATAAAATACAAATAGACCTATAAAATACAACACGACCAGTTTAGCGCACTCCTTTGAGGACTTCCCGTCACTCCTCTCAATTCTCTACCCAGTCCTTTATTGCCCAGTCCATACGTTTATGGAACTCCTTGCCCCTGTCTATAAGACAGTTTTAATCATTGCCATCCGAGTCAAAATTCACTTTTTGAAACTACAACATCCACTTCACTCTTCCTCATTCCATCGAGTTTTCTATACGTCTTATTATCAGCAGCTGTACTTGACGGTCCGTCTTAAATTCATTTGATTATCATATATTTTTTTTCTTTTTCTAATATCAATCTCATAATATTATGTATGTATATAGTCTATTATTTAATTATATTTAAGCATAATGTATTTATTAGTTTATAATATTCTATTGAATTTATGTATTAGTGTTATAAATTTTAACATATGAAAAGTTTATCTCTTTTTGTTTTTTTTATTTCTTTTTTTCCTTATCAAATATTGCACCATCTACCCTTCCTATTAAATGTCCTTTACCCGAAATTTGTCTGGAATGTTTTCGCTTTCAGCGATAAGACTGCCTAAATTGTTCACGAAAAATTCTGTAATGCCTAGTACTTAAGTTATGTACTTTGTGCAATAAAGTATATCTATCTATCTATCAAATATCTTTTGGGTGTGGGTGTTTGTGGTACTTTGTTGCTAGTTTCGTTAGTTCTAAGTTTGGGACCAGAACAGCGTAGTTGTTACTGTCTCAAGTTGTTTATTTTTAGACAACACAATTAAAGCAAACATATGTAATACATTATGGATGAAAATAAGTTAATAAGAGATTTATTCATAGTCTAATTTTGAGATGTTTCTACATGAAATCAGCAAAACACCCCCACCACCTCAGCCAATATCATTTTATCGACCAATACAGTAGATAACCACTACACGCACAAAATATCCACTACACGCACTGAAATAAAAAAGTGATAACCATTGATATATGGCCGCGACGTTCACCATATTGGAGCTGTGTTTAACAATAGCCGTTAATCCGACTGTGACGACGTTGATAGCGCTCGTTTCGTCGATATTTTAATACTTTTTGAGCTATGGACAACTCTACTTATATTATTCTATCAGATGCTTGATCCGAAAAGCAATGTTTGACCAGTTGAGAATCTAGTGCAGACTCCTAGATATTTAATACACACTAAATACGCTCTAGCGAAGCTAATTGATTTAATTATTATTAACAAGTAAACATGACCTATTTTAACAATAACGGACTACGGAGACGTGGCAAATATGTATAAATAAATAAATAAATATTTCACAACGTCACATACATTGATCTGACTCTGAGATAGGTAGCTGAAGCACCTGTGTTTCGGATATCAGAATCATTAGTGGGATTACAAATATATACATATAATACTTTTCTTTTGTAAATAAATACTTATAATACATAGAAAACACCCAGACCAATACAAAAAGACATGCTCATGCACACAAATGTTTGTACTGTGCGGGGATCGAACCCGCAACACTTGGACCATAGGCAGCGTTTACTACCACTGTTCCAAACAGGTCGTCAAAACTATTTATTTTATAATATTTTTTTTGTGTTAGGTGGCAGACGAGCAATCGGATCACCTGATGGTAGGTAAGCGGTTGCCGCCGCCCATGGACACCCGCGACACCAGTGGATTATATAAATATTTGATCTTTTTTTGCACCTGAAACATTGATTTACGCCAAAAGTAGCTGCTTTTGGCTTGAACTAAAGTTTCGAGTACTAAAACAGACCAAATCGTAAGTATACAATGATTAAATAAATAGAATACAGGTTTGCTTAGTCTAACAGTTCAAACAGGAAAAAATAAACACAGTTTAGTAGTTGAAGAATTGAATCAATTGGTGTCGCTAGTGTGCCTAGTCTTCGCCTTAACGTAACCGCCCGCGCGCAACCACACACGCGCACACACACACACACACACACACAAACACACACGTACACACATTATATTATGTTACTAAGTAGAACTCACAAACACACTTAACCGATGGTATATGCTTTGTCGTTTAACTACTTTCTTTATTATCTTATTTTCCACCTTAATTTCTCTCTTTATATCTGAAAATTCTGTATGATTTGGCATAGTGCAGCTTATGGGTAAACGCATTGTTTAGGCTATTCTATTCAACACATTATACTTAGGTACTTTTATTAATTGTATAAATAAGGGAAACCTGTTATTAGCTTTACTCTTTGTAACTTAAAAACAATGTTTATGCAACCTGTAATGCTGTTGAATTTCTTAATAAAAAAAAAATAAAAAAAAAACATACAAAATATTTTAATTTTAGGTATTCACACTCATGTTTTTCATTTTTATGTCGAACCACCCTTTTTAAAAAGCCGGCAACGCATTAGCGGTGTCCCTGATTTCGAAGATGTCACCCATAACATAAGTTTGTCGTTGATAAATAAATAAATAAATAAATATTTCACAACATCACATACATTGATCTGACTCCGAGTTTGGTAGCTCAAGCACCTTTGTTACGGATATCAGAATCAACAGTGGGATTACAAATATATACACTTTTCTTTTGTAAATACATACTTATAATACATAGCAAACACCCAGACCAATACAAACAAACATGTTCATGCACACAAATGTTTGTACTGTGCGGGGATCGAACCCGCAACCCTTGGACCATAGGCAGCGTTTACTACCACTGTTCCAAACAGGTCGTCAAAACTATTTATTTTATAATATTTTTTTTGTGTTAGGTGGCAGACGAGCAATCGGATCACCTGATGGTAGGTAAGCGGTTGCCGCCGCCCATGGACACCCGCGACACCAGTGGATTATATAAATATTTGATCTTTTTTTGCACCTGAAACATTGATTTACGCCAAAAGTAGCTGCTTTTGGCTTGAACTAAAGTTTCGAGTACTAAAACAGACCAAATCGTAAGTATACAATGATTAAATAAATAGAATACAGGTTTGCTTAGTCTAACAGTTCAAACAGGAAAAAATAAACACAGTTTAGTAGTTGAAGAATTGAATCAATTGGTGTCGCTAGTGTGCCTAGTCTTCGCCTTAACGTAACCGCCCGCGCGCAACCACACACGCGCACACACACACACACACACACACAAACACACACGTACACACATTATATTATGTTACTAAGTAGAACTCACAAACACACTTAACCGATGGTATATGCTTTGTCGTTTAACTACTTTCTTTATTATCTTATTTTCCACCTTAATTTCTCTCTTTATATCTGAAAATTCTGTATGATTTGGCATAGTGCAGCTTATGGGTAAACGCATTGTTTAGGCTATTCTATTCAACACATTATACTTAGGTACTTTTATTAATTGTATAAATAAGGGAAACCTGTTATTAGCTTTACTCTTTGTAACTTAAAAACAATGTTTATGCAACCTGTAATGCTGTTGAATTTATTAATAAAAAAAAAAAACATACAAAATATTTTAATTTTAGGTATTCACACTCATATTTTTCATTTTTATGTCGAACCACCCTTTTTAAAAAGCCGGCAACGCATTAGCGGTGTCCCTGATTTCGAAGATGTCACCCATAACATAAGTTTGTCGTTGATAAATAAATAAATAAATAAATATTTCACAACATCACATACATTGATCTGACTCCGAGTTTGGTAGCTCAAGCACCTATGTTACGGATATCAGAATCAACAGTGGGATTACAAATATATACACTTTTCTTTTGTAAATACATACTTATAATACATAGCAAACACCCAGACCAATACAAACAAACATGTTCATGCACACAAATGTTTGTACTGTGCGGGGATCGAACCCGCAACCCTTGTATCAGAGGCAGCGTTCACTACCACTGTTCCAATCGGGTTGATTACTTACCGCTTGCTCGTTTGTCGCCTACAGCTAAAAAAAACATGGCTCTCCTATGGTAAAAAAATCTGTTACCCTATCTGGTCACGGTCTGACGATTTTTACTAACTTAGTTACCAAACATCAACCATGGTAACACGAATTTTATTAAATCGATCAATGTTAGCAAAGCAGTTGCACATAACATGTGATTACTTGTAGAAAGTTCTGGAATGAATGAATTTTCCTGTGTTTCCTTTTTTGTTTGAAAAACTTTTAAGTGAGTTCCCTGAGCAGTCGTGTAGGCGTGTGAAAAGTTTGTGGTGTGTGTAAACAAATTGTGAGTAAGAAACATAATGTATCAAGACGGGAATTAACACGATATTTATTATGTGAAACAACATTGTGAACTCACATATTTGGCTCGACGTTATAGTTATAATGCAACGCGAAAATCTTAAAAAACTATTTAGTAAGAAACATGTGCATAAAATTGTTCCATCCACATCATCTAGATGGTTGGCAGTCTTCAACTGTACGTTTCTCAAGAAACTCTCTACCTCGTATGACAAAACTATGTAATTAACTATCACCTGCGGTATTTCCGGACCGAAACGACCTAGAAACCTTCAAGAAAATTGTCAAAAGGTCGGCAGCACACTTGTGTCTCCTCTGGTGTTACAGGTGTCCATGGGCGGCCGTAATCGTTTACCATCAGGTGATCCGTAAATCTCAAAAAAAATAATTTGCTCGCTAAACATGGATGTCGTTTAGGCAAATAAATAATATTTTGAACAAATTTATACCGATCAAATATCTGTATCGCCCCGTTTGGTCAAGTGGCTTAGGTCCTGGGTTCGATTCCCGGGTCGAACAAAGGTATGTTTCGAATTTTTCGAAAACAGTTCGGGATGTTGATCACCTATCCGCATTAGGCAAGCGTGTTGATTAAGTCTAATACCATCATAGTAATCCCGCAGTAGGACAGTATATATAGGCTGATAC
This sequence comes from Marasmia exigua, assembly GCA_019059595.1. Taxonomy (NCBI): domain Eukaryota; kingdom Metazoa; phylum Arthropoda; class Insecta; order Lepidoptera; family Crambidae; genus Marasmia; species Marasmia exigua. Next base: position 20,546,456 of record CM032477.1, on the reverse strand, counting down.
TTTACCTACTTTTAAATGCCTGTAAAAGTTGAATTCCACATCACGTTTTTTAACCGTCTTACTTACTTATCGAGGGCATCATTCTGATGAAAACAAACATTTTTCCCCAAGAAACATAGGGTCTAATCTCTGAAAAGAAAAACACCTTTGCATACAAAAGTGATCAGCTGATAGGTGCAATTTGATTTTGAATTTGACCGTGGGAGAGCCACGCTTCGGCATGAATGGGCCGGCTCGACCGGAGTGATACCACGACCTCACAGAAAACCAGAGTGAAGGAACACTGTGCTATGTTGCGTTGCGTGAGTGAGGGTACCGGAGGCTCAATCTGGGGGAAAGGGAGGTTAAAAGGGGTTAAGGGGGGTTGTGACTCCACTGGTGTCGCGGGTGTCTATGGGTGGCGATAATTGCTTACCATCAGGTGATCCGTCTGATCGTCTGCCGTGAAAAAATATGTATCGGAATTCGTTTTTTTTTTTGAGATTAGACCCTATGTTCCTTGGATTTTTTTTTATTAGTTCAATGCCCACCGTAAGTGAGTAAGGGCCGATTTAACTAATCTTTATGAGTGGATAAATCTACGGTATAGCGTCAAATTTCTATATAATAGATTTAGCATCAGAATAAGATTGGTTAAAAAAGTTAAAACAGCTAAAATTGTTTTTAAAACGAATGCTGAAATGAATCTAACTTATAAAGGTACTAGTATATTTCTTTTATGTCCAGTACACCTTGTGTAAAAGTTGCGAACATCAGACGTCAGTAATCGATTTGCCAAATCCCGGATCAAGAGTACCCCGTATATAAAGTAAGTGATTAAAATGGCCAACAAAACCTATAACGACCTACTAACTGAAACATCAGAGCTCATAGTAGAAGCGACACAAGCCGACGAAGCAGTCTTCGAGGCAGGAGAGGCCGACCGTACTGTTTTACAACCATTACTGACAGAGCTGAAAGTGAGGTACACAGTTCTTCTGGGAAGACTGGACTCAGTATATGATCAGTTGCTGCAACCACAAAAGAGATTGATTATCAAAAGACTGTTGGAGGCATGTCTGGGAAGACTGATAGAAATAAAACATGATTTGGCTGAAATGAACATGTCGGACTACACGTATGATGATGAAGAGGTAAAGTTAATAAAAATGCCCTGACTCGTTTAAATTATACGATCAAAATAAAGTTTTTTTTTTTGTTTATTAACAAAAATGGATCTTAATAAAAATATGTAGGAAATAGTCTTAGATGAAGCAAAAAATAAATAATACTAGGATTTTGTAAACACAGCAAATGATTTAACTTAACATGTCAATAAAAAAATGTTCACATATTCATTTTATTTAATGATAGGTGCTTACCTGTTGTAAAACAAAGTATTGTAGATTTATAGTGAAACTTTTTTTAAATGATCTTAGTTTTAGAAATTTCAAATTCATTTTTCAAATTTTCAAATTTGCACGCACAATTTCAAATTCATTATAGAAAATTAATGTTATCGTATTGGACAGATATATTTATATTGATATTCTTTATTATGAACAATAACAAAAATTAAGGGTAATATTTTTAAGGTTCATATTTTTTATATTTTCAAGGAAAGAAAGAAATCTTCAACTCAAAAAACTAGCGTATCTCTTTTTTTCAGACCTTAAAAAAACTCGAAGTAACTCCATTCGAAGCGGAGCCATGCATCCCCCAGTACTTCATTCGGGAGAGAGAGCAGGAGTACGAAGGTCGTCGCCAGTTCATCATAGACACCTTGACGAAGCTCGGGCACGAGCCTCCAAAGCCAACCACTTTGGTACTGACAGAGCAACAAGCGGTGCTGATTATACAAAGTCATGAGAGAGCTCGACAGGGAAGGCTAAGGTATCTTCGTTTAATTAAAATTACCTAAATTACAGCGAATTTTTTTTACTCACTTTTTTTACGATTTAAAAAAGAAAATAGTATTTTTATTATTATGCGAAGATCTGGGAAGCGTTCCGAGTGGTCACTGCTATCATATTTGATCTATTGTGACCTCCGCTCCCACTTATAGATCGTCTCCGCCCACGGTCAGCATAAATCGTATGATGGCCCTGGGAGCGGTAGCCTTAACATCCTCCGGGCAGATGTGGTAGCTGCCCAGGGTGCAGCTTCATGGGTGCCCGCGGGCATCGCACTGATAAAGGACGCGATAAAGGACGCGGGCAGAGGACGAGACACTGATGCACGCATCGGTGTCTCGTCCTCTGCCTTACAGAATCTATAGGTGGGGTCTCCGACCAGCCTGGTTGTGGTATTGATACCGAAGTAGCTCAATGAATAAAGACATGCGCGTTTTTAACCCACAGTCACATATTCTAATTTAGCATGCACCTCTAGATTTATCAGATCCGTACATTATTGCCGGGTGGATATTCTAAATATTTTGTATGGAGCAGCTGATTTCTTTTTTGCCCATTTTGTTCATCTAGCGTGCTAAATGGACTTCATTCACGATACCTACGATACGATACGATGTGGTTTTCGGGATCTAAATGATAAAAAATAACAGTGTATGTGCAAACTGCATAATTTTACGATTAGCTCAGTGCAGTGGTAAGAAAATTGTGAGAAAATCTTCTCGTTTCAGTTTGTTTCTGAAACGTTTAAACATGTTACAGTTGGTCTGGTTCCCCACTCTAAGGGTTGTGAAGGTTAGATGGCAGTCTCTCCATTGTCTTATTGTATTCTTTGTGAGATGTTCATTTGAGAACGATATGTGACTGTCTTTGCAGACAGTACCTACTGTCTGCAAAGGTAGTTATATGTTGTTCTGTCTCTGCTAACTAATATGGTTTTATAAGTTGTTTGTTACTAACATCATCATCATCATATCAGCCCACATCCACTCACTGCTGAGTATAGGCCTTTTCTTTATCCCGCCATACCCTTCGGTTCCTTGCCAGCCTTATCCATTGTTTCCCCACTGCCGTCACAATATCGTCGGACCATCGTGCAGGCGGTCTACCCACAGGACGTCGTCCCATTCTTGGCTGCCATTCGGTAAGCTTTATATTCCACCTTATCATCTTTACGCCTTGCCAGGTATCCTTCCCATCTCCACTTTAGCTCACACACTCGCGTGCCAACATCTATTACCCTGGTTCTCTTTCGAATTTTATCGTTTGGTACGCGTTACTAACATACTAACATTTTATATGGGCCATGTGTCTTGAAATAAATATTTTTTATTTTATTGTCTTACCAAATCCTTGATCATGGTCTGAGCGTTAACCGGGAATAGTACGTTGAAATCCGGTATTTGTTAAATGCAGGGGGCAGTTCATGAAAGAAATTCGTCTTCTAAAGGAGAAGGGACGGGACCAAAGGGGAGAGATGTCGGCATCAGCAGCCACAGCCATTCAGCGAGTGTGGCGAGGGTTCATTGCGAGGAGGGAGACGAAGAAGAGGAAATTAGCCGAACAACTTCTCATAGGAATGGAACTGCCACCATACACTGAGTCACAAGCAGTCAAGCGAGCTGAAGATGTAAGATAGTCTTCTGAATTTTACTTTTCTGTTTTATCTATTTGGTACATAACTATGCTTTTTTAAGGCTTTTACGCTGGATTCGACCAATTTTTATCCTTATATAAATCTATGGTATAACTTCAGATTTGTATAGAAAGACAGCGCTAACATAGGGATGGTCGTTGCAAAGACGAACCGTTTTAAAAGACCGTTTTGTGTTCCGCGACGATAGAACGGTTTTCCGTTTCATTCTAAAGCAGTCCTCGTCGCGCAAATAGTTTACGCGAATTTGTACTTAATGATAGAGCCTAGAATGCAATGAGATCATTGCGTCGTCGTCGTCGTGTATTGCTTCCTTTCATTGTCTTATGATTTAATGAAATAATCTTTATTTTTACAAGTTAAATTAAGAAAAAATATTACAAATCGAACAAAGAACGTTAAGAAACCCGAAACCATTAGACTCGTCTTCGAGACAAGTTAACGTTTCTCTCGTTTGACCGTCCTGTGCATTGTAATCAGTTATCCGTCTCTATACAATGAAAATAGTAGCAAACGAGGACCGTTTTGAGGACTAGTTTTTGTTCTAGCAAAAACTGAACGACAACGACCCACGACTATTATACCATAGACTTTTTATCGGAATAAGGTTAGTCGAATCGGCCGTTAGAAACTTTTTGAGGAAATTATACTGATGAACCGAATCATTTTCTCTAAGGATTTTTTTATGATGTAGAGGGCAGACGAGCAGACGTATCACCTGTTGGTAAGCAATTACCGCCGTCCATGGACATCTGTCATGTCAAAATAGTCACACGTGCGCTGCTGGCCTTTTTAAAAGGGAGTACGCTCATACATAATCATAGAGTTTAATAAAAAAGGGCTTTGCTGCGGTTAAATGTCCGTCCATATCGATCTGTATTTCCTTTGTACAGCTTTCTTACACAAATAACAAAGCTGGATTATTTTCATGAGTTCATCATAATCAGGTAAAACAATATCGTCGAAAATTACAAGCTGAGAGAAAAGATGAATACGAAAAGGCCTTAGTGTCGATAGAAGATCAGATCCGAACTCAGCAGGGGTCCAAAATTAATGAGCAAATAGGAGATGAGTTGAGAAGGTGGATTTCAGAATACTACGAAAGAACTGACAGGTTACCTGAGATCCCTTCGGAAGAGAGTGGGGGCAGCAGAACTATGTATAGCCGACAAGGTATGAACTTACCATTTTTAATTTTAAAATTCCACATTCAAGCACTTCGTATACAAATTAATATAATTAATTATTAGGTCCTAAGAATTCTTTTTTGATGAATAAATCTCCTCCTTGAATCTTCGCGTCCTTATTCTTAATGCGAACAGCTAAGGAGTGGAATTCCTTACCAAAGTCACTATTCCCTGCAATAGTCATTATTTTATGAATAGCTTTAAGACAAGAGCAAATGATATCATGTAGGCAAACATTGATAGCATTGATGCTTTCAATTAGATGTTTACTTTCGAATGTTTAAAAAATTACTTAATAACAAAATAAAAAAAAATATTTTTACAAATAATAGGTACCGGAATTGACAGTGAACTTAGCAAACAGTCTCCGATATCTTCAAAAGATTCAAAAAGAAGTAAAGAAAGCAAAGACAAAAAGAGTAGCAAAAATGGAGAGAATGGTAAACCAAAAGAAGAAGTAGAAGATCTTTCAATATTCAAATGTACACCTTCAGCTTTTCTTCAGGATGTAGTAAATGCAAATGAAGAGTAAGTAATTAATGCATATCTATTAGCTGACGATAACATAGGTTAAAGATATTCAGAAACACGTAAGTCCAAAGTGGATGCAAGTGGCAAGGGGCAGAGAGGCTGAAATACTTTGTACTATGTCCGAAGACGGACGATACAAGAGCTGGTAAGACGACTGGATAAAAAATAATGTTTCCTGCTAAGCCTTATATTTTTATCAAACTCATAAATATTAATACTATGAAAGCAAGCAAGTTATTATATTGTTCCATTTTATATTCTTAGGTTTGAAGATATATGGAAATACAAAGAAGACATTGACAACACCCATGAAAGATATTACAAAGACATCATAGAAAGAGACAAGATGGTGAAAATAGAACAAGAAATACGTAACATTGTGGATGCAATGATGAGAAGTGAATTGGAACTTTTGCAAGCTGCTTATGATAGAGATAAAGCTATAAAAGGTAAAAAAGGGAAGAAGCCTCAAAAGGTAAATAAGAGTTTTGATCATTAAATACTTCATAATCATATTTCACATTTTTTCATGCTTCCATGTAAGAATGTGGCCCTTGGATATGTTTTCGAAGACATTGCTTTTCAATTAATTTTTATGCCTCTTCTAACGTTTCTAATTCATTTCTGTTCTGTCTTATGCAAAGAGTAAGAATGTAAGAAGTGTGCTTATAAGAAGTTAAATATATCTTGTGTCAGTCAAAGTATGTAGCGAAATTATTCTATTCTTTTAAGACACGAAGAGGAGGTAAGAAAAGTAAAAAGAAGAAAGAAAAAGATCTCACTCCAGATAGAACAACCGAGTCCCTTTTCGAAGAACTAGTATCTAACGGGATTATAAAGCCTTATCCTATGGTCAAAATTGATGATTTTATTGGAGAGAAATGTTACCTTGGAGCTGAGATGAGAAGCAAATGCGAAGAGCCTCCTCCTTGTTTGGGTGATATTAGGCAGCTTGTGAAAGAATATTGTATTTTGCCACTCGGTTCTGAACATGTAAGAACTAATGCGCCTTTGGTTAGATCTGTACTTCTTTGTGGTAAGTAAACGTAAATTAATAAATCTGCCGTCCGCTTGCTGAAAGGTTGCTAAGCCACACCAAACTCCCTATGGCACAGTAACCTTTTAAAAATACAAACAAGGGCATGACTGTCGGAGAACCACGCTTTGGCATGAATGGGCTGGCTCAACCGGAGTGTAACCACGGTTTAGCAGAAAACCGGCGTGAAGCAGCACTGTGCTGCGTTCCGCTGCGTGAGTGAGGCTACTTGAGTCCCAATCCAGGGAAAGGGAGGTTTAAAGGATGGCAGCACACTTGTAACACCACTGGTGTCGCGGGTGTAAATGGGTGGCGGCACTTACCACCTATCACATAAAAAAAACATTCCCTATAGCATGAGTACTCCAGATGTGGAAGTTGAGTGTACAAGAAATCCGACGGTACTTGGTCCAATTGTAGAGCAGTTTGCGATATCATCCTTTGCTGTGCGTCATGCAGTGTGTGGATGTCGTTTTTTGAGGTTTCTCAATACCTAATGGAGAATGTTAGTAGGTATACAAAATAGATTAAAACAATGGTCCCAGTAGATCATATATCTATACAAATAAACAAGTTTTTGTTTCATTCAAATAGACCAAGTAGTAATGAATTTATAGAAAATTTAAATTTCATTTTTTTTTTTGAAATTTTGTATGTATTGAAATGCACGACGTACCTTAATCATATTTTTAGTCATATTTTTTATTCTACCAAGCTGATGGAGATACTTCAGCCCGTGTTTTTTGAAATCAAGTATTTCGAAAGCTACACGACGCATCGTAGTATTGTTTTTTTAATCGTAATTTTTATTTTCAACCAAGGTTAAAGAGAGCTAAAAAATAAAATTAGTGAACATTCTCCATTGAAAAGTATTATATAACTGAGCCCCATACTGAATCTTCATAGCTATAATAATTTTAAATTTTCAATAGGTCCACCAGGCAGCGGTAAAAAGATGCTAGTCCACGCAATATGCAGTGAAGCTGGTGCTATGCTATTTGACTTGACACCAGCTAACATAGTCGGGAAATACCCTGGAAAGACTGGCCTGATCATGCTAATACATCTAGTGATGAAGGTATCAAGGCTACTGCAGCCTTCCGTGATATGGATGGACGAAGCCGACAAGCCGTTTGTCAAGAAGATACCAAAGACAGATAAAACTGATCCAAAGAGATTGAAGAAGGATTTGGTGAAGATTATAAAAGGTAATGAAGATAAAAAATCTATCTCCCAAAAAAATGGTTCGGTTTCAACATGCAAAATAGTAACTATAATGTATCAATACGGGGATTAACACGATATTTATTATGTGAAACAACATTGTGTACTCACATATTTGGCTCGACGTTTCGGCTACGTTATATTGGACAAACGAAAAGGTCAATTGCAGAACGTGTCAAGGAATATATCGCAGCGGTTAAAAATCGACAAGCGAATAAATCGGCAATAGCACAACATCTACTGGAAATGTGAGTTAATCATTGGATGGAACTACATGACCTGAAAATCCTCTCCACCGATCGTCATTATCATACCGGGATAGTATGTGAAGCGATTGAGATCAAGAAGTATAAGACTTTCAATCGGGAGGATAGATTTAAAATATCATCGACATGGAATCCAGTAATGCTTAAGCTGCCTACCGTGAAGGAAGAACTCTTTTCAAACCTCGTTTAAAAAGGACATCTCATAGCAATCAGGGAACACCGCGGCTGGAGGCTCAAAACTAAATAAAACTAGCGACACTAAACAAAAATAGCATCTATAACTGCACTTATGCTGTAGAATATCTACATCTCAACAATTTGTGTCATCACGTATCTAAGTATCGATGCTTTCAAGATATCGAAAATTTTGTTACAAATTATTCTTCTAACAATAACTTTTTATCATTAGCCGTTCGTACAAGCATTTTCATAACACCCCTTATTATTTCCACACGCTCGATCACGAGGACTTTGGCAATATTTTATCGACATATTAACTTTTTATGAAGGACCGAAGCAATAAAAATAATACTTTTTTCAGAAATATTTTTATTGCTTTTTAAATAGTCATAAACAGTAAATTCGATATTAAAATCTTTCCTAAAAGCAATAGAGTGGAGTAAAGCTTACATTTTTTTCTATACTTCTGATATTGGTAAACGCTACAGAAATATTGTTTATGAAAGGTAAGAATAACGCTTCGGCAATAGGCATGAATGGGCCGGCTCAACCAGATTGATGCCATGTATTCACAGAAAGTCAGTGAAGCAGCGTCTACGTTGCGTTTCATTAAACGAGTGTACCCAATCCCGGGGAAAGGGGAGACTTGAGAGTATCCTACCGTGTCCGAGTCTACTGGTGTTGCGGGTTGTCCATGGGTGACGAGAATCGCTTAACCTGTCAGCTTGCCTTTTTTTATTTATTCAAAACTTTATTGCACAGAAAATTTATAAAATAGGCGAACTGCCAACAGCCATTCTGTACCAGTCAACAATCACACCCATCACATAAAAATAGTCACGAATCAATCAGCCGTAATGCCTTTCTCTTTTAGGTATAAACCCAGAAGACCGCGTTCTATTTATAGGCACGTCCAAGAACCCATGGGATGCAGAACAGAAGCTCCTCTTCCAATGCTACAACAAGTACATCCAGATACCTCGAGCTGACTACGGGAGTATATCTCTGATGTGGAGGTCGACACTCCACAAGGCTGGAGCTTTGTCTCCTAGACTAGATCTCTCTTGTCTGTCTAGAGTTTCTGACTCTTATACTTTAGGTAGGTGTGCCATTATGTACTTTATTTATTTATTTATTATGGCATACACTACAGGTTACAATCATAACTTATATTAAATAGTAACATAAAAATATAAAATTGTACTAGATATAAACCCAAAAAAAAATCTGTGAAAAATAATCGCTTTCTACAACCACGAACCAAACAGTGTAAAATAATATTTTTAACACTAAACTTTATACACTTCAAATAACATTTTATAACAGTACACTCGAGAAAAGGTGTCACCGAAGTCGGCGCCCAATCCTATCTTGTAATTTAATACAACATTCAATTATTCAGTACGGATTAGGCGCCGACGTCGGTAAAACCTTTTCTCGAGTGTACTGTTATAAAATGTTATTTGAAATGTATAAAGTGTCGTTTTTTTCGCAGAAAATATTTGTTCAATTAGTGTCTAATTTTTTGGCAGCTTAAATGCCACATATTTATTTATAAAAATATATTTATTTCTAATAATAAGAGTTCTTTTACAGGCCAGTGGTACCGCCATTTGATTTTAATTAACTGCAATTAATTTAAAACGTTAAATTAAAAATTGTTCAAAACATTTAAAATAAAAAACCATATGTGATTTTCAAGCTCATTTTCCACACGCTATTCATGTCACAATCATCTCGAGTATACACCGTCATTTTTTATCGTTTAGCGTGTCAGATCAAGAAAACAAGCGAAAAAAATGTCAGATGTTCCATACAAAATATGTAAAAATTTATAAATATGACCGTGGGAGAGCCACCCTCCGGCACCAGAGAAGGAAAACTCTGCATTTATATCAAAACCCTCGCCAACCCGTCTGCCAAGCGTGGTGAGTATGGCAATTACCCCTCATGTGATTGAGGGAGGCCCGTGCCCCAGCAGAGGGGACTTAAATGGGCTAACGATGACGATGACGGCACCACTGAGCCGTAAAAGCACTCTAAGTTAATATTTTACTGAAAGTCTTTCGGAGCTGTTTCGTAAAGTTCCTCAAAGATAATGCTGAACGTGTAATCACGACCTAATTGGTAAGGTTCGTGGTATTTAAGGGTTCTAAAGATCAGGCCCAACAGACTATTAGTCGCTTTATTTTCATTACCAGACTTCCAGGATCCTAACGACCGCTTTGAGCTGACAATACGCTGAAATAATGACATTTTTTTAGGCACACTCTTAGCTGCATTGAATGCAGTTCTGACGACTAAAAGACGGCTGCAACTTAAAGTGAGAGCATTGACAGCACATGAGATCGCGGTGCAGCTCAGTGGCATGGAGCCTGTGTATGCTGAACAGGTAAGCAGATCTCGTCCTTGACCTCTTGATTACACTAAAACGATCCCACAAGTTTTCAAATTACTATTTCGTTAAACATTAATATGAAAAAGTAAACTAACAGATGGCAATGTGTTGTTACCATACATTTGCAATATGTCAAAATGTATGGAGAATAGACATTTGCATCTGTCAGTTTACTTCTAATTTATGTTTAAGTACCTAGATTATAAGTCTTTATGTTCTAAAGATCAATCAATTTTATTATTATTATTAATTAATAGGGGATTCGGCGGGTAGGGCTACAACAAGCCGCATGGGCTGATGCAATTCAAAGGTTTTAAATTAGTGTCTAGTGGTTTTAAGTTCAAATTTGGTGTTTATTTGTGCAGTGAAGTGCCGCAAAGTGATCCTAATAATAAGAATCGTTGGATTGTATCGTTTTTAACACTGCTATTGTGTGTCGAGTGAGTTGTCTCGTGACAACTTGCTTGGACCAAATAGAGTCTTAAAACCTGAGATTGCTTTTAAAGTGATATCCGCTGATCCGTAGGTCGATAAAACGTAAAACACCGGCGTTTTATTGAGTGACTGTGACTTTGACTGACTTCGACTGTTGACTACCTACTTATTCTCAATAAGTTACTTGACATTGGCAAATTATCTTCAGGTAGAGCCATAATAAAAAAAAATCCGTCTATAGTGTTGATTGCTACAATGAAGCATCCCGAAAACCTCATAATAAGTATATGAATAAAATACATTTAGCATGTTAGATCAACAATATAAACGAAAAAAAAAAAAAAACAGCAAATGTTGTCTGGAAGAAATCGCTACAAGCGATAAGACCGCCTTATTGTACTGTGTGTTGCTGTTGTATCATGCTTGTATTTTATTTTTGTGCAATAAAGAATATCTATCTATCTATCTATCTACAAAATATGCGGCTGTTCCATGCATAGTAGGTGTCGCGGGTAGTCCCGCCAATAATTTATGGAACAGTTTGATTATTTTTCGCATTGTTGATCTAACATGCTAAATGGACTTTATTCGGGATGTATACGATAAAAAAAACGGTGTATTTTATCCTTCCTCCATCTCACCAAGTCATTCAATCCAACTAAACGAGAGGTTACGTCACTTCTTTTTTATTTAAAATTACTAAACAGACGTCACAAAATTTAGGACCCACATAGTCAGTTGTCACACATAGTCATTGACAAAAGTTGTACAGTGGTGCCAGGTTTCGTAACTCACCCCACGACTTCTCCCACTATGGACGTTGAGGTAGAGTCCCAGGAGTTTTAGTCGGTTTTCCTCTAGGCCGGCATTCTCGTTAGGAGAAGCCGTCGCCAGAGGAGAGTCCGACATAACCCACCCGTTTACAGACGGATGGGTATGCGTAACGCATTTCTCCTGAGTCACAAAAAAAAAGTTAAATTTTTAATCTTAGATACTTTTTCAACAGGATGCTGCAGCCGAAACCTGGTGGTACAAGACATCCGTTAGAAAAGAAACGCCAAAAAGTTCTCCAGAGAATTCAGGAGTTGCAGCTGGAAGCGGAGGCAGCCGCTGCAAAATAGGTTTAAGCTTAAATAAAAATATTACATCTACTTACCTTTATAAGTCAAAAAGTTATGCTTAACCAAATATTTTCTAAAGTATAATAAAATACAAATATTTTAATTTAAAATATGACTTGTTTTCTTTCTAGCTAAGGAACATTTAAATAATTCAATAAAGGAGCGCACTATGTTTAGCCCAGTCCGAGGGCTCCAATGGTGTTGTGGGTATCTATGGGCGGCGTCCATCATCTTACCATCAGGTGATGCGTCCAAAAACAGCATTTTTTTATTGCAAAAAATAGGCAGACGAGCATGCGGCCCATCTAATGGTAAATGGTAACCGGCGCTCGTGTGGTGACGCCGTGTGGTCCCCGGCAGAGTAGAATAGGCCACCCTCACTCTTACCGAGGTGTCGTAAAAGGCGACTAAGGTAAAGTTGCTGGCATGATCATCAGCACCCAGAGAAGGAAAACTCTGCATTTATATCAAAACCCTCGCCAACCCGTCTGCCAAGCGTGGTGAGTATGGCAATTACCCCTCATGTGATTGGGGAGGCCCGTGCCCCAGCAATGGGGACTTAAATGGGCTGACGATGATGATGAACCGGCGCTCATAGACAATGCCGGAGCACAGCCATGCCGATAGTCTGCAATGTCCTTTAAAAAAAGGACATGGAACAGGCGATCAGGGAACACCGCGGCTGGAAGCTCATTCCAGAGTTTGCATGAGCGTGGGAAAAATGAGAGTTGATATTGAAGCGTTCTGGAAGGGATTGGTTTCAAATAGCAAGAGTGGAGTTTACCGCGTCATCTAGTCGTGCGATAAGATGGTGACCCTAGTATGATATTAAACAGTTTTTTAGAATACTACCAAACGTGACCGTGGGAGAGCCACACTTCGGCATGAATGGGCCAGCTTGACCGGAGTGATAATACTACGGCCTCACAGAAAACCGGCGTGAAGCAGCACTGTGCTGTGTTTAGCTGCGTGAGTGAGGATACTGGAGGCCCAATCCGGGGGGAAGGGGGGTTTAAGGCAGTGCACTTTGCAACTCTAACAACAAAAAAGTTTTTTTTTGTTAAAATCTACAATAGGTACCTATTTGCAAACAGTTATGGCGATGGCATTAAAAATCCTCTTCCAACTCCTAATACTTAACGAACAAAATCTTCAAAGTAAAAGGTTCTCGAGGCGAGAGCCCCATCTGGGGGTTCCCACGAATATTTGAGGGTGGGGTAGAAATTAAAGCCAATATCCAATTGAAAAATCATGTTTGAAGATTTTGACATTATCCTTTGAAAGGGTTGCTTCACCCTTCGCAAAAGATTTTGAAGAATACTGTTTCAGAAATATTAAAGGAACTAGAATGAAACTCATTTTGCATCGGATAATAATAACCTTACTCCATGGCTTGTATGGCGCAGATTGTGACTAAAACCTCTCTTGTATAGTAGCTTTAGAAATCACTATAACTAGTTTTTACGGAGCGATGGTGGCTCAGTAGATAAAAACGCATCTACGGGAGGTAGTAAATTCGAATCCGAGCATGTACCTTTGGATTTTCATAATAACATTATACATCACGCCAGAACACCAAATTCCACCCACATCACTTGGTTGGATTTTATTAGGCCACAGTGCATGTGGCACGCATTGCTGGGGCACGGGCCTCCCCAATCACATGAGGGGTAATTGCCATACTCACCACGCTTGGCAGACGGGTTGGCAAGGGTTTTGATATAAATGCAGAGTTTTCCTTCTCTGGGTGCTGATGATCATGCCAGCAACTTTACCTTAGTCGCCTTTTACGACACTTCGGTAAGAGTGAGGGTGGCCTTTTCTACTCTGCCGGGGACCACACGGCGTCACCACACGAGCGCCGGTTACCATTTACCATTAGATGGGCCGCATGCTCATCTGCCTATTTTTTTCAATAAAAAAAATTCTGTTTTTGGACGCATCATCTGATGGTAAGTGATGGACGCCGCCCATAGATACCCACAACACCATTGGAGCCCTCGGACTGGGCTAAACATCACATCACTTGCTTGGATTTTATTAGGCCACAGTGCACTTCTCACGCCACTTCCTACCGCTCGTAGTAAAACTATGAAATCAGCTACCAACGATGGTGTTTCCGAACAAATACGACCTGGTGATCTTCAAGAAAAGAACTTATCGCTCCCTTAAGAGCCGGCAACCCTCTGTGATGCCCTGTGTGTCACAGATGTCCATGGGCGGCGGTAATCAATTACCATCAGGTGAGCCGTCTGCTCGTTTTCCGCCGTAATGTGGGAAAAATACCTATATGTGTATATCTATTTCATTAGCTTGGTGGTTAGGAAAATCATCGTGACCTGATAGTTTCTGTATCGTGTAACCATGATTCAGTTACTCTTGTTTCCCATGTCATAGGGTTGCGAATATCAGACGGCAGTAGCTTCAGTGTAATTGCCAGACTCCCCAAATTTTTGAAACCTGTACAAGCGTACTCCGGGCTCCAAGCCACAGCTTTGGGACGGCAACCATCTTTTTAAAATTATGGCAGACAAACGAGCAGATGGCTCACCTGATGGTAAGTGATTATTACCGCGAACTCATCATATCATCATCAGCCCATTTAATGTCCCCACTGCTGGGGCACGGGCCTTCTCCCCAATCACATGAGGGGTAATTGCCATACTCACCACGCTTGGCAGACGGGTTGGCGAGGGTTTTGATATAAATGCAGAGTTTTCCTTCTCTGGGTGCTGATGATCATGCCAGCAGCTTTACCTTAGTCGCCTTTTACGACACTTCGGTAAGAGTGAGGGTGGCCTATTCTACTCTGCCGGGGACCACAACGGCGTCACCACACGAGCGCCGGTTACCATTTACCATTAGATGGGCCGCATGCTCATCTGCCTATTTTTTTCAATAAAAAAATTCTGTTTTTGGACGCATCATCTGATGGTAAGTGATGGACGCCGCCCATAGATACCCACAACACCATTGGAGCCCTCGGACTGGGCTAAACATCACATCACTTGCTTGGATTTTATTAGGCCACAGTGCACTTCTCACGCCACTTCCTACCGCTCGTAGTAAAACTATGAAATCAGCTACCAACGATGGTGTTTCCGAACAAATACGACCTGGTGATCTTCAAGAAAAGAACTTATCTCTCCCTTAAGAGCCGGCAACCCTCTGTGATGCCCTGTGTGTCGCAGATGTCCATGGGCGGCGGTGATCACTTACCATCAGGTGAGCCGTCTGCTCGTTTTCCGCCGTAATGTGGAAAAAATACCTATATGTGTATATCTATTTCATTAGCTTGGTGGTTAGGAAAATCATCGTGACCTGATAGTTTCTGTATCGTGTAACCATGATTCAGTTAATCTGGTTTCCATGTCATAGGGTTGCGAATATCAGACGGCAGTAGCTTCAGTGTAATTGCCAGACTCCCCAAATTTTGAAACCTGTACAAGCGTACCCCGGGCTCCAAGCCACAGCTTTGGACGCAACCATCTTTTTAAAATTATGGCAGACAAACGAGCAGATTGCTCACCTGATGGTAAGTGATTATTACCGCTGACTGATTGTTTTTTTTTTATGCTAGAGGCGACAAACGAGCAAGCGAGTCACCTGATGGAAAGCAATCATCGCCGCCCATTAACATCCGCGAAATCAGAGAGATCGCTAATGCGTTGCCGGCCTTTTTAAAAAGAAGTACACTCTTCTCTTGAAGGTCCCTAAGTCGTAGCCGTCTCGAAATACTCCCATAGGTAAACTGTTCCACAGAACTGAGGTACGTGGTAGAAAGTTCCGCGAAAAACGCACAGTATTCGACCGCCATCCATCGAGATGATGAGAATGGAATGACGATCGCTTGCGTGTGGTTCGATGTAAGAATTCAGCTGCAGGGAGTAGATCAAACAGTTCCTCAGAGCACTCCCCATGATAGATGCGGTATAGAATGCTGAGGGAGGCTATATCCCGCCGCAGTGCTAGATTGTAACTTAGTTTCCATTTCACCAAATGTTTCTGAATTAATTTTGCAATAACACAAGGAATTATTTTAGCTCCATGTCTTTTTAAGTTAACAAGAAAGCTTTTTAATTAAATTAGACAAACCTGCATTGCAGCAGCAAAACAAAGAAAACATTTGCAATAAACTAGCCGAGTTATTCGCCATTCCTATTATAAAACACAATGTTTAACCGTTCACTGTATATTTGTGTAGTTTCTAATAGTTCACTTTTCTACAAATTGTACTAGTTCACTTTAATTCTTGTTACTAACTCTTGAACTTCTGCACTAATTGTTTAACCGTCGGATACTTACGCTGAAATAGCGCCTGCTCTGCTTTTCACTGAGTGAATCAGGGTACCGGATTCCCAATCCCGGGGAAAGGACTGAAGAAGGCTGGCTTCGCACTTGTTACTCATGTGAGCATTCTGTCACTTAAAAGAAAAAAAAACACGTTTTACTTAAAAGTTTTATTTTTAGAATTATCCTACCTTATTCTACGAAGAAAACTACCAATAATCAGGTGTAATTATTGATAAAGCGAGAAGTCAACAAGCGAATTAACCTTTCCAATGCGCACCGCTATAACGCGAACATTCCGTTGAGTGCGTCCTTTTACGCATTTTTTGTATACCAACGTCTAGAAAAGGTGTCATACTTCCTAAAATACGCGGTAGATTTAAACGAAACAAACACTGTTTTAAAGCTTATTAAATTTCCTAAATATCAATAACATAATAAAAACAAAATATAATAAAAAGAAAACGATTTGCCGTTCGCAGCACTTTTACGAATTACCTATTTATATTTTTTTTCACTCTTTTACGCTATGGATCATAAGGATGTGTTCAGAATTGAACTCAAAACGTACATACAATGTCAGAATGGTAGTGTGAATAAAAGTAAGGATCCAAAGCCAAAAACAAAAAAAATCTAATCATGGAAACAAGGTGTTACCATGCGCACTCGATGGGTAAAAATTTCACGGTAACACGGTGTTACCACGCGCATTCGAAAGGTTAATCAAAGTGCGTTTCCCAAAAAAAAACTAATTTATACAACAAAACTATGGAATGAACTATAAAACTTTCCGGGCCGATGCAAACCTTCAAGGAAAGAGCGTAGGTAAAAAGGCCGACTGCGCACTTGTGACTCCTTTGATGTTGCAGGTGTCCATATACGGCGATAATCACTTACCATAAGGTGACATCGTCTGCTCGTTTGCCCTCTATTTCATAAAAACACTCACAGGCACTAGATTTGAAAAAGACTCATTTTTTGTTCAGTGAACTGTTTGCACAACTCTATTCCAATGTTTTACTGTTCCATTAGCTAAATACAATTCCTTTACGTCGCACCCAAATAAAGGGACTTTGAAGAAAAAGCTGCCGTATGAACGGACAACCAATAAATTTGAAAAAAAAACGGATAGATACAGTCAATACGTGCACTAACAAATATACAACCTCATTCAAATATAAACCTTTTTGCTCCATATTAAGAGTCGAGATTTCATTTACATAAGTCTATTTTCACACTTACAGGAAGTCAAAATATTGATTCAACGCAGTTAGGTTCTCGTTTATTTACAGCATATTGATGATGATGATGACATCCTGAAGTCTTTCAACAGTCAGTCTATTAGACGTGTGTAACTCTTTACTGAAATGACTCAGTGATGGGACTCAGCCAAATGATATACTGTTTCATTTAAGTCGAATGAATGGGGGAGTTTAAAGGTTGGCAGCGCACTTGTGACTTCACTAGTGTTCCATGGACGGCGGCAATTGCTTACCATCAGGTGATCCGTCTGCTCGTCTGCCACCAATGTCATAAAAAAACGCATCAACATCTACATAGACATACACCCTGTGATCAAGTCCACAAAATAAAAATGTTTAACGTACATTTATATTGGGCAGATCCGAACCTGTGCCCAGACTTTCATTTTTAGGGTCTCGTAGCCAAATGGCAAAAAACGGAACCCTTATAGGTTCGTCATGTCTGTCCGTCTGTGTGTCCGTCCGTATGTCACAGCCACTTTTCTCCGAAACTATAAGAACTATACTATTGAAACTTGGTAAATAGATGTATTTTATTAACCGCATTACGATTTTTACATAAAAATTAAAAAAATAAAAAAAATTGGGGGGTCTCGATACTTGAAACTGAACTATTTTTTTTTAATCAAACCTATACGTGTGGGGTATCTATGAATAGGTCTTTAAAATGATGTTGAGGCTTTTAACATTTTTTTTTCTAAACACAATACTTTGCACAAGAAACGCTCCCAAAGTGTTAAATTGTGTGACTTCTATAATAAATGAATTATAAAACTAAAAAAAATATATGATGGACATAATCATAAAAACTAACAACGAAAATTGGTTTGAACTAGATATAGTGAGTAGTTTTTTTTAATACGTTATAAACCGTAAACCGCAATTTACCTTCCATATATCTTACTTGCTGCTACGGTACCGTTCATGGGCGAGTCCGACTCGCACATGGCTTGTTTTTTTTTTTTATGAGAGGTGGCAGACGAGCAGACGGATCACCTGATGATAAGCTATTCCGCCGCCCACGGACACCCGCACCACCAGTGGAGTCACAAGTGCGCTGCCAACCTTTTCCCCTTCACCCCCATTGGGCCTCCGGTAACCTCACTCACACGACGAAACACAGCGCAGGCGCTGCTTCACGCCGGTCTTCTGTGAGGCAGACACCGGTCGTCTTATTATTATTATTCTACACATTAAGGATGCCCGCCCGCTTGTTGCCCGCCGGTGTATTCCCTGAACAATATAACCAGGAGCTCTATTTCTGATTTACTCGCCTCGAGACGAGCGCAAGATTTCTACTGATTTTCCTTCGACACGGAATATCGTATTCCGCATTTTTGAATCGTTCGTCTGCAACGAGTGACCCCACCCACTCGTTGGTCAAGTGACTTAAAGTGAGCGGTAGAAGCAACGTCAAAATAGTTGACAACAGCTTTGACTGGTTATGACAGTTGACACAATGTGACATTCATATTTTTTTGTGACAAAAAGCAAAGCTTTTTGGCGGTAATCAATTTTTCGCGTACAAAAACGGACCCAACATTGCGCATGGTTATTTAATAAATAGTATAAGTGTTTTCCCAGAGGTTGTAACCCGAAATTGTTTAATATAGATCCGGTTTAGTAGCTAAAATTTAAATCAATGGCGTCGCTAGTGTGCCCCTACCCGTCACCTTAAACTTATTGCACACACGCCAATAAAACGTTTTTTCGTATCAAAAAGCACACATTCAGAGCAGTATAAAAGTATCTAAAGGCATGTGTGCAGGTCTTATAGTGGTGCGAAATGGCAATGGTTCAGTGAATTGTTTGCTCGACGAGCAACCACTGGTTTTCAGCCATTGCCAGTATTGAGGGATGCACGTGACGGCACCGCAGTAACAACTTATAACCTGTCCGGATAAAGAATGAGATCACAAATGGCGGCGCATCTATTCACTTCTCGCTCGCACACTATTTGCGTCTATGCTCGCACTCGTGGGGTGTGAGTATAGACGCAAATAGTGAGCGAGCGAGAAGTGAATAGATGCGCCGCTATTTGTGATCCCATTCTTTATCCGCACAGTTTGTAAACTAACTAAATGAAAGTAGACAAATAAGTAGACGTTAAAACACGTATTACTTATAAACGATAGTAAAAATAAGTTACAATGTAGGTTAGCCGGTATTCATCCTTTATATTTTTGTTTGTTTTTTTTATAAGTTGATTGTAGTATAAGTAGGTTTATTGGATTATACAGTTATGTATGTATATTTAGTCATATTATATATTACTCACATGTATCTTTATGGATATAAATTTATTTAGCCGTCATACATTTTTCTGCATCGTCTAATGGTTGACTGGTAGAGAATGCTGTATAGCATTAAGTCCGCCAATTGTACGATATTTTTACATACATCACATACATTGATCTGACTCCGAGATAGGTAGCTCAAGCACCTGTGTTACGGGTATCAGAATCAACAGTGGGATTACAAATATATACATATAATATATTTTCTTTTGTAAATACATACTTATACAAACAGACATATTCATGCAAACAAATGTTTGTACTGTGCGGGGAGCGAACCCGCAACCCTTGGACCAAAGGCAGCGTTCACTACCACTGTTCCAAACGGGTCGTCAAATTTTCTTGTGCAATAAAGAATAAATAAATAAATAAGTAACCAAACACGGATTATAGCTGTATTAAAAGTAAATAGATAAGATGTGTGTGTAAAGTTTCTCACGATGCTAGTTGATTATCGCTCTCGGACAAAAATAAAGCAACGGCTTAAAAATATTCAGATTTACCAGTTGACTTTTCATAAAAGCATTGCAACATACCTTCTTTTACCTCTCTTGAATTTTACCTTCCCCTGCCATCACCCCGGCCCCGTATGACGGGGCCCTAACACTTTTTGCGCGCACAAAGGCTACAAACGCTTAGTACTCGTACTAACAAACGGAGTAAGAAAAACCGGGAAATCTGCGTTAGTGAGTAACCTGCTCTTTGTGAGAAAAGTGAATTTTATACTTGTTCCCTTTTTATGGAGCACTTTGTGTGCATTCGCTTGATCGTCTTTTTGTAGAACGGCCTATGTAAATATATCGAGTATTTTTATTTAGATCTATATCTAAATATCTACAATAAAGTATATCTATCTATCTATACAGATAGATATACTTTATTGCACAAAAAACACAACTTTAAAAACTAGGCATTAACCCCCCAGAAACTTAATTGTATAATTTCGGCGGTCTTATCGCTGGAAGCGATTTCTACCAGACAACCTTCAGGCAAAATATATTTGATAGTAGAGGAGGGGTGGGTGGTGCAATATTGAAAAGGGATATAAAAGTGATCTCTATATATATTAAAATATTTATAATTTTGATACATAATTAAACACAATATTATATACTTATAAATAAATATATCTAATTCGGAAAAGATTTGAGATCTAAGCATATTCTCTAAAAGTGGTTTTGTACATTGACCACAAAAAACTCGCCACATTTTGTTAACTCCATACATTGAAAGTAAACTCACCACATGCATTAAAAATATGTGTAAGTTAGTCACAGGCGGGTGAGGTTTGTTTACAATAACCAAAATTATTAATAAACAATTTATTTCATAAAAATAGAACTGTGGTGAATTTACACTTACTTTTTTCTGTGGCGAGTTTACTTTGTGGTCAATGTACAAAAACCCCTCTAAAAATCTATCAGCTTTGTTTTTCAGAAAAAAAAACAATATAGTAAGGTTAACTTGTAACTACAATATTCTAGAGGTACTTTTTATTTGTTTTTATGTGATAGGTGACAGACGAACAGACGGATCACCTGATGGTAAGCGATTACCGCCGCCCATGGACACCAGCAATACCCGTGGAGTCACAAGTGTGCTACCAACCCTTTCCCCCGGATTGGGCCCCCGGTACCCTCACTCACGCAGCGAAACAGCACAGTGCTGCTTTACGCTGGTTTTCTCTGCGGCCGCATAAATAAATATTTGTTAATGTACATACGTATCTCATTAGTTGATTTTTTATAGCAATCTTTTGCTATTTATTCGTAAGTAAATTACACACGTGTTCAGGCGGGACACGAGATGAAATTTTTAAGTGTGTTATTTATTAACGTATCTTATTGTTTTTCTTTTAAATGTACATTAATCTCTATAATGTATCAATACGATATTTATTTTGTGAAACAACATTTCATTTGCAGTCCGCTCGTGACCACGGCTGCTGTAACGTAGCCGAAACGTCGATCCAAATATGTGAGTACACAATGTTGTTCCACATAATAAATATCGTGTTAATTCCCGTATTGATACATTATAGTTATAATGCAACGCGAAAACCTAAAAAAGTACATTAATCTCCTTGGACGCTTATGTATCCTTTTAATAAATACATCTGAACCGATTGAAATTTATTATAAAAATTTAATATAAATTATAATTAATAACATTCCTATGCCTATTATGGCCTAAGCTGATCAATAAATTGTGTACTATAACAAACACCATTTCTGTAACACCATATTTTAAAGAAACTAAAACCCGACTACCAAAAAAACACGCATTAATAAGGCATAATAGTTTCAGCAGAGACAATTTTCTTGTTTCGTACTTTTTAGAGCGTGTTTTTTTAACCGACTTCAAAAAAAGAGGTTCTCAATTCGATTCGATATATATATATTTATGTTTGGTCGCTGATAACTTTGCCATTTATGAACCGATGTAGATGATTATTTTATAGTTGGAAAGAAGTTAGTCCCGGATTGGTACCATGATCAGGATATCAGAATCTGATGATGGAATCCTTGAAAAAATGGGGGGAACTCTCAAATTTTATATGGACACGTAATGTTTTTGCAACTTTTTTCAAAACTACACCAGTATTTATGCCTGACTGTATTAATTTTGTGGCTCTGCTGATGATGGAAGGTCAATTCCTCAACGGTACGGAGTTAAAGGATAACTCTTTCAATACTGTACTCACAATTAGTTTTTTAGTTATTTGGCGAGGATGGAAGAGAAAAAAAAATTCTGCAAAAATAAACCGCCTTCCACGATCACCACGATCTAAAAAGTGTAAAATATATTTTTCACACTTTATACACCTCAAATAACATTTTATAACAGTACATATGGCGGTTTATTTTGCAGAAAAATTTTTGGTGGGGTTTTAGTTTTTAAACTTTAATTTAATTTTTATTTAATATATTTTTAGTTATGTAAATCAAATTACATATTTGAAATGTGCTAAAAAATCTTTTCATTTGATTCCCCACACGTCAAGCAATTTTTTTTAGTTCCTTACTCTATGAGTGCCCTAAAGGGCGCTGTAGTTGTTCCTAAACCTCATCGTCGCTTTCCATCAGGTGGTATTGTAGTCAATCGTTAGCCTATGAGTTCAAAAAAACCCATTCCTTATCAATTAATATTTATATTAAATTGTCTGACCAACGTACCGATTTCATTTCTAATTTGTCTTTCAACCCTGCTTGCAAATACGGATAAAATAAACGCCTAAACGAGCACAATTACAGTATTACTGGGTACAAATCAAACGAGGAACAGTGCGGGCAATAGCGCACAAATGCATGCATAGCCGTATGAATAGATCTGACGTCAATTCGCCAATTGGAATATAACGAAGGGGTTGCATACCTGTTTAGGATAGGACATTAGATGCGAATGTTTAGAAATTCATTTAAGACGATTGTCATCTCAACGTATCATTCCCATTTGCATTAATGATCGACTTGTTTGTTCGTGATGATAGGCCTGGTCGATCGGAGCGATACCACGATACCACGCGGCGTCACAAAAACCAGCGCCTTAATAGTTTAAGGGTATCTCTAGGCAGTAGCAATCGCTTACCATCAGATGATCTGTCTGATCATCATCACATTAAAAATTAAATGACTCAGCCATAGACATGCAATTTAACTAACACGGGAATATTAATTAAATATGCATATTGCTCTTTTATGACGTATCTCTTTCTAACTCAGTGAAGTTTTTGGTGTAAATGACGCAATCAATTTTATAAGCGCCATCGCGTCTTCTATTTTCATAGATTACCACAATCACAATTTCAACTATAAAGATAATGATATTTAACACGACGGTTTATTACTAAGAACCTACATCATAATGCCCTGTTGGTCTAGTGGTTTAAGTACCGGGCCGTGATCTCAGGGTCCTGGGTTCGATTGCCAGGTCGCGCAAAAATCATGTTTCAAAAACATTTTTCGAACATAGCTCGGGTTTGTAATCACCTATCCGCATTTGGCAAGCGTGGTGATTAAGTCTAATCCCGTCATAGTAGTGATGACTTAAGTTCTATGATGGAGGCCATTGCCATGCATTGGGACAGTATATATGCTGATACTACTACCTAAATCATTATTATATTCTTAATGTTTGACGTTATAGCAGCAGTGGTCAGAAGCGTAGGAACAGTCCGATTTGAAACGCCAAAATCTACAAAACTAATCCTAATCATCATTCTAAATATCGAATGCAATGTCATCAATGAGATTGCTAAAGCAATTCATTTAGAGCCAACTCTATTGTTTCGATAAACAGCGAGGGCTAAACTGTTTTTGCATACAATGTTTGTGTGCCAGGAAGTAATTAATTTAATTTTGTTATTCGTTCAAAATTTTATTTGAAAAACGATGACGATTGATTCTGTCATAAAAATATTAGAATAGGCGTTCGTTGCAAGTTGCTTAGTTTTGTGGCATAGTTGCTTCATACCAAAATTAGGTCACTTAAAGTTATTTAAATATAATAAATGCATATATTAAATCTGCCTATCATCATTTCAGCCAATAGACGTCCACTGCTGGACATAGGCCTCCCCCAATGTTCTCCACACAGATCGGTCCTGTGCCGCCCGCATCCAATGGATTCCCGCGATCTTCACCAGATCGTCGGTCCACCTTGTGGGGGGCCTGCCACGGCTGCGACTTCCTTTTACGTGGCCTCCACTCGAGGACCTTTCCGCCCCAACGGCCGTCTGTTCTCCTCGATATGTGCCCTGCCCATTGCCACTTGAGGCATGCAATCCTTTGGGCTATGTCGGTAACCTTAGTTCTCCTGCGGATCTCATCATGATGATGAAATCTGCCTAAAGAAATTAAAAATAATACCTATTGTGTAATAGTCCAGGAATTGGAAAAATTTGGGTGACCAAAAACTGAAAATCACTGTTTATTGCATTCATGTATATATATATATATATATATATATATATATATATATATATATATATATATATATATATTTATTTATATATATATATATTTATTTATATATATATATATATATATATATATATATATATATATATATATATATATATATATATATATATATATATATATATATATATATATATATATATATATATATATATATATATATATATATTTATTTATTTATATATAAAGTAAAATAAGATCTAACACAAAGTTTCCTGCACATCATCACACGAATATTTGTCCAGGGTGGGGATTAAACAGGCTATTTGAAAGTGATAAAAATATACATTTCTTTTATAACATCAGTGTTAATATATATTTTTTGTGTTCCCGTTCCTTCTTGGTGTAGCACATTTCAAATAAAACAAGATCTACAAAGAATACATTCATAGTGTGTGTTTGTCTTTACCTTTTGATCATAATCTAATTTGCTGACTGACATCAACGCAACTCTCGCTTAGGCTGTTTAAACTTGCCTCGTCCGGATTAACAACGCAGGTTACACTCCGGCTGCATATAATATGCATATGCGAGCAGCCGGACTTCTGCTAATTTGGTTTTAGTTGTTTTGTAGTTGGATTGAAGCTAGTTGCCGTAACGGAAAGTAGTAATGAGGCCGACGGGCAAACGGATTACCTGATGGCAAGTGATTGCCGTCGCACATGGACACAGGCACAGACACAGGTGGAGTCATAAGTAAAATCACTAGTAGACTAGCAAGCAAAGTCACCAGTGGAACCAAGCACAAGTCGCAAGTGCAGTCACAAGTGGAGTCACAAGTGGAATCACAAGTGAAGTCACAAGTGGATTCAC
Organism: Marasmia exigua; assembly: GCA_019059595.1. Taxonomy (NCBI): domain Eukaryota; kingdom Metazoa; phylum Arthropoda; class Insecta; order Lepidoptera; family Crambidae; genus Marasmia; species Marasmia exigua. The sequence goes on along the minus strand of CM032477.1, from coordinate 20,520,894 downwards.
AAGTACAGTCACAAGTGCAATCACAAGTGGAGTCATAGGTAGGTGGAGTGAGTCACAACTGGAATGACAAGTGCAGTCACAAATGAAGTCACAAGTGGAATCACAAGTGAAGTCGGATGTGGAGTCACAATTGGAGTCCTAATAGGGTCACAAGTGGAATCACAGGCGGAGTCCTAAGTGGAATCACAAACTGAGTCTCAAATGGAGCTACATGTGGAGTACAGGCATGGTCACAAGTAGAGTAACAAGTGGAGGGTCAAGTGGAGTCACAAGTCGAGTCACAAGTAGATTCACAAGTGAAGTCACATGTGGATTCACAAGTGCAGTGACAAGTGGAGTCAAGTGGAGTCACAAGTAGAGTCACTAGTGGATTCACAAGTAAAGTAACACGTTCAATCACAAGTGGAGTCACAAGTAGAGTCACAAGTGGATTCACAAGTGGAGTCATAAGTGCAGTCACAAGTGGATTCACAAGTACAGTCACAAGTGTAATCACAATTGGAGTCATAGGTAGGTGGAGTGAGTCACAAATGGAGTCACAAGTGCAGTCACAAATGAAGTCACAAGTGGAATCACAAAAGAAGTTGGAAGTGGTGTCACAATTGGAGTCCCAAGTAAGGTCACAAGTGGAATCAAAGGTGGAGTTCTAAGTGGAGTCACAAACTGAGTCTCAAATGGAGCCACATGTGGAGTCACATTCATGGTCACAAGTAGAGTAACAAGTGGAGGCTCAAGTGGAGTCACAAGTGGTGTCATAAGTAGATTCACAAGGGAAGTCACAAGTTGATTCACAAGTGGAGTCACAAGTGGATTCACAGTGGAGTCATAAGTGCAGTCACAAGTGGATTCACAAGTACGGTCACAAGTGTAATCACAATTGGAGTCATAGGTAGGTAGAGTGAGTCACAAATGGAGTCACAAGTGCAATCACAAATGAAGTCACAAGTGGAATCACAAGTGAAGTCGGAAGTGGAGTCACAATTGAAGTCCTAAGTAGGGTCACAAGTGGAAACACAGGTGGAGTCCTAAGTGGAGTCACAAAATGAGTCTCAAATGGAGCTATATGTGGAGTCACAGGCATGGTCACAAGTAGAGTAACAAGTGGAGGCTCAAGTGGAGTCACAAGTGGAGTCACAAGTAGAGTCACAAGTAGATTCACAGTGAAGTCACAAGTGATTCACAAGTGAAGTTCACAAGTTGATTCACAAGTGGAGTCACAAGTGGATTCACAGTGGAGTCATAAGTGCAGTCACAAGTGGATTCACAAGTACAGTCACAAGTGTAATCACAATTGGAGTCATAGGTAGGTAGAGTGAGTCACAAATGGAGTCACAAGTGCAATCACAAATGAAGTCACAAGTGGAATCACAAGTGAAGTCGGAAGTGGAGTCACAATTGAAGTCCTAAGTAGGGTCACAAGTGGAAACACAGGTGGAGTCCTAAGTGGAGTCACAAAATGAGTCTCAAATGGAGCTATATGTGGAGTCACAGGCATGGTCACAAGTAGAGTAACAAGTGGAGGCTCAAGTGGAGTCACAAGTGGAGTCACAAGTAGAGTCACAAGTAGATTCACAAGTGAAGTCACAAGTGGATTCACAAGTGCAGTTACAAGTGGAGTCACAAGTGGAGTCAAGTGGAGTCACAAGTGGAGTCACAAGTAGATTCACAAGTGAAGTCACAAGTGGATTCACAAGTGCAGTTACAAGTGCAGTCACAAGTGGAGTCAAGTGGAGTCACAAGTAGAGTCACTAGTGGATTCACAAGTAAAGTAACACGTGCAATCACAAGTATATTCACAAGTAGAGTCACAAGTAGAGTCACAAGTGGATTCACAAGTGGAGTCATAAGTGCAGTCACAAGTGGTGTCACAAGTGGAGTCACAAATGGAGTAACTAGTAGAAGCGCTAGTGGATTTACAAGTGGAGTCATAAGTGAAGTCAATAATAGAATCGAAGGGCAGTCATAATTGGAGGCACAAGCGGAGTCACAAGTAGAGTCACAAGCGGAGTCACAAGTAGAGTCACAAGTGGATTCACAAGTGGAGTCATAAGTGCAGTCACAAGTGGTGTCACAAGTGGAGTCACAAATGGAGTAACTAGTAGAGGCGCTAGTGGATTTACAAGTGGAGTCATAAGTGAAGTCAATAATAGAATCGAAGGGCAATCATAATTGGAGGCACAAGCGGAGTCACAAGTAGAGTCACAAGCGGAGTCACAAGTAGAGTCACAAGTGGATTCACAAGTGGAGTCATAAGTGCAGTCACAAGTGGTGTCACAAGTGGAGTCACAAATGGAGTAACTAGTAGAGGCGGTAGTGGATTTACAAGTGGAGTCATAAGTAAAGTCAATAATAGAATCGAAGGGCAGTCATAATTGGAGGCACAAGCGGAGTCACAAGTAGAGTCACAAGCGGAGTCACAAGTGAATTCAAAGGTGGAGTCACAACTGCAGTCACAAGTGGAGTATCTAGTGCAGTCACAAGTAATAATAATAATAATAATGTTTATTCAATATCTTTTAAATTACATACATTACAAATGGCTGGGGTCTCTATTTAAGTATGCAATACCTGTGTTTAGAGACCCCGCTCCTCCTTGAAATTTACAAAGATAAGGATCATACCAAACTAATGTGTGTGTGTGTTTGTGTGCATTTGTTCGTATCTATAACTATGTGTGTAGCATGTGTATCTCTGTGTGTGTATCTTTAGTGCGTGTGACTAAAGTGTAAGTATATGTGTGTGTGTCTATGTGAGTTTGAATAACGTGTATCTGGTGTGTTTGTGAGTATGTACGTGCATGAGTGAAGTAGAGTCTCAAGTCCACGGCTGGGCTCCTCTGAGTTCCGCCTCCGGTACCCTCACTCACTCGGCGAAACACAGCGCAAGTGCTGTTTCACACCGGTTTTCAGTGGTATCACTCTAGCCAAGTCGGCTCATTCATAACAAAGCAAGGCTTTCCCATGGTCGGTTGTCTTTCAATCAAAATCTAATCTTCTGTCATCAACGCAACTACGGCTTTGCCCGTTTAACCTCGCCTAGTCCGTATAAACAACGTAGGTTAAACCCCAGCCGCATAGAATATGCATGTGCGAGCGGCCGGTCTTCTGCTAATTTGGTTTTAGTTGTCTTGCAGTGGATCGAAGTTAGTTGCCATAACGGGAAGTCATTGATTCATGTTTAGATTCGTCGCTTGATTGGTGCTTTGGTTTGAGAGTGATTTTGGATGGTATGTCGCATTATCGCGTATCGGTACCAACACAAAAACAAGTCATGGTTTATCCAAGTGCTCACCTCCTCTTCATATAAGCGTGTCATTCCCAGTTGCGTCCAAAGCTGTCGCTCTGGAGCCCGGGGTACGCTTGGACCATGATTCTTGATTTCTACAATATTTCTGAAGTGACTGCTGTCTGACCTTCGCAACCTTTTAACAGGGGAGCCAGACCAACTAAATCATGGTTAAAAGTTCCAGAAACTATCCGTAAGGGAAAACGATGTTTTCCCTTATCGCCGAGCTCATGGTAGGAATAAGCACATGGATTTGAAAAATCCAGAAGTGTAATCCCACTAAAAACTTTCTGTAAAAAACTGGCCAAGTCTCGATGAAGCTGATTGTTTATCTCTGCAAAGTATCTAATGAAATCAAGACAAAGTCGTCGTGATGAGTGATGTCGTGGAGGTTTGTACCCTTGTGTACCATTCAACGGCCAAGTCACACAACACTAACTATAAACAATAAAGAAATCGCGGTAAGAAACCTTAGACTTGGCACTACTTTATCTAGATTTCATTACTTTTTAGAGATCCATTATAGCTCCAACGAGCCAAAATCCAGAAGTGTATGCTCTGATTTGAAGGCGCGTTCTGAGCCACTGAGCTACCATCGCTTGACTTCAATTACCCCCAAGAATTTTCAACAAAATGAAGCTTAATTTGACACCACTACCTAATTTATAGCAATCCAAAGAAGTCTCCTAAGAGCGACATTAAAATTTCTTGATTGACATGGACACTTTATGAATTAATTAGTCCTGGTAATTGCCCCCGTTTAAATATCAGAGTTAATTATTTAAGGTGTCCAGGAAAAGGTTCAACTGGAGTTTGGAATGTCCGCAGGTAATAAATGAGTTTTTGGAAATTGAGAATAAAAAAAGAAAGAAAGATAATGACTGTGAGAGTCTCAAGAAAGTTCTCCATCGAACGATGAAACTAGGGAATGAACTGTCACCTGCGGAATTTCCTTCAAGAAACCTTCAAGAAAAGAGCGTAGGTACTCTTTTTTAAAAGGCCGGCAGCACATTTGCGATTTCTTTGGTGTAAATGTCCATGGGCGGCGGTAAAAGATCCGTCTGCTCGTCTGCCTCCTATCGCGTAAATTAGACATGAAAATAGCACATTATAGTAGGATAGAATATAATTTTTAATAAAATTAAATTACTCATTAAAAAAACAATAGTAACGCTAATAGATCCAATTAACGCTCGTCATGCACTTTTTAAATAGTGGTAAGTAATTAAAACTTAAATATTCCTTATTTCTTCAATTTTAAAATATTCTGACAATAAAATAGGCCTTGAAAATAATATTCGTGGGATCTGGAGGCACGGCAGTGCCCCCGCCAAATCGAGAGCGAAGCAAACATTGCTCTACCATCCTTTACTGGAACTATTTCGCCGCATTTTTAGGCTCCTATTTGAGAACTACAACGCAGAAATTTTCGTAATTTGTTAAGCTATAATGACCTACTTTTAATCCTGAATTTCATGTCTGCATGCCATTTAGTTGCGAAGTTAGGCGAAAGCAAAGTTTCGCATTTTTGACAGACACACTCATGATCATCAAAATAGAACTAGTACTTCCCATAATCTGAGAGAGCTGAAATTTGGCACAGAGTTAGGGTTTGATGGCCACATATAAAAACTAGGATAATCGAAGATCTGGAGTACCTACCTGGTTTAAACCAACTTCACAAATGACTTGGTAATCCCAAAGAAATAAATGAGATTACCAAGTAATATTTGCTGTTCTCCTTACTAAACAATTATATCCAAATTGGCCCAGTTTTTCAGTTAAACCAACTGCATAAATGACTTGGTTATCCCATACAAATATGTGAGATTACCAAGTTATATTTACAGTTCTCCTATACATAAAAATATACTCATATTATTTATACACGACTGGTGGCATAATGATTTATTTAATAAGATTTTCTATAGTTTCTACAAAAGGAAGTGAAATCCCACTAAAAACTTTCTGTAAAAAACTAGCCAAGTCTCGATGGAGCTGATTGTTTATCTCTACAAAGTATCTAATGAAATCTAGACAAAGCCGTCGTGATGAGTGATGTCGTGGAGCACCTGGTTTTGTACCCTTGTGTATCATTCAACGGCCAAGTCACACAACACTAACTATAAACAATAAAGAAATCGCGGTAAGAAACCTTAGACTTGGCACGACTTTATCTAGATTTCATTACTTTTTGGAGATCCATTATAGCTCCAACGAGACTTGGCTATTTTTTTGGTGGGATTTCATCTGACCACAAACGGCATGAACAATCATTTATAAATGTTATTATACAATTTTTACTATACACTCTAAAAATCACTTGACACTCAATAGTCGGATTAACAATTTATTTCAATAATTTGATATGGCATTATACAAATCTAAACTTCACGTATATTTGTCCGTCACCAAATTTTAATGTGAATTTATTGATACAACAAACGCACTGGTGAAGTTTTACGGCGGAGAGAAGGTCCCGTAAGCATTTTTTACCTGCGGAAAGTTATCACTCTATGTGGTAAAAATATTTTATTCTCTTGAAAATAATTTAAGTATTCTTTTTTGTGCTAGAAAAGCCTAAAATCGAGCACATCTGATGGTGGTAAGTAATCATCACGCTCATTGAAAGTCGCTGATGCGTTGCTGACCTAAAGTGTTAATAAAAACAATTAATTGCTTTCCATCAGGTGACTTGCTTGCTCGTTTGTCGCCTCTAGCATAAAAAAGTATATACTTCAGTCTCGGGTTCAATTCCCGGGTTGCGCCAAATTTTGTGCAAAAGCTATTCGGTTAGGATATTCCCTGTCATTCCGGAGTCTAGAAATTAGCGGTCTTGACTAGCCTCAACGGTCGTGTGAGACTCGTGTCCTATTGGAATATGAGGGTAATAATATAATATACAGTGGGCTTGTGTTTGCGCAAACACGTGTACGCTTTAATTATCCTACGGCAGATAGGTATATGAAAAAATAAATATTGAAAAGCCACGAGAACAATATAAATACTTATAATGTATTTATACGAAGGGAACTAATTGTAAGTTTGTGGCCTGAACTAGGAATATCCTGTATCTCATGCAAAAACGAAAGAAAGAATAGAATAAAATGAGCTGATCAATTTCCAACTAAAATAGTATCAGTAAGATGATATTAGGCATTCAAATATAGGTGCTTACTTCTGCAAGTTTTCCGTTTGGGTTATTTTAGTGCGGAATACTAGTGACACTCTCTTTAAACTCATAATCCCTCTAACCCCATACAATAAATAACAGCCAATAACGATGATTCTGAAATCATAATCAGTAATAACATACCAATAAACTAAACTAACACTTGTATGGATCACCGAAAGCAATACCAACAGACGGACTGATCGGTAATCTCTTTAAAATGACGCGTTCTAGTGATGTCTGTGCACATCGATAAGTATCTTTCGGTATTATCGACTGTGTATTGAAAATATACGCTGGTGTGAGTGTTGAGCGGTCAGCGAGTATCAATAACATAACAATATTCGAATAACTTTACCATATTTTCTTACGGAACAGCTCCAGCCAATCGGTTTTGTGACAACGCGAGTAAATTTTGTTTTTATTCGATTTTTTAAAAAAGACAAGATCTTTTATATATATAGAGACATGGATACTTATTTTTTATAAATGCTTACTAATGAGGCCCATTGATAATTTCGATTTTATTAATTTCCGACACTGTTCAAACTGGACACATTGTACAAAAGAGAAAAAATCGTCTTCTTTCTTTTATTTGCTATTTCAAGATTTCCTTGTCCAATCAAAAAACCAGGCAGTATAATGAGTGATATGGCGTCCTACACTACGCTTGCTATAATTTTTAATCATACAACATTCATAATACTAAGGAGCAAGCACTTGGATTACGGATATCAGGCAACTTACAGAGCAATTACAAGTAAAGGTAATACTTAAACCTACTAAAAGGCTAGGTTTTCGAACAGATAAGTACGACCTGGTGACCTTCAAGAAAAGGGTTTATTCCTTTCTTAAGAACCGGCAACGCAAATGTGATACCTCAGGTGTTGCAGATGTCCATGGGTGGCGGTGATCACTTTCCATCAGGTGTGCCGTCTGCTCGTTTGTCCGCTATAATGTAAAAAAAAGGCTAACGACAGTGTGGCGAAGTATTGGGCAGGAAAAATCTAATTTGTCGCCATCGACACGATAAAAAGAAGAAGAAGAAGACTTAAACCTGTCAAAGTATCAAAGGTGAAACATATGGATGTAGCACCCAGACTGATACTTTGTTCTCCAGCTGCAGTTTCATAATCAACGCCACTTTTTTCTTCAAAGCGCTTTACTTTGTACCACAACCAAGCTCGCAGACGGAGGACGTGTTCTGATTGCCAGCGGACGAGAGTTAAGCCCGGTCCAGTCGCGCCGGATAAGTAACGTCTTCGCAACGTAAGTCGGATCTTGAGACATATCGATTGAAACTTACAGGTAACCCAGACTTCTATTGTATTGTGAAATATTTCGGGATTTAGTTGTTCAGTTTGATATAGACCTAGAATTGGAACCTAGTTTTGTGTTTGACAGCTTCAATTCTGGAATCATTCGTTGTCAGACTTTTTGCTAGAGTTTTGCTCTTTAACTAAATAAGTAGTTTGGAGAAATATAATCATTTAAACCTTAGCTTAACCTTTAAAGTTTGAAATTGTATATTTCCAGAGACGTCTTAACTTTTTTATTTTCCCGTCGGTATGTGTCGTTCTTTTGAGATTATATAGCAGATATTAGACCAAAATATCTCTCTTTAGTATTTTTTTAATGTGATGAGGGGCAGAGGAGCAGACGGATCAACTTATTTTTTTTTTAAGATCTTAAATAAAAACATATTGGAATGCTTGTGAAATACTAAAACTAGCTTTCGACCGACTTGTCCTGATATTCAGACTGTTCTCATAAAAATATCTTCCTAGATTGAATTAACTAATTCAATTCATTTTATTTATTGTCAAATAACATATAACCACTGGTTAGTAACAATGTTTACTTAATTCTTTGTTAGTAATAATAATATTATAGTCATTGTCGCATTACATTACATTTGAATTTACACTAATAATAAAAAAATCATTGAAAATTTAAAAAACCCCCGACACAACTAAAGCTTTTTTTTTTGATACCTTTATTGAGGCAGTTGGAACAACAAATAGGTTATTCGTCATTTTCTGACCGCGGCCATCTTGGATTTGAATTTTTTCACAGTTAATATATTCTGCTACTCAAGCCCTTTTATATGATACCCATATTGTGGGAGTAGTGTGAAAACATAAAATCCAAATCTTTGAGACGGCGGCCATCTTGGATCGATTTTTATCCAACATAGCTAAGAACACTCCCTCCTTATACATCTTTCAAACAAAAAAAAAACAAAATCAAAATCGGTTCATTTGTTCAGGAGCTAGGATGCCATAGACAGACACACAGACACACACACACACACCCACACACACACACACACACACCCAAAGACACGTCAAACTTATAACACCCCGTCGTTTTAGCGTCGGGGGCTAAAAATAACTTTAATAATAACATTATTAATGTTAGTTGAAGTCAAGAAAAATGCATAATTCGAAAAATGACGCATGTCAAGCAAATTTTCATCGCAATTTTTTAATGTTGATTCTACAATGACTTCTTCAATTCAATTCTTGACTTTTACTAATTCTAAATATTGTAATACCAATTTCTTCGATCGACACATAACGACCTCTTCTTCTTCTTCTTTGCCTGTTCTCACTTTAGGTGGGGTCGGCTCTCCTTATCCTTCTGCGCCAGGACAATCTGTCCTGGGTTGTCGGGTCAGTGACTTCTTACCTAGGTTGGCTGTACTGGTCCACTTGCCACCACTCTTGCCTTCTGGGGTTGCCAGTGCTTTCTGGACCACATGCTCGCTGTCTCTCCGCATGACGTGGCCGTACCATCTGAGACGTGTTTCGGTGAGCTATTCCTGGACAGGGAGCATAACGATAATCGATAAAAAATACTTCCTCACAGCACTAGCTCCAGCCAAGTCACAGTTAACGTGAGTGCTATCAGGGGCAAACTTAACAGGGATCTCGTAAAATTATTACTTTAACGCCACCTGCCGGCTTATGACAAGAGGATCAGCGCGATGTATAGCGCCCACTACCGGATTACGGGCGTAACACCGAATTATGGCGGGGTTAGCTGCACTATGGATAGTGTTGCACTTAAGTTTGTTTGGTGTGGTAACAGTTCTTTTAGTCAATGGCGGAAATAATGGGGGCTTAAGTATGAAATTGCCGCTTCTAAGACATACCACGTCGTCACAGAAAACCGGCGTGAAGCAGCACTGTGCTGTGTTTCGCTGCGTGAGTGAGGGTACCGGAGGCCCAATCTGGGGGATAGGGGGATTTAAAGGTTGGCAGCGCACTTGTGACTCCACTGGTGTTGCGGGTGCTTACCATTAGGTGATCCGTTTGTTCGTCTGCCTACCTATTACATAAAAAAAAAACAAAACAACAATGGGTAGTGTTATACTTAAGTTTGTTTGGTGTGGTAACAGTTCTTTTAGTTAATGGCGGAAATAATGGGGGTTTAAGGTGACGGGTAGGGCACACTAGACTAAATTTTTAGATCTAATAAACTGCATCTATTTTACACAGTTTCAGGGTTTCGGCAAACATCAATTTTATTTATTTAATACGTATAGTTAACTGTTTGGTCTGCTTTTGCACTAAAATTTTGGATTACCGCCAAAAGTGGCCGCTTTTGGCGGTAATCAATTTTTCGTTTACAAAAACGAATCCAACATTTGTGCATGGTTTTTTAATTAATAGTATAAGTGTTTGCCCTGAGGTTGTAACTCCGAAATTGTTTAAAATAGATCCGGTTTAGTAGCTAAAAATTAAAATCGATTGGCGTCGCTAGTGTGCCCTACCCGTCATCTTAAGTATGAAATTGCTGCTTTTTTAAGACAGTAAAATTTACCTACGTATAAATCCTTTTATAGGCAATAACTCACCATACTATAATTTTATTTTTATTTAACACTACATTTGTAAAGCTTATACAAGTTGTATCTGTGAACATTTACATCCCTTTAACCACGTGTTCTACCAACCATTCTGACAAAATTTGTTCAACGACTTTTCAAAATTCATCGAAATTTTTTTCGACTTGCCATACAAAATGACCAAGTCACGTGACCGACTTTGTATGAAGAGTTGAATTTTTTTCATGCGAATTTCCAAAAGTGATCAAACTAATGTTGTACTAAAGATACACCCTGTATTAAATAAATATCATTTATGTATTTTGATACAGAAATAAATTTAGAATACGACCCATTTTTTTTTCGCAAAATTTACGTTTTTGTCAGTCATAACTTTTTAATCCAAAATATTTTTTACAAAAAAACTATTCTACAAATATCTTACACGTTCCTAAGCGTTGTCAGTTAAAGCATAGTTAATTATGGAGTAGTAACATTAATAATTACTTTGCAAATAAAAAAAAAACTAAGAAAAATACGACTTCTAAGAAAATTGCCATACATACGGCAATTTCATACATTAACCCCTAATAATGCCATTTTCTTAGGAAGTCTCATAGTGACGCTCCGCCATTTTGATGCTTCTTTATAGAAAGAAAAAATGTAAACAGGATTTCGGCGGGTAAGGCTAAAACAAGCCGCATAGGCTGATGCAATTCAAAGGTTTTAAATTAGTGTCTAGTGGTTTTTAGTGTACAAATTTGGTATTTATTTGTGCAGTGAAGCGCCGCAAAGTGAGCCTAATAATAAGAATCGTTGGATTGTATCGTTTTTAACACTGCTATTGTGTGTCGAGTCAGTTGTCTCGTGACAACTTGCTAGGACCTAATAGAGTCTTTGAACCCGCGATTGCTTTTAGAGTGATATCCGCTGGTCGATAAAACGTAAAACACCGGCGTTTTATTGAGTGACTGTGACTTTGACTACATACTTATTCTCAATATGTTACTTGACATTCAATCAATCAATCAATCATTTATTTGCGATAGAACATGGTTATAAATTGGTCTTAACATATACATAGTGCTAACATATTCCGTCGTAATGGACGTGCAAATTTTCAAAATATTCCGATTATTACAATACAATATATTATTTAAAGTTAATGGACTGTTAAGTTCATAATAAATTAATAAATAAAACCCACGGAAAGTACATACAATACAAAAATTTAAATAATCTTAAAATTGCTACACTATTCCATTAAATCATTAAAGGTACATGTCACTTCTGGCTAACTAGTATTATATTTATTTATTCTATAATTACTATCCTTAAAAAAATCGTCAATTGAGTAATAGCATTTCTCGAGCAGCCATTTCTTTAGCACATTGCAGAATTTACCATAGGGAAGTCCAGCAAAATCTTCTGGTAGAGAGTTGTAAATTCGCGGTGCCATATAATGGGAATTCCGTTTATAGAGTTCCAGCTTTGGCACTGGCATTTTGAGAGGCTCATTATTGATAGCTCTTCGTCTTGTTTCTCTAGTTTCGTAAATGGATAAGTTTATTGGCAAATTATCTTCGGGTAGAGCCATAATAAAAAAAAATGTAAACAGTGCCCACCTGTCAAATTTTATTTTTGACCAAGTGTCTGATTATATCGAAGTCATTATAATTAGCCTGTAAGTTTTGAATGCGCACGTCACAATCTCAAACATTGTCTGGGTGCAGCGTGTTTGTTTGAACTGTGGTACAGGCAAAACCTATTTTCATTATCTTTCCACAAATCCCACTTCATTTTTCGAAAACTACATCCTCACATAAATCACTTGGACTAGTCAATTTAACGCAAACTCCCTGAGCCCATAAAGCTATTCGCGAGTCATTTTGTACGGGGGAGGTTATGGAAAAACGCGCTCGTGACGTCATTGTCATTTATCATGCGTCAGGGTTGGCTAGAGTGGATGGGAAAAATAAAAGTACGATCTTATTGTACAATATTTGTAATAAGTCATTGACATGCAAAAGCATTTAATTCGGTTTGAACTCGTTCGACCGTTGGATATCCACGCTTCGGCATGAATGGGCCGGCTCGACCGGAGTGATTCCACGGCCGCACAGAAAACCAGCTTCAAGCGCGCTGTGCGCTGCGCTGTGTTTCGCTGCGTGAGTGAGGGTACCGGAGGCCCATTCCCGGTCGGCAGCGCACTGGTGTCACGAGTGTCTGAGGGCGGCGGCAATCGCTTACCATCAGGCGATCCGTCTGTTTCTCTGCCACCTATCATATAAAAAAACTCAATTAAAAAATGTTGAATCCTTGAAAATTATGATGTGCCCGATCCATGTCATCCGTTGTGATTGCAACGTGGGCTCTTCTTTTGCTTAACATCCGGCTAAGGTGAGCGTATTTCCTGTGCCACTATAAAAAAAAACTTTAACTCTGATAAACTTTCAGCACTTCTCAAATCATTTAAACAGATACATAAATTATTACAAATAATAAAAGCGAAAAAAAAACGCCTTATTGGTATAGCAATTTTTTGCAATTCATTTTTAAGTACATATAATGCACTAAAATTTTTTTCGACAGTCTCACCCGAAGACTGTTAAAAAATTTTAAATGCATTATGTATTTACATTGTTATTTTTGTATCATTTCCATCCCGAAAACCTCATAATAGGCATCGTGAATGAAGTTCATTATACATGTTAGATCAACAATATAAGCAAAAAAAAAACAGCTGTTCCGTACATTATTCATCATCATCATCAGCCCATTTAAGTCCCCACTGCTGGGGCATGGGCCTTCCTCAATCACATGAGGGGTAGTTGCCATACTCACCACGCTTGGCAGACGGGTTGGCGAGGGTTTAGATTTAAATGCAGAGTTTTCCTTCTCTGGGTGCTGATGATCATGCCAGCAGCTTTACCTTACCCTACATTATTGCAGGGTGGATATTCCATTTTGTAGAGAACAAATGATTTTTTTTTCGTTTTTACTGAAGTAAATCAACGCAAGGCGGACGGCGGCAATCGCTTACCATCAGGTGATCCGTCTGCTCGTCTGCCACCTATCACATAAAAAAGTACAATTCTGTTCCCGTATTCAACAGGCACCTCAAGTATATAATATAATTTATTATTTCGTAATTTTACGGGTTCGGCCATCTTGGGTTTGAAAATTGTCATAATGTATTGTATTCTACTACTCAAACCTTTTTATTTGATACCTATATCGAAGGGGGTTGTCATACAATATGTTAATCCGACATTTTGTGGCGGCGGCCATCTTGGATTAATTTCCATCTAACATAGCTAAGAACACTCCCGATCAATTTACCTTTCAACCAAAAAAAAAAACAAAATCAAAGTCGGTTCACCCGTTCTAGAGCTACTATGCCACACTTATAACAACTTATGACACCCAGTAAATTTTTCAACGGGGGTTAAAAAAATTCGAAAAAAGAATAAAAACTGATAGCACCGTTTTAGTTAACAGACGTATAACAAACATTTATGAATAACCTAACCCAAAATATTGACATGTCAAATAATAATAATAAATAGAAGTTTCAATAGTTTCCTCACTGTCGGGGTCACCATCTCTAAATTATCACCCTTTTACTATAACTCCAACAAAAGACGTTCACCCTTTCTAGAAGTCCAACAAAGGCGGTCCCTTTTCACCCCTTACGCAACCCTGCGTTATCACAAACAATGTGTGACGGAAACCCCGTACCTATGGGAAATTCGATACCTGTCGAAGTGACTATTGTTGTTCAATATAACATTACGTGGCCCTTCTAAAAATACATAATGCTACAAAAAGTCGAGAAAACATTAGTATAATAACAATAACGTCTGACCGATTCGGTTACGGCAGCTAATATACCTACAGATAGCTATTCTTTAAAAAACTTTAAAGCTAATTATACAGAGATAAAATGTACAGTAGACCTGCCAAAATCATATCTTTCAAAAGATTGGAACTTTTGCATCTGGATCAGTGCAAAAATGCGAAACAGTGTAACGCATCATTTGGAACATCGAGTCGTTCGCTCATTCGTCACACTTGGAACCATTCCGCTCATTGGGATCATTCAGCCTATTCGGCTCACTTGGATCATTTAGCTCATTTGGTTCACTTAAATCATTCGGATTATTCGGCTCATCCGTATCAGTGAGCGAGATTACTACCGAGTTCCGATTGACCACGAGATCCATTTGACTCGAATGATACATTCAGTGGGAGCGAACGTTAGGTTCGAAACAGTGTATCATTTGGCTGAGTCGGATCACTGAGTCGTCTCAAAATAGCACACGTCTAATCTGATATATCAGTAGCCGATCTAAACGATTTTTGATTCGCCGTAGTCGGGTAAAAATATAAGTTTGTAAAACTCATAGCTCACGATAGCACAACACAAACCTCTGTGATCTTATGTGTCTCCTAACTGTAAATAAAGGGACAGGATATATTTATTTTACTGTGCAAAAGTGTATGCACTTTCTATTTCCGTACCCTTTCTATTCTGATGGGACTCCAGCGTGACACGACCGCAGAGGGATCTTGCGCAGAGTCAACAGCTTAACGTGCTTACCGAGGCACGAGGGATCAGAACCGCCAACTTTTAGACTAGACTCTCTTACGCAGCCGTCACTTTGTGAATTGCGTCTCCTATCCTCTGCCTCTGACAAGAAGACAGAGAGGGAGAGTGATGGAGAAAGAGAGAGAGTCATTTTAATGAAGTCTTGCGCAGGTGATCTTAAAATTACTTGTTGTAGCCTTATAGGAAATCGCTGGATGCAAGCCTCAGTAATAAACGTTTTATGGCTATTATGATGATGAGCCGTACAGGGGGAGGACATTTAATGATTATTGGATCATCATCATCATCTTAGCGTTTTAGCCCAAGCCGTCGCTTTGGAGCCTGGGGTCCGCTATCCAACTTTGACTCCTCCACTTCGCGCGGTCTTGTGCATCCGTAGAGGTAAGTTTATTAGCACGCATGTCATCCTTTACCATGTCGAGAAGGTCTTTTAGGTCTACCGCTTCTGCCAAGACCCAGTGGTGGTGGCCAGACTTTTGGTGGCGGCAAGACATGACTGTACTAACGTAGACTCGCCGGCAATTTGTCTGCTATGTCACGGATATGAAGGCTTTCACGTATGCGTGAGAATCTCACTCGTTCGTAATGATTACTGGATGTTTGAGTTTGAAAAAAACGACATTAGTTGATCACTGAAACTGAACATTCCAAGCGCGATTCAAGTCGGAGCAAAAAAATCCGCTAAAAACATCGAGCGAGCATTTCACCCATCTGCGCTTTGATTTATATTCAGTGTTTTGCAAGAAATACGGAGCTTCTTGCCGATAAATCAGCCGAGCGAAGTCGCTGGACGTTTGCTGTCGTAAATAAAGAAATACTTCAGATCTGCGATATTAATTCTTGGTGACGCGTGCCCTGTTCGCACAATGTATAATATGTTTAAAATACTGTTATTATAGCAACGACTTTAAAGCAACGGCTGCGCAAGAGGTCCCGGGTTCGATCTTCGGGTTGGGCCAAAAATTGTACCCAAGTAAGGAGAGTGCTCAAGTTTGTACGCAAACACAAGTGTACTCTCTATTCCCTTGCCCCTCATATTCCGATGGGACTCTACTGTGACATGACCGAAGAGGGATCGAGGGCAGGATCAACAGCTTAACGTGCTTTCCGGGGCACGGGCGTACAAGACCGCCCACTTCCAGACTCCGGGCTGCCACTAAGAATTTCTTAGCAAAAACTTAGTACAATTGCGTATATGGGTGTATATGGAAGGCGGAAATCGCTTTCGATGACTGATTCGATTTCGGTAACTGTAAGCTTGTCTGCTACATATCACATAAAATCCCATACGGAAAAGGGTAGGTAGATAGGTTTTTTTTTGGGCTTACTCTTGGCTTTACAGCGAACTCTAAGAGTTGAGAAAAAGTCTACAAACGATGAAGCGAGCATATCCAGAAGTAGCTTATTCACTATAGCTTTAATACAATTTTATTGAGTTGTTATCATTCGCGAAAACATATAGATAGGTGTTTGAAACTGACATTTAGAATAAGGCATTTAGGGAGGGGATCTATTACGTCCCTAATAAGCTTCGACTTAAAAATTCAATTTTGTTTTTAAATAAATAGATAGGCTAAAAATAGATAGACACACTTGCATGCAATGGTTTAAAAAAAACAAGTTTAAAGAAAGTAAAGAAAAAAAATACGTTTGCTTTTTTTTTTTGGTCCTAAACCCGCGCGCGGTGACGGCCGCACGTGTGATTCCGCCAATGTCAAGTGTTTAGAGAGACACGTATTAATATTGACCGGTATACGTTTGTTAACACACACAAATTTAGCTTCTTCGGCATGTGTGTCACAGCGATACAAATGTGAAATGCTCAGCAATTTTGTTTAAACAAACTCTTTCAATTAAATATTTTGTTTTTTTTTTTGCGCAATATTCTTCATTTTCCTCAACAAGTCCAGTCAACTTCCCAAGACGTGTAAATACAGCAATTTGTCAGAGAAGTCAGAACAAGCGACAAATTTAATTTCCCTAATCGACCAAATTTGTTTCGCCCATTCAAGAGGAGTCTTAATTCGTCGGTTGGGATTATAAATTTTGTCGTTTATAAATTATCTTGATGCTCTCAGAGGCTTTGCGTTTCTTGATCGTTTTGATAGAATTCGAGGTAAGTGGGGTATAATTTTCTTCAGTTCGACAGATACCTTCAGAGATTGGGGTCAAACCGAAGTGAAGCACTTAAAATCTTAATGCAATTTGGCGTTTCTGGTTTGTTGTGGAATTTAATAGCGAACATTTATTTTCTCATTTGCTAGCAGTTTTGAGTTGATTTCTTTTGTATCGTAAAGTGTTCACCAGTAACAAATACCTTGCAAAAACGCATCTTCTATCATCAAGTATATGTTTACTATTTATATAGAGGAAATTCTAATAACAACGATAGACTTAAGGTGACGGGTAGGGCACACTAGCGACGTCAATCGATTTTAATATTTAGCTACTAAACCGGATCTATTTTAAACAATTTCGGGGTTGCACAAATGTTGGGTCCGTTTTAGTACGCGAAAAACGCGTTTTCGCGTACGTGTTGGTCCCAACATTTCTGCATGATTATTTTAATAAATAGTATAAGTGTTTGCCAAGAGGTTGTAATCCCGAAATTGTTTAAAATAGATCCGGTTTAGTAGCTGAAAATTAAAATCAATCGGCGTCGCTAGTGTGCCCTACCCGTCACCTTAAACGTAAAACACATACGCGATTTTATCGACGCCCAACGCCATCTATTGCTACAGTCACGTGCACTAATAAGTAATAGCCTCATTCGAATATAAATCTTATTGTTCCGCCTTAAGGATGTGTCAAGATTTCATTGCAGGTGACTGGAACTGGAACGAATACAGTTAAGAAATCGGGCTTCGCAAATCAAAATCCTAGAGCGAAGTGAGCTTGGGCCACCAGCATGGACCAGGTGCCACTGAATTCACAATGATCAGCTTAGTTTTTGTAACTTTTGCAATACAACTACAATAGTCAAATACAGACAGTTTCCTAAATTGAACCCATCAGAAATCGAATCCGAGATTTTTTAAATAAAACACTATTATTTCTGCGCCACTCAGAATATTATCCAAATAAAGGATTTAAGCTACTGTTACACATGCTAATTTGTAGCGTGATTAAAAAGCATACCAAATATGAGCATGCTTAATGAACTGTCCACATTATTATAAATAAGCTTGCTTTCAGCATGCTTAATAATAAGCAAACCGAATTACACGTGCTGAAGCACTCTCTACACCTACCCTTTTTGGCAACACAACAGACATAAGTCGGTAAAGAATACAATGGTTAAATTAGACACTTAGAACTAGGCTTATATCCTAATTAGTGTTTGCACATTATAATTTAACATTGCTTTCAATATTATTAAAGTTAATTAAAAAAGAAAAAATATGTATAAAATTGTGATTCTTGTTCATAAATTTCATTACATATTCGAGTTTATTAACTATATAATGTTTTTATTATTTAAGACGTGACTTGAGAAAGCCTCAGCTGCTAAAAATTAGCATGCTTATTAGTTAGCACGTCTGTCCACACATATTACTAAGTAGCACTTGCTCAAAAAAGCATAAGCATGAAAATAAGCATGTGTAGTATTGTAACTTTAAATAATGTGCTATTCAGACCCATGCTCCATGAAAAAAAACGCAATAAGTTTTCATATATTTCGATAAAAAAAAGGAGAAAAAGAGATGGGGAAAAAGGAGCCGGCGGAATAAGATCATGCAATTCCTCGGTACACTCTCCGAAATGCTACCTTTAGAAGACCGACCGAGACTCTGCCTTACACGTGTTCAAGGCTCAGCTTGCAGCGATCGGATCGGAGTTATCGACAATCCTTTCTGCTTGATTTTTTATCAATACCAATGCACCCATTTAGTATTAATTAATTTTAAGCATTTAAGACGTTAATATTATAATTTGGTATGGGTTATATAATGTTTGCATGCAATATAAATATTGCAAAACATGTGGACTTACTATTATTAAGAAGAACTGTATACATATTACCATGTTTTACAACCTGTGCGGATAAAGAATGGGATCAGAAATGGCGGCGCATCTATTCACTTCTCCCTCGCACACTATTTGCGTCTATACTCGCACTCGTTGGGTGCACTCGCACAGGTTGTATTCAAATCTATTCTATAAATTTTTTATTATATTTTATGATTCAGTCATAGATGACAATAGCTAAACCAATTATGATTATTGCTTTTTAGTTTAATGAAACATCAAGGGAAATGTATATATTATTCCTTTTAATTAAGTTTTGCCATTGGCTGATGTAATTTACACATAAATCTTGAATAAATCTCTCCACTATGAAGCCAACCCAACAAAACATCAAAGGAAACTCGACTCCAACTAAAGAAAATTAGATGGAAGTCCTCTACCCTAAAGTTTTATAGTCACCATACACGCTTGTGACCACAATGTAATCCATTAACAAGTTTCTTGTTGGGACTCCCAATTTAATGTACAATTTGTAAAGCTTACCCTGTTTTAGTCAAATGGTGACGTGGTTACCGATTTGTAAGTACTTCTTCAGAATTCATGTTTATTTATTTATTTATCCATTAAGGTACACCAATGATTGTTACAAACAATACTTATAATCGGTTTGGCTGCAGGAGTATTTCCCAACAGCTACGACTTAGGGACCTTCAAGAGAAGAGCATACTCTTTTTTAAAAAAGGCCGGCAACATAATTGTTAGCGATGCCTCTGATCTGACGGATGTTCATGGGCGGCGTTGAGTACTTTCTATTAGGTGACTCGCTTGTTCGTATAAAAAATAAATAAAATAAAAATGTTTATTTATCGGACAACATTGATCCATAAGTGATAGTAGCATACGAGCTAAAATTTTAATAATTAGTATTAGTACTTAATAACTAAGAGCGACCGAGTAATTGTACATAAGTGCTCGAGTAGTGGACACTCCCCACCATCGGCAATGGCCTTCAGGACACGCCTTAAAAATGAGCCGGCTTTCTTACGCAATATGGCCGGGAAACTGTCGACCCCTGCGTGCGCGAACATGCTACATGAGCCCAATTCTCGAGCTCGTGACATTTATTTTCATACGATATCATCATCAGCCCATTTAAGCCACTGCTGGGGCACGGGCCTCCCTCAATCGTATGAGGGGTAATTGCTATACTCACCACGCTTGGCAGACGGGTTGGCGAAGGTTTTGATATAAATGCAGAGTTTTCCTTCTCTGGGTGCTGATGATCATGCCAGCAGCTTTACCTTAGTCGCCTTTTACGACACCTCGGTAAGAGTGAGGGTGGCCTATTCTACTTATTATCACTAAAACATAGTTTTAGTGATAATGTCGTGAGTTTGTAAGCGTAAAAGGAGACACCAGCCACCATTATGTAAATTAAAAAGTTGGTTTCACTCTCATCTGAGATGATGACGTGGCCGAGGGTGAATCATGTGTGACTAGTCTTGAAAACCTTCAAATCATAACGTTTAGAGAACACTTCAACCGGCAGTGAATTCCATTCCTTAGCTGTACGCAAATATTTGAGCCGTTTGGCACGAATTGTTGGTATTTCAAAGACATGGTGGGAAAAAGGAAAGATCATGCAATTCCTCGGCACACTCTCCCAAATGCTACCTATAGAAGACCGACCGAGACTCTACCTTAAACGTGTTCAAAGCTCAGCTTCCAGCGATCGGATCGGAGTTGTCGACAATCCTTTCTGCTTGATTTTTTATCAATACCAATGCACCCATTTAGTATTAATGCTCCGTTGGTCTAGTTATTTAAGTACCAGGTCGTAATCTTAGGGTCCTGGGTTTGCTGGATAATGAGAGTGCCTGTTCAGCATTCGCCCACTTCTGCGAGGAAGTGGTGGCGCAGAAGGAGGCGGCGGAGCGGGAGCGCGAGATTAACCCCCTCACAGGCCCACTCCGAGCAAGGAGCCTCTTCGACCTCTCCGTGGAGGTGGCCAGCCGGCAACAGGGACGGTCGAATGGGTTCTTGTGCCGGCACTGTCATTGGCACCTCCACCGCTCGTTGGGGACGGCTCAGCTCTTCCAGCTGTCCCCAACCCCCCTCCTCCTAGCCTGAGGAGGGGCGTGGCCGCACACCCCATGTAGGGGCCTGTGGGGGAGGGGGGTTGCGGGGAATAGCCTCGTGCAGTTCCCGTGACCCCATTCTATAACCGAGGGTGGTTGAGCCCCGGGAGTTTTAGTGGGTATGCCCTCAGGTCGCTTCTTTTAGAAGAAGCGCCCCGGAGGGTGAGTCCCACAGTACCCTGTCGCCCTCCGGCGGCAGGGTCTGCGTAATGCATTTCTCCGGGGAAACAAAAAAAAAAGGGTCCTGGGTTCGATGCCTGGGTCGAGCAAAGTAATGTTTTGATTTTTTTGAACATATCACGGGTTTGTGATTACCAATCCGCATCAGGCAAGCGTGGTGATAAAGCCTAATCCCATCATAGTGGCATGGCTTGATTTCTATGATAGAGGCCTTTGCCCTACAGTGGGACAGATACAGGCTGAAACTAATTTTGTTTGAAAAAAATCTAGTTTCATTTACTGGAAACTTTTTATATACCCACAAAACTTAACTATTGAAGATAAACCTAAAAGTAACTAAACATACGTGTTAGCTTTCCCAAATTCAACCCAACTTTTTCGTACTTACAAAATTACCTCCACTTTTTCCCTCTTATTGTTCCTTATATGGTAAAGGGACAGACGTGTGAGTGGTCATTAACAATAAATAGGTATAAAGAACCCTCTTAAGAATTCTCATTACGTGGTTGCTCCTGGGATTGGGGTCGGGCCTTTGGGGACCTCGTAGAGGTTGAAGGGTTAGGCACAATAAAAATGTGAATTGAAATGGTTATATTGGGAAGTACGCTAATGTGAGTTTTAATGTCGGGTTTGAAGATTTCCCAAAGGATTAATGCACTTTCCTTAAAATATTATAGCCCCTACATTTCTACTGGTGCGAATTTCTCTTGTAAAATCAGTCTTATAGATAGATAGATAGATATACTTTATTGCACAAAAAAAACACAACTTTAAAATTACATTACAGAAACTTAATTGTCCAAATTCGGCGGTCTTATCGCTGGAAGCCATTTCTACCAGACAACCTTCAGGCAAAGGACATTTGATAGTAGAGGAGGGGTAGGTGGTGCAATATTGAAAAAGGGAAATAAGAGTGAACTGTATATATATATATTAAGATATTTATAATGCTAATACATAAATAAACAAAAGTTTATATACTAATAAATAAATATGTTATGCTTGGATAAAATAATATAAAGTACTAGATATACATTCATATAAATTAGGATCTTAGACGGATCATCGACTACTACCGATGACTGGACCTGTAAAAACTTAAAGGGATTGCTATTTATTTATTTAATTGGACTTTTAACTTATTCCACTTTTAATTGGACACAGGTCCGATACGACAAATTTTTCTTCTTCTTCGTCCCGGGGTCTGTTTTCCTACTACACTCCTCTACTTTGCACGGTCTTGGGCATCCATAGTGGTCAGTTTGGTGGCACGCATGTCATCCCTTACGACGTCAAGCCACTCCTTTTTTTGGGCCTACCAAAGATTTCTCCATTTTTCTCTACGAATAAATCTATGGTTTTGGTATGGTGGACAAGGACAAGGTGGACCGACGATCTGGTTTTTTTACCGTGATGTTTAAAATTGATTAGGTACACGTCCTGTTTAGAAAGGTTAGTGCTTAGGTAAGTCCAATTAAACCATCACGAGCCACCATTAACGGCCTTGTTATTACACCGTGAGGCCACGCTTCGGCATGAATGGGCCGGCTTGACGGGAGTGATAATACAGTCTCACAGCAAACCGGCATGAAACTGCACGGTGCTGTGTTTCGCTGCGTGAGTGACGGAACTGGAGGCCTAATCCGGGGGAAAGGGGGGATCGAAAGTTGGCAGCGCACTTGTAACTCCACTGGTGTCGTGAGTGTCTATGGGCGGCAACAATCGCTTACCATCAGGTGATCCGAGCGTGCAATTCCCGGTTGCCTCGAAAGCTGTCACTCTGGAGCCCGGGGTATTAGACCATTATTCTGGATTTGGGGAGTCTGGTAATTACAATGAAGCGACCGTCTGACCTTCGCAACCCTTTAACAAGGGATCCAGACCAACTTTCTGGAATGAGCTTTTCTATTAAAACCAACTATGCTTATCCCGTACTTTGTCAAGCAATTTTTATAGGATAGGTGGCTGACGAGCAGATGAATTGCCTGATGGATGGATGAGCAATTGCAGCCACCCACAGACACCCGCAAGTGAAGTCACAAGTGCACTGCCAACCTTTAAACCCCCCTCTCCCCGGATTGGGACTCCGCTACCCTCACTCACGCAGCGAAACACAGCACAGTGCAGCTCACGCCGGTTTACTGTGAGACCGTGGTAACGGAAGCGTGGCTCGCCCATGGGTGTAACGGAGCTTGCTATTTTTTTTTCACTATACTCGTATTCACCAGATGAAGAGTGACGATGAAGCCTAGCTCTGTTCACAAGAGTGAACAGAGTGAAGTGAAATGAGTGAAGAGATAAAAGTCGCGTTCTTATCCACTGAGATACCATCGCTCACATGCCTTCCATCTCGCATTATAAAAGTCACTACTATTTGTTTGTGTGTTACACGAGTACGTTTAATCCATAGACTAACTTATATATACTGACTGACATAGAGACATCAGTCGGCTAGCCAGTTCTACCACCATTTAGAAGAAAACGACCAATACTCAACGGCTATGTAGTACAGCCACCTTCGAGAATCAGTCAGGGAGATGGTTCATTAAAATAATAATAATTAATTTGATTTTTTAACTGCTATTTGCTATATACGTAAATTCCTATTACCATTTAGATCTCTGATTTATATCCTATTGCTTCGAAAACACGCTTTACTAGCGCGATGTAAAAATGTATAGTGACATCTACCGTAGCAACGCCGAACCATCTCTTTAATTGCTTTTTATTGCCACATCTGCTTTTGACGACCCGTTTGGAACAGTGGTAGTTAACGCTGCCATTGGTCCAAGGGTTGCGGGTTCGATCCCCGCACAGTACAAACATTTGTGTGCATGAACATGTCTGTTTGTATTGGTCTGGGTGTTTCCTATGTATTATGAGTATGTATTTATAAAGGAAAAGTAGTATATGTATTATTTGTAATCCCACTGTTGATTCTGATATCCGTAATACAGATGCTTGAGCTACCTATCTCGGAGTCAGATCAATGTAAGTGATGTTGTGAAATATTTATTATTATTATTATTTATTAACAAGCTCCATCTAACGAAAACCGCTGAACTAAATTATTCCCATAGGTACTAAGGAATAAAGTAATAAGTGAAATGACCTTGGTATAATCCTACGTGGTTTGAGCTAGTAGTCAACATAGTTATTTAATATACCATAACTTGCACAAGTCTCCTTCTAGTTTAATAAACTTAACATTGTTTCAACTGTCAAATTGATCCGAAACTAGTCTCGCAGGGGTCTATTAGACCCCTTGCTTGTCTTTATAGACTCCCCTTTCACGCCCTAAACAATATTAATAGATGAGACAAAGCAGTAAACGACGAACAAACTAAAGAGTATTAGTGATGTGTATTACTAATCCAACATCAAGTTTATTATTAATCGATAGAATCCTTCATACTTTTTTGTTTTGGTTTATAGATTTAATTATTACCATTTCGTAGTACTTAGCAAAATTATTATTTTCTTCAATCGATTATCTTCATTTCAAACAAGTTTTATAATCAATATTAATTATAAAACTTGAAAAATCGTAATTTCAGTACCCTGATGTGTGACTGTCTCTCTGTATTTATCGTGTTATTACAAAACTATAATATAATTGTACTATTTATATCTGTAAACAAAAATAATATTCATTATTTCTGAAAAGAGATCTATAATATAATAACTGTTCACCCAGATGAATGAAGGTCGTTTCTTGTTGAATTTTTACCCATTTTTATTCGTCTAATAGGTACATAGTGAGAAGGCATGTGCATTTTGGTATCAATTAATTAAACGATTTTATATGAGAATATCGATAGTGATTATATTCGATATATTGTGAAGAATTCGAAATATAATGAAATGAATTCTTCACAATATATTTCAGGTGACAGTAATGCTGGCACCTACATCGGCCAACGCATTGGGTTGGCCATTCAAAGAGGTAACGCCGCAAGCACTGGGCACGATGAGTAGCGGAGCTACACTCTTTTGTCAATATTTTTCACCTCATCCATCATCTCTTGTTAATAATATTGTTCTTGTTGTTTATTTTTAGGACACTGTAAATACTTAGCTTTATTTTTATTATATTCTTAATGTTATAATATTAAAATAAATAAGTTTTTTACACCATTATATCGAGTGAAACAACTATCGATATTCTAAATTGGTTTGTACTTGTCTACGTCACTAGCTATACCTAGATATTCTCAAGTTTGTAGTGCGCGTGAACAAAATATCAACTGTAACGCCCCTACAACCTTAATAAGTTAAGGGTGGATGTTACACCGATGTTACGCAAATAGTTACAAATAAACAATCTTCAAAGTTGATTGGAAACTAATGGTTTTGGTCTGGGTGGCCAATGTTTGCCTACTTACCACTTTATATGAATAGTAAGAGACTTTAAATAAATAGAAAAAAAAATGGTCCCCAATGATTTATATACCTATCTACCAATAACTTGTTGTCTTAATCATCATCAGCCCATTTAAGTCCCCACTGCTGGGGCACGGGCCTCCCTCAATCACATGAGGGGTAATTGCCATACTCACCACGCTTGGCAGACGGGTTGGCGAGGGTTTTGATATAAATGCAGAGTTTTCCTTCTCTGGGTGCTGATGATCATGCCAGCAGCTTTACCTTAGTCGCCTTTTACGACACCTCGGTAAGAGTGAGGGTGGCCTATTCTACTCTTCCGGCACCACACGGCCGAACGGCAGGTTGTCTTAATGTTACCATGTAAATTCCCGGTTGCATCCAAAGCTGTCACTTTGGAGCTCAGGGTACGCTTAGACCATGATTTAGGATTTGGGAAAGCTGGGAATTACAATAAAGCGGCTGCTGTCAGACCTTTGCAACCCTTTGACAGGAGCATCTGTCGCATATTTCAGAAACTATCCAAAACGTGCAGGTTTCCTTACAATATTTACACGTACCTTCGAGCTTATGATAGAATATGCACAAAAAGATATTAAAAATCAAGAGGAGGATGGTGTGTTGAAGTGTTACTGTATGGAATTTAACGCCTCCTAGTGGTCATAGTGTTACATCAAAGCGTCTGCTTTTCGTATATGCTAGTTTGTGAACAAGTACTAATTACTAAGTGTTCCGGTAGATGTCACTATGCATTTTTAGATCTCGCAAGCAAAGCGTGTTTCCGAAACAATGACCTCAAGCCGCCTAGACATTTGAAAAGAAAATTCCCTTTTAATTTTTTTTGTCTTTAATCAGATTACAAATGCAGATGCATTGTAGTGACACACATTAATTCAACGAATCTTTATCCGTGGACAAAACTATGGTATAACGTCAGATTTGTATGGAATGACAGCGCTATTAAACATTGATTTATTATCGGTTTTTGGTCGAATCTGTCGCTATACCACCTAGGTGGCGTTGGTTTAAAATGTTAAAATTTTGTACTAAGTTTTTAAGATAGCATGCTCTATATCTACCTATACGTATGTACCTTAGCATTAGATATACATTTTACTCTATGGATGCATGCTCAGATTTAAACCACATTTGTGTCCATGGGCGGCGGCAATCGGCAAGTCTGCTCGTCTGCCACCTATCACATATAAAAACAACCTCCCGCATGGTAACCACGTGCATGCTCATCCTCTGATCTATCATCCCTTCTACATAGATAAACGTTTCCCGAGTTCGTATTCCATACAAATTACCATACGGTGTAACTGTCACCTTATTTGATGCCCTGTGTCCCTTTTCATTAGGCTAGTTTGGTTTACAGGCTTCTATGAATAATACATACAAAGGGCTAAGACCAATTATTAACGACTTGTTTACAAGTAGGGTGTACACGTCCAATTGTAGCTAGGGTTACCATAGAGGAAAAGTCCTTGGACAAAGAGAACAGTTTTCACTATTTCTTTCATGTCTGCCGACATCTTTTTAGGATTCCGTAGCCAAAAATTGTCGGTCGTATCCATCAACGGAACAGAGTATTGCCTTGATGGATTTTATTAGATTAATCGAATAAGATTTTTTACATCAAAATTGTTTTAATTGCTCACACATGTTGCCAATGTTACAATACTTGTGTTGGGGATGACTTGCTCTTTCCCATGATATTACACAGAATAATTTTGTAACTTAGATCTATTCGTGTGTGTGTGTGTGTGTGTGTGTGTGTGTGCGTGCGTGCGTGCGTGCGTGCGTGCGTGCGTGCGTGCGTGCGTGCGTGCGTGCGTGCGTGCGTGCGTGCGTGCGTGCGTGCGTGCGTGCGTGCGTGCGTGCGTGCGTGCGTGCGTGCGTGCGTGCGTGCGTGCGTGCGTGCGTGCGAGCGTGCGTGCGTGCGTGCGTGCGTGCGTGCGTGCGTGCGTGTGTGTGTGTGTGTTTTTCATTCTAAAGTAGTGCCCTTTTTTTGAATGCGATAGGTATACACAAACTGCCGGGATTTGAAATGATTCCCACGAAAAGGGAAGATCTTCCGCCGAGCCGGGTGTTATTGGCTCAGGGACCATGTACCATCTCGATTTGTCGTATATATCTCAAGTCGATCTGCGAAATTTACATCCGCGATGTAGAATCGTATGAGAATTCCGATCTTGTATGTAACTGTCAGATTAGTGAGAATTGTATCTGTCAGATTAGTGAGAATTGATTGCTGGCAGGATGGCACTAGTGAGCGAACTTCTTTTTTCGAGCGATGATAGGTATTGCCACAAATCTATTATCTTTCATTTGTCTTCGGATTGTGTCGTTTTAGGCCCTTTGGAAAAATGCCCAAAAGTCTTAAAATATCCCATCGAATCCGGATGGATGGTATCACTAATTGTAGCCCTAGTCCACATTTGTATGCAAAGTATGGGCCATGTTTGTGTGGGTCGGCAATCGAATTGGTGGGCTCGGTATTGATATTGTTGTTAGTAGGTTTGGAGTCATTATGGTTACGGACTTTTTTATCAATTTACTATACAGGGTGTATTAGTAAACCTCCTGCCTTATGTTATCGTGTAAGTCCTAGTTGCGTCCCGGGGTACACTTAGACTATGATGATTCAGGATTCGAGGAGTCTGGTATTTACAATGAAGCAACTGCCGTCTGATCTTCACAAGCATTTAACAGACGAACCAGACGAACTGAATTGTAGTTACACGTTCTAGGAACTACCCAAAACGTGCTGATTTCCTCGCGATGTTTTTCCCTCACCGCCGAGCTAATGGTAGAAATATTCACATGAATTTGAAAAGTCCAGAGGTTCATGCTGAGATTAGAATCACGACCCCGCTCAACATCAACAAACAGCAATTATATATCCTGTATTGCTATATCCTATACTATCTCTATTACAAAAAATTACCTACTTGGCTTAGCATAATAAAAGGCAGGCGAGCGCGCGAATCACCTGATGGTTAGTGATTTCCCCTATTTATGGACACCTACAATACCAGTGGAGTCACACGCTGCCAACTTTTAAACTCCTTCCTTCCTCTCGAATAGGGCTACGAGGCCCTCAACGATTCGGTGAAAGACAAATATTTTCGAGTAAAATTGTGTGTGACTATTTATAAAGAGAGAGACCGCCTCAGTGGCGCAGTGGTTAGTGGGTCGCACTTTAAAGCGACGGCTGCACTTGGGGTCCCAGGTTCCATCCCCGGATCGGGCCAAAATTTGTACCTGAGTTAAGAAATTCTCAGTTTCAGCCCGGAGTCTAGAAGTTACCGGTCTTGTACCTCCGTGCCTCGGAAAGCACATTAAGCCGTCGGTCCTGCGCCTGATCCCTCTTCGGTCGTGTCACAGTGGTGCCCCATCGAAATATGAGGGTAAGAGAGTGCACTTGTGTATGCGCAAACACTTCTGCACTATAATATGTTCTGCGTCGATGGACAATCACTGAGATTGGCCGCCATGACCGAAATATTGGTTTGGAGGACATTATTATAAAGCGGTAAATACTATAAGCAGCCGCAACGCTAATAGACAATCCAAAAACACGAAACGCTTGCGCGATGTTATCGACACGTAGCGCCATCTATTGGTATCAGTGGAACTAATGTCCCGAAATGAAGTGAGGGCGGGCCACTAGTTATAGTATAAATTTGCACAGATCGGATCCCCGCATAGTACAAACATTAGTGTGTATGAAAATGTCTGGGTGTTTGTATGTATTATAAGTATGTATTTACAGAAGAAAAGTATTATATGTATATATTTGTAATTCTGCTGTTGATTCTGACATCCGTAACACAGGTGCTTGAGCTACCTATCTCGGAGTCAGATCAATGTATGTGATGTTATGAAATATTTATTTATTTAAGATTAAGGAAAACTGACCTTCTGTGGTACCTCTAATTTCCCCTGTTGAAACGTCCTAATACTGCTATCCTACCCTATCTTTACGCTTAGCTAGTCTGTTAGTCAAAGCTTGTGTCCGGTGGCGCAATCAGTGCATTTGACTTTGGTCGGGTTAGGTGTGAGCTCGAATTAGTGTACGGGACGGGTTCCGTAATTGCCCGGAAAGGTGACATTTCTGAGAGAACATGTTTTTTTTTATATGAGAGGTGGCAGACGAGCTGACGGATCACCTGATGGTAAGCAATTCCGCCGCCCATGGACACCCGCAACACCAGTAGAGTCACAAGTGCGCTGCCAACCTTTTCCCCTTCCCCCCATTGGGCCTCCGATAGCCTCACTCACACGGCGAAACACAGCGCAGGCGCTGTTCACGCCGGTCTTCTGTGAGGAGGTGGTATCACTCCGGTCGAGCCGGCCTATTCATGCCTAAGCGTGGCTCTCCCACGTTTGAATGGTAGGGAGAAGGCCCTGTTAGTATAGTGGTTTGAGTACCGGGCCGTGATCTCGGGGGCCCTGTTTTCGATTCCCGGGTTGAGCAAAAAGTATGTTTCGAATTTTTCGAACATAGCTCAGGTTTGTGATCACCAATCCCCATTTGGCAAGCGTGGTGATTGAGTCTAATCCCATCATAGTAGCAACGACTTGATTTCTATGACGGAGGCCTTTGGCCTGCAGAGGGACAGTTTATAGGCTGATACCTTACCTGGTAGAGAGAATAGTTATCTGTCAACTGTCAGTTTAGAAAGTATTGACCTGACGTGGTAGAAAATGGAACAGCACTGTTTGGTGAAGACGCTAGGTTGATGATTGAACAGCTATTTGATTCCATCAGTCCAGGGACCTGAGCGCTTTTTTTATTTATGCGATAGGTGGTAGACGAGCAGACGGATCATCTGATGGTAAGCGAT
This sequence comes from Marasmia exigua, assembly GCA_019059595.1. NCBI lineage: Eukaryota > Metazoa > Arthropoda > Insecta > Lepidoptera > Crambidae > Marasmia > Marasmia exigua. Next base: position 20,490,470 of record CM032477.1, on the reverse strand, counting down.
TGGCGCTGCACATGAACATCCGCGACACCAGTGGTGTCACAAGTGCGCTGCCAACCTGTAAATCCCCCTTTCCCCCGGATTGGGTCTCCGGTACCCTCACTCACGCAGCGAAACACAGAAAGCACAGTGCTGCTTCACGCCGGTTTTCTGTGAGGCCGTGATTTCACTCATTTCGAGTTGGCCCTTTCATGCCGAAGCGTGGCTCTTTCATGATTGGACAGTTAGCAGCTTACAGCTTAGGAATTAGCTATTAATAGGTACACTGTTTTTTCCTTGTCTCTTCTTCCTTTTTTATGTGGTCTGCTCTCTCGTCATTTATACCTATCTATAAGAAATATGTTTATTGAATTTTTGTTATAAATTATCTATGTATATATTATTGGGTATGTATGTATTGTTTATTATTATTTATGTAATGTAATAATATTAATATATAAAATAATGTATATTTCTGCCATTCTCAATTTCATTTGTTAAACTACTTTGCACTGCCTTCCCTTATTACGAATACGATATTTCTTTCCTCTACCCAAAGGTTGTCTGGAAGAAATCGCTACAAGCGATAAGACCGTCTTATTGTACTGTCTGTTGCTGTTGTATCATGCTTGTATTTTATTTTTGTGCAATAAAGAATATCTATCTATCTAACTATCTATCCCCTCCCTTTTGCACGCGCTGCTTGTATCCTTAATTTGGATGCGGCTTGTAGGACATTCTCGTTCGTTATAGGATGTTTTCTCGCTAAGGTTCCAGTGGGTTAAGTTTCCCCTTAATTGCTAATATCCTATCCTATTTTTACACTTAGCTAGTATGTTAGTCAAAATTTGTCCGGTGGCAAAATCAGCGAGTTTAACTCGGGCCGTACATGGGTCGGTACCTTACCGAGGTGTCGTCAAAGGCGACTAAGGTAAAGCTGCTGGCATCATCAGCACCCAGAGAAGGAAAACTCTGCATTTATATCAAAACCCTCGCCAACCCGTCTGCCAAGCGTGGTGAGTATGGCAATTACCCCTCATGTGATTGAGGGAGGCCCGTGCCCCAGCAGTGGGGACTTAAATGGGCTGATGATGATGATGATGTACATGGGTCGGCAGTATATCGGACGAACTTCCTACCGAGTTGCTCTAGTTAGTAAGAACTAGTCATAGTTTAGTAAAAGAGCGCACCATGACGGCGTCACGTAGTATTTTATACCGTATAGGGAACTCCACTTCGAAGGTAAACATGCCAGTTCAATTGGAGTGATACCACGACCTCAAAGAAAACCGGCATGATAAAATTTTGCCGAGTGACTGAGGACGTTGGAGGCCAAATTCGGATGGTTGCCTATTTTTAAAATTAACAGCATACTTGCCAGGGGTATTGGCTATCAGTGACCATCTGGTGATCCGTCTGACATGTATCACACAAAAAACACGAACGTGTAGAAAAAAAAGCCACGCCTCGGCATGAAAGGGCCGACTTAACCGGAGTGATACCAAGGCCTCACAGAAAACCGGCGTGAAGCTGCAATATGATGTGTTTCGTTTCGTGAGTGGCCCAATACAGAGGAAAGGTGGGTTTGAAGGTTGGCAGCGCTCTTGTGACTCCACTGTTGTCACGGGTGTACATGGACGGTGGCAATCGGTTATCATCAGGTGATCCGTCTGCTCGTCTGCAAGAAAACAATTAATTTGTCCGCTCCCTGGCGGCAAAAGGTAGTCAGCTCATTGCATTGGCTGGCGGCATTCCCCCTGTCAAAAAAAAACTAGCGATAGCAAAACCCAATTTGCAAACCACTTTCCCTTATACCCCTCCATTTTTGAAGAAAACTGTAATAAATATAACGGCCTGACTGCACCTGATTTAATATCCCCGATGCAATTAAGACGGGGCCCGTTTAAGGGGAATTTATCTCGGTAATGAAAAGAAAAATCCCGACCCCTAGGAATTAGCATAATCTTAAAAGAAATTTATGATAAATTAGTAGATGCTACAAAGGGGCGGCTGTGGTTTGAGGGGATTCAAATTAGACCAGTCGTGTAAAAGCTTCGAGTTGTGTCTGGGTAGGTAACTGGTGGGTTAAAATTATGGTATTTTTAACAGAGTTAAAAAAAAAGAGATTCTCAATTCGACATGTATATTTTTTTTTGTTTTTTTTACGTTGGCTGGCCGATTACTTAGCCATTTATAAACCGATTTAGATGATTCCTTTTTAGTTGAAAAGTAGATAGTCCAGGATTGGACCATGATCAGGATATCAGGATCTGATGATGTGATCAGGATCTAATCTGACTCTGAAACTCTCAAATTCTATAGGGACACGTAATGTCTTTCTATTTTTTTCAAAACTGCACCAGTATTTACGCCTGACTGTATTAATTTTGTGGCTCTGCTGATGATGGTAGGTCAACTCCTCAACGGTAAGGAGTTAAAGGATAACTCTTTTAATGCTGTGCTCACAATTATTTGGCGAGGGTGGAAGAGGGGGTGGGGGGAGCTGCCAACTAAAAAGGGTAAAATAATATTTCTAACACTTTATACAGTTCAAATAACATTTTATAACAGTACACTCGAGAAAAGGTTTTACCGAAGTCGGCGCCTAATCCTTTTTAATGACAAAAAGATTAGCATTATATAAATACAAAACATGTCTGAATTTAATTATTCGATGTAAAATTAGCACTTCTAGGTATTAGGATAAATAAAATATTGTATTAATAATAGATAGTAAGTAGTTGTAGTAATCTGTCATAAAATGTATTGTAACTAATACTTAACTCTTGCCATACCCTTACATCACAGGGTCCATGTATTACGATAGTTATGTATGATATTTATGTAACTTTTATATTGTATATATATCGTGCAAGAAATAAATAAATAAATACCATTTAACATATTAGATCAACAAAATAAGAAAAAAAAATCAGGTCTTCCATACATAATTAATTTTTTTTATGGATTAGCTGATTTTTTTTCGCTTATTTTTTTGATCTAACATGCAAATGGTCTTTATTCACGATATGTGGTTTTCGGGATGTAAATGATAAAAAATAAATAAATTTCGATATTGACATTCAATACTATCGATAGTAAAACAGTATTGTAGTAGGTAAGTCTATGATGATACTATTGTTACTAACACTATTATAGCTAACAAAGCTATCGATAGCTCACTTTGGTACAATAGTATTGGTTGGTATTGATAGGCTTATTGATATTAAGTATAAGTAGATGATTTTCGAGGTCAACTATCGATAGAAAAACTGTTGATAATTAATAAATATAAATAAATATTTCACAACATCATCTACTGAATCTGAGATAGGTAGCTCAAGCACCTGTGATACGGATATCAGAATCAACCACTGTTCCAAACGGGTCGTCGACTACGTCGCTACTTAAGGTGACGGGTAGGGCATACTAGCGAATCCAATAAATTTTTATTCTTAGCTACTAAACCGGATCTATTTCAAACAATTTCGGGGTTACAACCTCTTGGTAAACACTTATACTATTTATTAAAAAACCATGCACAAATGTTGGGGTCAACGCGTATGCGAAAAATAGATTCACGCCAAAAGCAGATACTTTTAGCGTGAATCAATTTTTCGCGTACAAAAACGGACCCAACATACATAGAAAGGACCCAGACCAATACAAACAAGCATGTTCATGCACACAAATGTTTGTACATGTACATTTAAGAATCAAGTGTTTTGAGAATCTGACAATCAGGCATGAGTTTTTCCGAGGAAAGTCTGCTCAAGAGCTGGTGAATACAGCAGATGATGATAAAACATCAAAACAAATTCACACTCGAAAAAGTTATTAAGTACTAAACGAAGGAGAGCCATTAATATTTTCCAAAGTCCTGTAAAAAGATATTGTTAAAAGATTAATTAGGCACTGAAAAGGAAACAATTTCCTATCAGCAAAATTGCTTTTAAACTAACAACTCATTTAGGACACCATCACAAAAATCCACTTTCCATCGATCAGATAAAATTCTCTTCGCAAAATATCGGCAATTCATCAACAAAAATGGGGCGACAAAATTCAAATTCTAACAGCTGTTTAAAATAAACTTCCGCTATTTTAGATAACAAAAGATGGTCTGCGTCCGCTGAAAATGTATTCGAAAATAAAATTCCCAAATCATGAAGTGACAAAAAATCTGACAATCAAACTTTTTCCATTTTCAGTGACGGCCTTTCAAGTGCTTCCTTTAGACGGCATAGTCACTTGCTTATTCTTTGTTTTTATCTTAGAATAGCCACAAATTTGGCTACAATGTCACCTTTTATGAAATAAGTAGCAGACGAACAGACGTAGGTATATCACATAATGATCACCGTCGCCCATGGAAACCTGCAACATCAAAAAGTCACAAGAGCGCTAACGGCCTGTTTAAAAAAAGATTACGCTATTTTCTTGAAGGTTTGCTGGTCGTAATCGTTCGCAAACACCACGTTTCTCTCAAAATCATAGTTGAAAATATCATTATCTACGAGCTACAACAATGCACCTAAAACTTCGATACTTCTTTCCAGATCCAATGTTCTATACCAACTGAGCTATCGAAGATTCATATTAGTAACCCATGAACTTTCCGCTGTGAGCTAATATGCTTCCTGCCATCATCGCCATCGTCAGCCCATTTAAGTCCCCACTGCTGGGGCACGGGCCGCCCTCAATCACATGAGGGGTAATTGCCATACTCACCACGCTTGGCGATGGGTTGGCGAGGGTTTTGATATAAATGCAGAGTTTTCCTTCTCTGGGTGCTGATGATCATGCCAGCAGCTTTACCTTAGTCGCCTTTTACGACACCTCGGTAAGAGTGAGGGTGGCTTATTCTACTCCTGCCATATGGATGCCTAAAAACGAACCGAGAATAAACATCTTGCGGGCCAGTATAGAAGTGCCAAGTTTGATTGCCACGTGAGCTCTTCTTTTGCTTACCATCAAGCTGAGGTGAGCCAATATACTGTGTCACTATAAAAAAATTCTATCACTTTGGATCCCAGGGTACGCTTCGACTACAATCCAGAATTCGGGAAGTCTAGTAATTATAATGAAGCGACTGCCGTCTGACCTTCGCAACCCTTAGACAGGGGAACCAGACCAACTGTATCACGGTTACGCGTTTAGAATAATTGTAGGTTTCTCCTTTCTTAAGAGCCGGCAACGCATATGTGATACCTCAGGTGTTGCAGATGTCCATGGGCGGCAGTGATCACTTTCCATCAGGTGTGCTGTCTGCTCGTTTGTCCGCTATAATGTAAAAAGAAAAGGTAGGATTCGAAACACGACCTTCCATATGGAATGGGCGTTCTTAGATCCGAGTATTTTTCAAGTAGGTACCTTTTTTACCTAGTATTGTAATACTGATAGTAATAATAATATCGTAATAGTAAGGGCTATGCTCGGAGTATCTCTGAAGGACCGCATCAGAAATGATGTAATCCGACAGAGAACCAGAGTCACCGACATAGCCCACCGAATTAGCAAACTGAAGTGGCAGTGGGCTGGTCATATTAGCCGCAGAACTGACAGCCGTTGGAGCCGTAAAGTCCTTGAGTGGAGACCGCGACTCGGTAAGCGTAGTGTAGGACGCCCTGCGACAAGATGGGATGATGACATTCAAAGGCTGGCTGGTGTGGGCTGGATGAGAGTGGCAGAAAATCGGGAGCAGTGGCGTGCATTAGGGGAGACCTATGTCCAGCAGTGGACGAGTGTGGGTTGCTGATGATGATGATGATGAATAGTGATTATTAGAGGTCTCTGCAGAAGTCCGTAAGGCCTTGCTTACCAGTGACAGGGTTTACATCGATTGGTCTTCCTGCCCTGTTCGTGATTCCACTCTTGTGACCCGATGCTACAAGTGTCAGCAGTACGGTCATGCTGCCAAAACATGTCACGGCGAGAACGCAGTCTGCGGCCACTGTGGAGATGGACACGACATGAAGGATTGCCCAAAGAAGACCGAGTCACCAAAATGCGGAACTTGCCTGCACTATAAAAAACCATGCAATCATAGGACTGGTGACCCTGACTGTCCGGCGAGACAAATGGCTGAAAAACGCTTTATTAGTTTAATAGGTTATGAATAAGGTACCCAAGAGCACCATAACTTAGATAGGTATTTTTACTTAGATGCTAAATAAAGATAAGATAGCTAAATTATATTTTTTCATAATTTTTAATATATAGATTTCGGGGTTAAATTTGTATTTTGGTAATAATTTTAATTATACAATCTTATAGGCTTTGTTTTAGTAAGTTTTCTAAATCAACTTTTTTTTTCTATTGTGTAGTAAGTGGATAAGTCACGAAATGTGTTTTCATCAAAATTAAAACTGGGTTATAGCACATAGTAAGTAATTAAGTAAGCCTAAGTAAACATTTATTGACCACATAAAAGATTTACATAGACAGGACACATAACATAAGCATAAGGAGATTGCACAGTAATACATAGGAAAAAATATTAAACAAAAACAAAAAAATAAATAATAGTAAGTTAATATATAAACTAGTGACCAAGGAAGAAGAAAAGGAACAAAGTGAAGTGGTCAACAAGGTCCAAGCTCAGCATGTGCTGCAGCGGTTTGCAGCCGCTGCTGCGCTGGTTTTCAGTTTGGACCTTGAGTGACTGGCGAAATCAATTTTGAATGTGATAGATAACAAAGAATGTGAGAAATAATCAAATATAGCAAAAAGAAAAGACAAAAAGAACGAGGATACAAAAAAGCAGTAGTAATTTTCTATACATATAATACAGTGATACGGTGATAGGCTTCTGCCGTGGTGATGGCAGTAATTGTTGCATATGTCATCGTCAGGTTGATTCATTCAGTCTAGATATTTTCGCTTGCGTTTAACACGCATTAATTAGGTAATTTATAAGTTATGTTATTAGAACAGTACATAATCGGTTATTTTAGAATGTTAGATAGATAGATACTCTTTATTGCACAACATACAAAACTTAAAAGCTAGGTATACAGAGATACAATGTACAATTAAGGCGGTCTTATCGCTGGGAGCGATCTCTACCAGACAACCTTCAGGTAAAGGACATTAAATAGAAGAGGTGGTGCAATCCTTTGATTTTGAACATTGATTAACTAAATTTATAGTATAAATACATATATCTAGATAATACATAAACACGTTATCATACACTAATATATACGAATGTTACCTTACTATAATACAATATAACCTACACAAATTATATAGATATAGCAATTGTTTAAATCATTTTACTATTTATGAAAGATCTATTTTTCTTTTAGTTTGCCTGAGATACAGGATACTCCTAGTTCAGGCACCCAACTAAAATTGCTACCTTAGTATATAAATAGATTATAAGTCTTATTGTTACTTAATTTTTTCAATAAATTTTATTTTTATTTTATTTTTTTTTAATTCCAGCCAGCCTTCGAATGTCATCATCCCATCTTGTCACAGGGCATCCAACACTACGCTTACCGAGTCGCGGTTTCCACTCAAGGACTTTACGGCTCCAACGGCTGTCAGTTTTGCGGCTAATGTGTATAAGTGTGTGTGTGTGGTGTGGGCTGGATGAGAGTGACCGAAAATCGGGAGCAGTGGCGTGCATAAGGGGAGACCTATGTCCAGCAGAGGACGAGTCTCGGCACCGTAAGTCATGACCGGGAGGACGCACTGGTCGAAGACTTTCGACTTAAGGCTTTGAAGGATGGGTGACGAGAACACTTGACGAAGCTTACCAAATGCTGCCCAGCCTAGCTAAATTCTTCTATTGGCTTCTTTCTCAAAGTTGTTTCTGCCTAATTGAAGCGCTTGTCCTATGATGATGAGTCATCGTCAGCCCATTTAAGTCCCCACTGCTGGGGCTCGGGCCTCCCTCAATCACATGAGGGTTAATTGCCATACTCACCACGCTTGGCAGACGGGTTGGCGAGGGTTTTGATATAAAAGCTGAGTTTTCCTTCTCTGGGTGCTGATGATCATGCCAGCAGCTTTACCTTAGTCGCCTTTTACGACACCTCGGTAAGAGTGAGGGTGGCCTATTCTACTCTGCCGGGGACCACACGGTCATGATGATGAGTAATTATTTGTAATAATCGTGTAGTCAGTAGAGGGTAACTGCCCCAATCCAAACGAGGCACATTTCGGTGCGTTAACATTCTTTCTGAGGAATCCCTCAAAGTTGTCGGAGTGATGACGTAGCTGAACATATTTCGCGTTTATGAAGGTGCTTCGGGCCTCGTCTTATGGCTTGCCTGAGGCAACTTCATAATATTCGAGCTCCCGTTTTGTTCCAAAATTTCCCTCTCAAAATGTTGTCGGACTTGTTTAATGTTTTGAGAAAGATTTTTTAACTATGCTCCCTTTTATTGTTTTTAAAGAATGGCGGAAGTAAAGTTGTGGCGTACTGATTAACCCCGTGTTTATAAAATGGATGTCATAGATTTGGATCACAGAGGGCATAGCCTATTTTAACGTTAAGTAAAAAATATTTTTTCGCATTTTTTTTATCCATACTATAGGTGGCAGACGAGCAGACGGATAATCTGATAGTAAGCGATTGTCATGACAACACCAGAGCAGTCACAAGTGCGCCATCTATATTTTCCTCTTGCCATTGAATGGGCTATTACGTGCGAAAAAGCCACAATATGGCGTACAGGCCTGAGGTCCATCTACAAGGCGATTGGGTATTGTTAGACCTGATATGTCAAATGTTAAGTTACTGTCTTCTGCACTGTGTGCGGTTCGGGCTTTGGGGTCGCCCTTTACCCGGGCGTCATCTCATGCCCGTCTCGGCATGGTGCTCGTTCCTCCTGGATGGGTAGCGTCCCGACATGGCGCGGCTGGGGCGGTCTTCGACATTCGTAAGGCCTGGCTGCGGCTCTTTAACGCACTTCTGTCTGGGAGTATCGTCAAATGCTGTTGAAGTTGGACCTCGGTTCACAGGCACGCCATCTAGCGGATCTTTCACACGCAATAAATCCCATTGGGGCAGTACCTTCAGCCACATGGCGCACATGACTATTTTGTGGTATAACTGCTTCACGCCGGTTTTCTTTAAGGCCGTGGTGTCACTCCGGATGAACTAAAATAGTCTCGATGAACCAGACAATGGGTTCCACAAATACAAGATTAGCAACAAACTTTTCAACGCAAAATTGTTAAACATTTTACGAGTCCCGACTGGACCATTCACCGTAGATCTTAACCGGGAAAGTATAATAATTCACAATTAAGAAAATTTAGAGCTACTTCAGAAGACAAACAGAAAACTAAAGCGGCACTCCAATTATAAGTTTCAACGACTAAAACTAAGTTCAAATTGAATTAGCAAGATTGGTGTTCCGTATTAAATTAAGGTATTGTAGAAAGCAGTTTTACTTATAAGTGGTAATAGAAATTTACGAGTGGGAAAAGTGGTCTTCCAGCATTCCTCATCATCAATTTAAATAAAATTTTATTTATAGTCGTTATTTTTATTGCAATCTATTGCAATTTATTCTTAAGTAAATGACACACTTAAAAATTTCATCTCGTGTTCAGGCGGGACTGGAACCCACACCTTTTACAATCCTGGTGAATGTCCTACCAATTAGACCACTGAATTGAATGACTTGGGTGAGACTCCCACCTTGATCGTGGAAAATATAGTATTTGTGATACCAGTGCTTTATTGGTATCCCCTCATCAGCGTTTTATATACAGTCCAATCGCCATATGTAAGTATAAAAACTTTTTAATGTTTTATGTGTATAATTCAGACTAATATAGGCGCACGTTTCAGGCGGGACTCGAACCCACACCTTCTACAATCCGGGTGAAGTCCTACCAATTATACCACTGAACGCGTTACCAAGCCGACGAAATTTGTAAGCGCTTGATTCGACATGAGCTGTCGATAGTCTCATCAATATTGTAGGTATATTTACAATATCCAGTGGAAATATTATTACAAATATTTGACCACCAGTTAAGATCAGACTGCTAAATCAACAGTAGATATTTTTATAGCAATCTTTGGCAATTTATTTTTAAGTAAATGACACACTTAAAAATTTCATCTCGTATTCAGTCGGGACTCGAACCCACACCTTCCACAATTTTTAAGTGTGTTATTTACTTAAGAATAAATTGCAAAAGATTGTTATAAAAAATATCAACTATAGTTAGTTTAAGTTGTTACTGCGGAGCCGTCACGCTCATCCCTCAGTACTGGCAATGGCTGAAAATCAGTGGTTTGCTCGTTGAGTAAACAATTCGTTGAACAAACTTTTTTCGGTGGGTAGGTGTCAATATAGAAAAACGTAACAAAAGTATAGATGTATAATTAAAACGTACGTACAATACCTGCCTTAAAATCCAATATAATAATCTCTCTAAATCACTTTACTACACATTAAGAAAATTAAAATCAAACAATGGAGTCCCTTCAAAGTGCGATTGGAGATTTGCAAACTATGTTCTCCACTCAACTAGCAGAGTTTCAGAGAAGTCTGGAGAAAGCTGCTCCAACACCAAGCATCTCAACACTGGCCGCAGAGTTCGGAAACTTCAAAAGGTTTGTGGTCACAGCTCTGTCGCAACTGCAGTCTCAGGCAAACCTCCTAGCCCAAGAATGCGACAGGATTGAAATGAGCGGACGCCGTAAGTTTCTTCTGGTTCACGGCATTGTGGAAGTTCAGGGAGAGGAAGCAAAATCGGCCATGTTACGGTTGGCTTCTGAAAGGCTGAAGGTTCCTCTATCCTCCGATCATGTTAGTCGCTGTCATCGTTTGGGACGGGCTGCAGGAAACAAACCTAGACCAATCTTGGTCAAATTCACTCAAGTGGTAGATCGAGATAAGTGCTGGTTTGCGAAGACTGCACTCAAGGGATCTGGCATCACAATCTCAGAGTTTCTGACAAGGACGCGCCACGAAGTTTTCATGGAGGCGCGTAAACGCGTCGGGATCTTAAAGTGCTGGACCAAGAACGGTGTCATTGTGGCCACAGCGGCGGATGGTTCGCACCACCGCATCACCTCGATGTGCGAGTTGGACAAGGTTATACCGGTGACCATTACTACATCGAGTGTCCAAGCATCCATTCCGCCGAGTGGACGAGGCAATTTGGAGGCTGCTACAACCAGATCGAAGCGTCCGAAGAAGTGATTCTGAAATCTTTCCCTTCATATCCACCTAGTGAGTTTTCCCCGAGTTAGTTATTCTGTTCCTAGGTGTAATCAGTTTTTACCCACTTTTTTCTAGTCTTTTTTTAGTAATTTTAATGCATGTATTTATTAAGTTGTTTATAAATCACCGTCGTAAAAATTGTATATTTGTATTCTAAAACTGACTCAACTTATGACAGATGACTGCGCTGTCATCTGTCATTGCGGGAATTACGTTCCATTTCACCGCCCTTTGTAGCGTTTCGTTTTCAATGCCTTAACTTATTATTTTCATAATCCTTAGAGTTTAACATTTTTGTGTATGTAAATGTTTCCGTTTATTTTTTATGTTTTAAAGTCATTTAATTTCCAAAAAACCGGCGGGTAAAGTACGTATTGCGATAGGTGCTATTATATTAAAATAGTACCTGCCTTACTTATTTAAAGCCTATTTATTGCATATTTTTACTTTAGTAACATATATCTATCTTATCTTTCTATAATGGATCACTCAAGTAGTGACTGCGATCAGAATGATTTGTATGTCTCATTTTCTTCCTCTTCCAATAACGACAGTTTTCACTCCACTTCCCTTCCTTTATATGATGTGCTTGATAAAACTTTTTCGAATGTTTCTAAAAACTTTAACGTTGTACACATCAATGCACAAAGTATTCCGGTCCATTATCCCGACCTGCTCACATCTTTTGACAATAAAAATATCCACGCCATCCTTGTATCTGAAACCTGGCTAAATCCCTGCCTACCGTCCACATCCTACTCCCTTCCCGGTTTCCAACTGGTCCGCAATGATCGCATTAATAGATCTGGTGGTGGTGTTGCCATTTATATTCGGTCCCAAATTTCTTTTTCAATACTAGATGATAGAGACTAGATTACCCCCCTAATTCCTCTTCGGACGTAGCCCAACATCTTTTTTTTGAATTAACTCTTTCGCACACAAAACTTCTCCTCGGTGTCTTCTACAGTCCCTCTTTAAGGGTGGATTATTTTTCTTCCCTTGAAAAATTATTAGAAGACCTGACGCCTTTATACAGTCATTCTATACTGATGGGCGATTTTAACACCTGCCTTCTCAAACAGGACTCTCGGTCATCTCGCCTTAGATCCCTCATTCATTCATGCAACCTGCATCTTCTCCCTTTAAATGCCACTCACTACTTTCCAAATTGCGCCCCTTCTCTTCTTGACCTTATTGTAATTTCTTCTCCTGACCACGTTGCTGAATATGGCCAGTGCCATGCTGACGCGTTTTCTTATCACGACCTTATTTATTTGTCCTACAAAGTCCGTCCTCCGAAATCTAAGGCGAAAGTTCTTCTACAGCGCAATTTTGGTGGCATGAACACTGAAAGTCTTGAACATGATGCGGTTCATATTGACTGGTCCGTGGTAGCCAGTGCAGAAAGTGTGGATGAGAAAATCACCCTCTTTAACTCACTCCTTATTCAACTATATGATAAGCACGCTCCAGTTCGACCAGTCAAGATGAAACACGCTCCTGCACCATGGCTTACTGAGAATCTTAAATCGTTAAGAGACAAGAAAAATGCTGCTAAAACAAGGTACAAATTGGATCCGTCCGACACTAACCGCGAAAAATATAAATTACTTAGGAATCGCTGCAACATGCTGTGTCATCATCATCATCATCATCGGCCCATTTAAGTCCCCACTGCTGGAGCACGGGCCTCTCTCAATCACATGAGGGGTAATTGCCATACTCACCACGCTTGGCAGACGGGTTGGCGAGGGTTTTGATATAAGTGCAGAGTTTTCCTTCTCTGGATGCTGATGATCATGTTAGCAGCTTTACCTTAGTCGCTTTTTACGACACCTCGGTAAGAGTGAGGGTGGCCTATTCTACTCTGCCGGGGACCACACGGCCACACACACATGCTGTTTAGAGACGCTCAAAGACGCCATATTCACAAATCTATCGAAAATGGAAGTCCAGCTAAAGTCTGGAAGTTTCTGAAGTCACTTGGAATTGGAAGAACACGTCACGAATCCTCGATCAAAGATATTGATATTGAGTCTTTAAATAAGCATTTCTCGTCTTCTACTTCCATTGATGGTACAACAAAGGCTGACACACTGCATCAACTTTCTACTCTTCCAATGCCTGCTTACCCAAATCTCATTTTTAGTCAAGTATCAGATTGTGATGTTAAGAAGAACATACTCTCCATAGCTTCCAACGCCATCGGCAGCGATGGCGTCAGCCGTAAGATGATCATTCCTCTCCTCGATATCCTTACTCCTATCATTACACATATCCTAAATCATTCTCTCTCTACGAGCACCTTCCCCACAGCGTGGAAAGATGCCCAGATTAACCCTCTCCCTAAGAAGCGTAACCCTACATCCTACTCTGATTACAGACCCATCTCAATCCTTCCTTTCCTTTCAAAAGTCCTAGAACGTATTGTGCATCAGCAGCTTAGTTGTTTCCTGGGTAAAAACCAACTTTTAAATCCTTTCCAATCCGGGTTCCGTCCAGGTCATAGTACGGCTACAGCGTTGGTCAAAATCACAGATGACATTCGTCATGGTATAGACGAAAAGCGACTCACCGTATTAGCACTGCTGGATTTCAGCAACGCCTTTAACACTGTGGATTTTGACATTCTGCTTGGTTTGCTTTTTTCTCTTAACATATCTCCAATGGTAACTGACTGGTTTCGAAGTTACTTGCATGGCCGTCGGCAGCGCATCCATGCTGATGAATCTACCTCCGCTTGGTGCGACATTAGGGCTGGCGTGCCGCAAGGTGGCGTACTGTCTCCTCTACTTTTTGCTATTTTCATAAATTCAATTACTCACAATCTCACTTCTTCCTATCACTTATATGCAGACGATCTCCAAATTTATACGCAGGGTAGCCTAAGTGATCTCTCCAGTGCTGTACAGGCTGTTAATTCCGATTTAGACCGGATTTCGGTGTGGAGCAGATCTTTTGGTCTCTTGGTTAACCCTAAAAAAACGCAGGTTATAGTTATTGGCAGTTCGAGGTTGCTATCCAGGATCGACTGGAGTACATTGCCAAGCATACTTTTTGACGGAATTCCAATTCCAATCCCCTATAGCAAAGCGGTAAAGAACCTTGGAATTCATATCGACAGCTCCCTATCCTGGACTACTCAGACCACTGAGGTTAGTAAGAAAATGTTTGCAGCAGCTGGATCCCTAAATCGACTCCGTAATTTCCTACCAATACCCACCAAAATAGCGCTAGTACAAGCCTTACTTTTCCCAATTCTCGACTACGCCGACTGTTGCTATCTCGATGTAAATGAGGTTTTACTCAACAAGCTCGAGCGTCTCCAGAACTACTGCATACGTATTATTTTCGGTTTGCGTAAGTATGACCACATATCTGAGTATCGAGCTCGTCTCCAATGGCTGCCTATCCGTCTTCGTCGTGACTCTCACATTCTATCCTTACTATTTACCATTCTTTTCAGTCCCAAATCTCCACCTTATCTTAAAGAGCGTTTCCAGTTTCTCCAGCCCGCCCGAGGTCATATGCGTTCTTCCAAACTTCTTCATCTTAAGTTCCCTCCTCATTCATCTCAATCCTACTCCTAATCCTTCACCGCGCAGTCTATCCGACTTTGGAATGCTTTACCTCTGTCAATAAGGCAATCCAACTCCCTACCTATCTTTAAAGCCCAAGTTAAATTACATTTCCTTAACCTCTGAGACCACACTGCCTCTCCCCATCTCTTCCTGTCCTTTAATTAAAATCATTCGCATACTTTCAGATCCATTGTTATTATTTGTAGTTGCAATATCCAATTATCTATATTTAATCAAGCATATGTAAGTAGTTTATGATATTTTATGCAGATATGTATTAGTATATTTATATTTTATTTATGTATTAATATTTAAACTTTGTATGTAAGTATATAAATATTAATATTGCACTGCCCTACACCTACATCAAGTGTCTTTTACCCAAAGGTTGCCTGGAAGAGATTGCTCATAGTAATAAGGCCGCCTTCGTTGTACATATCCTGTAATACCTAGTATTAAGTTTTCTTACTATACTTGAGTGCAATAAAAGTATATTCATTCATTCATATTCATTCATTCACTGAGCCACTGCTATTTCGCACCACTACAGCACACATGCCTCATTGTAAGCCCTTCTGAGATTTTTTTGTGCTTACGTATAAAATTTCCTCTCGTGTTCAGGAGGGACTCGAACCTACAAATAAATGTTTACTTACTTACTTACTTACACCTGCCACAATCCGGGTGAAGGAAGGTGTGGGTTTGAGTCCCGCCTGCACACGAGATGAAATTTTTAAGTGTGTCATTTACTTAAAAAAATATTTCTTCCAAATTTACATAATATGTAGGTGTTGAGGATCGACGGCTGGACCAGCCTTTTTTATATTGTTTATGTTGTTATACGTATTTACTGATTTCGAAATATTATTGTTTTGTTCTTTTTACTGTAATACAGGTTTTTCAAAACTACATCGTCACATAATATAGTATACTATCATTGTCTGTATGATCTTATAAGAATCTGAAACGTTTCTCCGAGAGTCATTTCGCCGTGTGGCTTTTCGTCGACATAACGTTTTGTCACCGGGCATTTCGCGGACAGAACTTTTCACCTAAGAACTATTTTGCCGACAGAATTCGCCGACAGAACGTATCGTGGCCGGGCAGTTTTGTGTTGGTCCTGCAGTCTGTTCTCAGCGTACATTTCTCAGTTGCACCCAAAGCTGTTGCTTTTGTGCCTTATAAAGTATCAGCCTTTAAACTGTCCCACTGCAGGTCAAAGGCGTCCATCATAGAAATCAAGTCATCGCTACTATGATGGGATTAGGCTTAATCACCACGCTTGCCAAATGCGAATTGGTGATCACAAACCCTCTATCAACGTCATTTTATGTCATTGTCAAATCAAGTTTTTAGGTTTTTTCAACCTTTTTGTTATATGCTTATTTTCTTAGTATATGCTGGAACAATTCATGATAAGGATTCTCTCAAAAAATAGAAACTTAATTACATCTTCATCTTCACCATCACTAATGTCAGAATCTCTGACCAAGGAATCTGATTCGGTTACGTGTAGAATAAAGTTTTCCACCACTCCAGTAATTAATTCGTCCAGTTTTGCACAAGTTTTAGATTTAACGCGTTATTAGGCGAAATAACTCATAAGAAAAATTGTCAAGTGATATTTTGACAAAGTGGGTAGTCAACAGTCGAAGTCAGTCAAAGTCTCAGTCACTGAATAAAACGTGCGAGTTATCGACCTACGGATTCAACCCAGACTACTCCAGTTTCTAAGACTCTCTTAGGTCCTAGCAAGTTGTTTACGTGACAACTCGCTCAACACACAATAGCATTGTTCAAAACGATTAAAATTCAAAGATTCCTATATTAATATCCCTTTGCGGCACCTCACTACACGAAACAACATGTAAGTTCAAATGTTGTACCAAATGTTCCCACCTAAAGTGACACAAGCTCAATAGCAGATTTTCTACCAAACATTACAGATGATTAAGTTTTTTATTAAAGTGTCTTGTATTTACCTAAATATAAGTAAATAAAGTTACTTATTTCTATTATAGAATTAAAATTACCCATAAACAAATTATGTCGGCGTATGTTTTTAGAAAATAGGTATATACTATTGTACGATCATTTTATTGCAGTGGCAACATTGTAAGATATTTTGGTCTTGAATTCCAGTTTTGGGTATAATTGCTTTTGATGTTATGATGTGTACAGATGTTTGTGGGATAATATTTATTTATACTATAAATAATTTAATTTGTTAATTTTGATGCTATTTTGTTGTTATTCTGTTTTGTGTAAAGTAAATAAAGTATCAGCCTATAAACTGTCCCACTGCAGGTCAAAGGCGTCCATCATAGAAATCAAGTAATCGCTACTATGATGGGATTAGGTTTAATCACCACGCTTGCCTAATGCGGATTGGTCATCACAAACCCGAGCTATGTCCGAAAAATTCGAAACATCGCACATCCTCTGAAAAACTGTCATAACACAAAAAGCGACTTTTGAGAAAAACGCGTTTTCACTTATTGGTTACTTAATTAATGATACTTCTCAATTATCAATGCAGATTTTTTTGGATTCAAAATATTTTAACTTTTGACGAGTTTAATAAACTCGTTTCTTGAATGTAAACAAAAGGCTTAGAACTAAGAAAAAAGGCATTTACGCAATGCGAAGGTATTCCTGTCTTATGACAGCTTTTTGGAGGATGTGCGACATACTTTTCGCTCGACTAGGGAATCGAAACCAGGACCCTCAGAACCCGGCCCGATACTTAAACCAGTGGACAAACAGGGCGTTGTGTGCCAATAAATTAATAAATAATTTATCTTATTTACTTCGATCAAGAGATAACGGCTATCACAATAAGCTTTAAATAAACAAATAAACTCGAACAACATCTTCATTTCATATGACTTTGTAATTCAATCCAATATGACGATGAGGACCCGTTTGGATCAGAGAGTGAACGTTGCCTCTGATACAAGGGTTGTGAGTTCGATCCCCGCACAGAACAAACATGTCTGCATGAACATGTATGTTGGTATTGGTATGGGTGTTTTCTATGTATTATAAGTATGAATTAACAAAAGAAAAGTATGAAATCTATATTTGTAGTACCGCTGTTAGTTCTGATATCCGTAAAACAGGTCCAAGGACCTGTGTTACGGACCAGAAGCTACCCATCTCGTAGTTAGATCATGTATGTGATATTGGGAAATACTTATATTTAATAGATAGATAAATATATATACTTTATTGCACAAAATACACAATTTAACCTTCGCTAGCTCAGTCAGGGTTCTTTATGGGGCGAAATGCGTACACCAGTAAAAAATCATTGATTTATTTCTTAATATGAGAGGTGGTAGACGAGCAGACGGATCACCTGATGGCAAGCAATTCCGCCGCCCATGGACACCAGCAACACCAGTGGAGTCACAAGTGCGCTGCCAACCTTTTCCCCTTCCCCCCCATTGGGCCTCCGGTAACCTCACTCACACGGCGAAACACAGCGCCTTCTTCTGTGAGGCATTGGTATCACTCCGGTCGAGCCGGCCCATTCATGCCTAAGCGTGAATGATGGATTCAAATTTACGTCAAATCTGTCACTCCCTGTACCGGGAGGGCAATCTGATTTGTCGATGGGGATTCCTAGGCTCTATGCCGTGTGGTCCCGGTAGAGTAGAATAGCCCACCCTCACTCTTACCGAGGTGTCGTAAAAAGCGACTAAGGTAAAGCTGCTGGCATGATCATCAGTACCTAGAGAAGGAAAACTCTGCATTGATATCTGAACCCTCGCCAACCCGTCTGCCAAGCGTGGTGAGTATGGCGATTACCCCTCATGTGATTGAGGGAGGCCCGTGCCCCAGCAGTGGGGAGTTAAATGGGCTGATGATGACGATGACGATGATTCCTAGGCTCTGTGTCATTATGACAAGAGTTGGTGGTATCGTGATCGACTCGAGCGCTTGTCGGTGTTGCCACCCACTCACAAGTTTTCATTACACGATTGTTTTTCAAGAGTAGGAATCAAACCCTCGACCTTTGGTGTAGAGTCAGTACCAATTGGGACATTAGGTCAGTCAAGCTACGCTTAGGAATTAAACAATATAATGAAGGAATGAAATAATAAACTAAAATTATACCATTACTTAAACACACAATCTTACTTACTCATCGAGACCACGACCCTCAGCACTGAGGACAAACGACACAAGGAGGGGGAGGAGAAGAAAAACAAACAATCTTAGAAAAAAAATTAAATTGAAAATTTAAAAAACCCCCGACACAACTAAAGCTCTTTCATTTGATACCTATATTGAGGCAGTTGGATCAACAAATAGGTTATTCGTCATTTTCTGACGGCGGCCATCTTGGATTTGAAATTTTTCACAATTAATATATTCTGCTACTCAAGCCCTTTTATATAATACCCATATTGTGAGAGTTGTGTTAAAACATAAAATCCAAATCTTTGTGACGGCGGCCATCTTGGATCGATTTTTATCCAACATAGCTAAGAACACTCCTTCTTATTCATCTTTCAAACAAAAAAACAAAATCAAAATCAGTAGATTGGTTAGGGAGCTCCGATGCCATAGACAGACACACAGACACGTCAAACTAATAATACCCTGTCGTTTTTGCGCCAGGGGTTAAAAAATGGAAAAACACGAGAATAGCTGAAAATAAGAACTGAAGCAACCAGCAAAACGCATTGCTTTTAAATACTACCCACGGGACAGTTACAGAAAAAAATGAAAACAAAAACTACCCTTCAAGTTCTCAAGCACCACTAAAGGAAAGTTGAAGAGTTGACATTGAAGTCGCCCTCATCAACTGGACACTACACGCATTCATAGGGCAAACAAATGAGTATGTAGCCGACGGAAGTGGCCGACCCGTACTGTGTAGTTGGCCCTACTATGAGAATACTAAGCTCTCCTTTTTTTTGGTGGCAGACGAGCAGAGGGCAGGACACATAGCGAGGAGAACAGACGGCCGTTGGGGCGGAAAGGTCCTCGAGTGGAGGCCACGTACAGGAAGTCGCAACTGTGGCAGGCCCCCCACAAGGAACCGACGATCTGGTGAAGATCGCGGGAATCCATTGGATGCGGGCGGTACAGGACCGATCTGTGTGGAGAACATTGGGGGAGGCCTATGTCCAGCAGTGGACGTTTATTGGCTGAAATGATCATGAGACGAGCAGACGGATCACCTTATGGTAAGCGATTGCCACCGCCCATTAACACCCGCAACACCATTAGAGTCACCTTTCTCCCGGATTGTGCTTCCGGTACCCTCGATCTCGCAGCGAAATTTAGGGTCACAGTGCTGCTTCGTGCCATTTTTCTATGAGGCCGTGGTATCACTTCGGTTGAGGCGGGCCATTCATGCCAAAGCGTGGCTCTCCCTCTATCTCATATTTTTATGAGAGATTGTATTTCAGCAAATCAGTGTAGTAACAGAATTATCATTCTTTGGGAAACGAAGCCATGAACTAGCGTCCGCGCCACGATAAAAGTCCCGCGGTTGAACACGGAACTGAAATTTTAGACTCCTTGTGTGTATGCAAATAAAGCCCAAATTTGAATGTTAATGTATCAGAAGTGGCGCTTATTACGAGACTTCTTTGGTGGCGTAGCCCTAGATGGCTGGCAATTAACAACTGTGCGTTTTTTTGCCTCGCACAGACAAGATTTTTTGAAATGAACTGTCATCAGCGCTATTTCCAAACCATAGAATTAGGCGGTATCCTAAGTCTATGTTCCGAATCAAAATTACCGTGAAATTTTTAAGAAAAGAGTTTGCCGGTTCTTCATTATTATACTTCACATCTGCAAGGTGTGTAAGTGGGCAGGGACGTGGGAAAGGCAGCAAGCGTTATACTAATGAAAACAAAAAAGGGAGAGCGAAATTTTTATTTGAGATTTGACCCTAGATGACCCTCTTTGCAGAAAAAAAAATGTTTTAATTAATATGATGCCCTCGAGAAGTTCCTCGGGTATTCAATATACCTTGCGTTTTGTTGTTGCGCAAATCATAACTACCGGCCCCAGATTTTACATATGTGGATATCCTTAGTAGGGGCCAGGCTGTTTAGAAATGTTCCCGGGATTTCCATTTCCAATTCCTGCCTCTGTTCCCTTTGTGTCGATTCCGGCAACACGGGGATTTGCGGGCAAATTTTCGGCCGCTTTGCGTCCATTTTAAAGTTATTCCTAAGTTTGTTTCCTGGACGCATTTGTGCATGGATTTTGCCTTCCGTTTGGGAGAGGCAAGGATTTCATTTACCTAAATCAGAACTTATCAGAAAATCTAGGGCTTAGGCATTCACCACAAATGGAGAGGAGAGATCGAGCTCTGGATAGAACACATGAAAATTCCGGAATGCTTGAGAGGTAGACGGGAGTTCAAATTGGTGTTTCCCGTTTTTAAAGTAGTAGTTAGGGTATTTTTGCTTCTAGCTGGACGTCTTCTTTGAGGACAATATTGGAAAATATTCTTAAAATCTACTGAATTTAAAATATTAATCTTATTTTTGGAAGAGACAATGGGAACACATAGAAAGTATACATTTTGAATCAGTCTTTTAAGAACACGGCTGCTCAGGGTAACAGCCTGATTATGTTTTATTTATCTTTGAAAGAAATAGATTCGATTAATAATAATTGCATATTTTCAAATAACAGGGAGGTAGAAATCGAGTGAAATTTCGCAGACAACGTTATTAGTCATTAGTCAAGCACTTGAACTAGATTGGTTTAAATATACCGGGAGAGCAGAACTTGCATGATAGCTTACGTAGATATTGGCATTATGTATGTTCGTTCTTCATATTTGAACGTACTCTGGAATGTTTTGATTTTTTGTCCGATTTTATCTCGCCTCAATGCGAATTTTTCCTCCAACTAATTGAAAAGGCTGAAGTTGATCTTCATCTGACAACTGAAATTAGTCTTGACAAGACCTCTTCTCTAAGTGCCGTCATTATTCAAACTGGTGTTACAAATGAGGCGATTTGCCGACGAGAAAAAATAGCAATGAGCCTTGAGATTGCTAGCAAAAGATAATTTATTATAGGCCTAAAACATCAGATTGTAACTTTTAAAGCGACTTCTGTAAATTGTATTATTTATAATATATTACTTTAACAGTATTTATTCCGAAAGGATACGAGTTGAGAGTATGAATTTAATGTCTTTTATTTACTATCTCGATGCTGCGGGGGAACCGTTCCTCAAAACCGATCGTCACCGAGCGAGAAAATACCTGTCGGATACAAACAATAAAATGGCACAGTGCGTGCAAAAGGGATAGTAATTAAGATTCATCATTCAGTGTAGGACGCCCTGTTGGTCTAGTGGTTTAAGTACCGGGCCTGTGATCTCGGGGTGCTGGGTTCGATTCCTGGGTCGAGCAAAAAGTGTGTTACGAATTTTTCGAACATAGGTAGCTCGGGTTTGCTATCACCAATCCGCATTAGGCAAGCGTGGTGATTAAGTCTAATCCCATCATAGTAGCGATGAATTGATTTCTCTGATGGAACCCTTTGCCTGCAGTGGGACAGTTATAGGCTGATACTTTTTTTTATTATCGTGTAGTTGGTTGGAGCTAACTAACTTTCAAACCTAATCCTATCCGGGTTCTGATATTGAGCTAGCGTCCTTCCCTGGACGAACATTCGTGTCAAGAACACTTCTGTTTGTTCAGGTATGTAATAGCATTATATTCATCTTTCCTATGATGTCTGTAATGCCTTATGCATAAGTTCTTAGCAAATTAAAATATGTAAGATGTTGTACGAATATTTGTACACTATTAGATGTCACTCCCTGGAAAGGTTTTATTATCTATAAATGTGTTGACTCATTTTTGAAACAAAAAAAAAACATTTAAACTTAAAATTTTGCTCGTGATTTATATATTGCACATTTGTCTCAATTTATTGTAAAAATATGAGTATAGTCAACAGCAAAAAATTGATGCACACTGTTAGCTCTTACGCTCCACGGAATAAGAACTACAAACTGCGAAATATGTGCAGGTACTTCTGCTGTTGACTGAACATAACAACCTGTCGAGACGAAAAATATACCAGTGCAATTACTTCCCTTAACGGCCATACATTCGGCCACTCAGTCCTCTTTCGACATCCACCACTCAACGGATTCATATTTATTAAAGCTAATAACTTATATTCAGCCAGCTATCTGGTAATGGGACCATAAAAATATTTAGAGGTGTCTATCATACTATCGATACTACATCAGTCGGTATCGAATAGCATCGTGACGTGTCAGCATTGACCCGGTACGACATATGCTGAGGCGCCCAATTTAGCACAACACTCATTTATATTTGTTTACCTTATTTTTCATATAAAAATCTTCCTTTGTGTGAAATCTGTTTTATATATTTTCTTGTGTCAATAATAGGGTAATTGACTAAGCTCGAGATTTACAAAATATAAATAATTTATCAAAATATAGGTAAATATTATGTGCGAATAGCAAACAATTCTCAATTAAAAATATAAAGTCTAGCCGGTTTTATGGTCATTCCAAGATTCATGGGCAAGTCCATTTTAAAATTATGAAATTATTATAAAAATAATTATACCATTGAAAAACCCATACAATTTGCACCAACTATTATAATAGAACCATTGACATAAACAAAACATTTGATATGGGTACCATACAAAATACTTAGGTGTGACGTCACATCTTAGTAGCCATTTGTATTGAGCATTTTGGGTTTGCCCAAAATAATGTGATTTTAAAGTTGTGATATCTAGGTAGTTTAAATGAGAATCAAGTAATTCTTTCAACGATATTTCTATCATTGAAAGGTCTTTTGAATACAAAAATAAAAAAATAATAGTCATACACCGTATTGTCTCATTAATTCAGTATGTCCAACACTACATTCACTTGCAAAAGGGTAATCATCGCGATGCCAACTGCTCGTACTTAACATATAGGTGGAAATTAAGTTATCAGTTACCCCTATTACCTAGCCTACTATTTCACTTTAAGTGAAGTGAATACACTGAGTCAAATAACCTTAATCGTGGGAGAGACATGGCTTCATGTATCGGAGTGATGCCACAGCCCCACAGGAAACCGGCGTGAAGCAGCTCATGCGCTGTAAAAACAGCGGCGGCGTGATCGTAATCAGCGTAATCGCAAGGTCAGTAAGGGTACCGGAGGACCAAACCGGGGGGAAGGAATTTTTCAGGACACCCGTCCATGGGCGATGGCGATCGCTTACTGTCTGACAAACATCACAATTCGATCTGTAGACTATATCAGTCCATGAGTTGATTAATTCTCTTTTATGCAGGTATCTCAGGTTTCCTTCGTCCAGTCACTAGTTACCGGACGAAGAAAACCTGGGCGCCATAAATAAAACAAGATGGCACCTCGACCGGCGCGTTTCAACCCGCTAATCAGGTCATCGTTGAATATTACGATAAGAATTAAAGTATCGATAGTTTGTCTATCGATAGTTCAAGTATCGATAGTTCAAGTATCGATAGTTTGTCTATCGATATTTTTACGACTCCAAAATATATGCGAAACGCCATGCAGCATCAGTTATTGCTTCAGCCATAAAACGCATGCGTTCCTCAAATTTTAAAAACATTTGGCTGGGAGGAAAATTTGCATCGGAATGACGCATTACGGCATCGTGTTTAAGGATTTCGAATCTGCTTGGGGAACATTGGAACGATGCTTTGGTGGTTAACATCTTCATAATGTTTATGTTGGTTAACATCTTCATATTTTTATGTGTATGTTGACTGCCTTGGTGGCGCAGTGGGTAGTGCGTCGCACTTTAAAGCGACGGCTACGCAAGAGGTCAAGGGTTCTATCCCCGGGTCGGACCAAAAAATTGAACCTAAGCTTTCGGTAAGAAATTCTTAGTATTTGCCCGAAATCTGGAAGTTGGCGTTCTTGTTACCCCGTGCCTCGGAAAGCACGTTATGCCATTATTCCTGCACCCGATCCCTCTCCGGTCATGTTACCCTGGAGTCCCATCGGGATACGAGGGTAAGGGAATAGAGAGTGAACTTGTGTTTGCACACACACTTGAGCTCTATGATATATCCTGCGTACGTGGCTGATCGTTTCGAGGGTTGGAGAATATTATGTTTATGTTGCTATTGATGCGCAGTAGATAAAGATAAAAATATTTTTTCAAGTTAGTTCCATACAGAACACTCATGAATTCTGAATGTCAAAATACACTACGCATATATCGCACTTCAAAGCACTTTCAACCGTTGTTCCTGCACCCGAACCCTCTCTGGCCGTATCACACTGGTGTCCGATGTTAAGGGTAAGGGAATAGAGAGTGCACTTGTGTTTGCGCACACACTTGAGCACTACTATCCTGCGTACGTGGCCGATCGTTGAGATTGGCCGCCGTAACCTTAATCGGTTGAAGGATACTATTGCGGCTATTTGAATGATTTGAACTTTACCACAAAACTAAGCTACTTGTATAATTAAATTGTTTATTACCTCTACTTAAAACATCATAACTCTATGTAAAGTCCTCTAATTTACCCTTTATAATAAACTGAACATGCGAAGAACAAGCGAAATACCGTAAAATCCAGCAATATTCGCCCCAAAATGGCCAGCAGATACCTCAATTTTCTAGTGCTGCTCTGTAGTCAATTACTAAATATCGATATTTAAAAAATAATTTAAATGAGTAAAGATTTGCGTTGATTACTTACCATATTTATCTTAATAGAATATTGAAGCTAATGTAATTAATAAAAATTATAAGTTGTTAATTCAAAGGACATATGAAGTGCAATGATGTTTATAATAAAATGCATGTGTTAATATGAAATACATTTAATATAGGTACCTACATACAGGGTGTATCGCTCATCACTAATAAAATAATAAAAATTCAGTAGTATACATATAACTAATATTTTGTTTAAAGTAATAAATAAACTTAATTTATTTACTCTAATATAAGAACCTATACATAGCATTGAGTGTAATGCTATGTATAGGTTCTAAACTATACTACAGCTTACAAGAGATGCCATCAGCCACCCAATATGATATTCAACGTACCATAGAACCTATAAAGGGTGGGGCCTGGTGACCTGTACTACGGGTTTTTTTTAAAACCTATCTCAGGCTCAGTCTCTCACACACGAGGACAAGCTTCCTACTGTCACTAGATATATGTTTGTATACCTTTAATTATTTATCCTTCATCATCATCATCATCATCATTTCAGCCAATAGACGTCACTTGAGGACTCGAGGATATTCTTTATGCCTATGGTCATATAGTACAAGGAATGTTGATGGCGACTGAAGGACTTTTTAGTGGCTCGGACAATGAACGTGGGTAGTTAAAATGATTTCCAATTTTTAAATCACAGCCACGCGGCTGCGCGCCTTGCTCACTACCATGCACAAGAGGTTTTCAAATTTCGAAAAGTTCTTTAACAGCCATCACTTTGATCATAGTCATCATCCTATTTCATCATGAGCCTAGAAGCACTTAAATTTGCTGGCCTGACTCGAGTACATTTGCGCCTGTTGCTGCTGCTGTCCTTTTTTGTCGAGTGAGGGTACCGAAAGCCTAATTAAAGGCAAAGGGAATTAAAATGTTTGGCAGTGCAACTTGCAACTCCATTGGTGTTGCTTGTGTCTGGGCGGCGGCAGTCGCTAACCATCATGTGATTCGTCTGCTCGTCTGCCATTTCTCACATAAAAATTATTATCGATTCAAAGCACGATTTCTTCAATTGGGTATTTGACTAAGCTCGAGATTTTACAAAATATAAATATTTTATAAAAAACATAGGTAAATATGTGCCAATAGCAAGAAGTCTCAATTAAAAATATAACGTCTAGCCGGTTTAATGGTCATTCAAAGATTCATGGGCAAGTCCATTTTAAAAGTGAAATGAAATTATTAAAAAATAATTACACCATTGAATAACCCATACAATTTGCACCAACTATTATAATAGAACCATTGACATAAACGAAACATTTGCTATAGCTACCGTACAAAATTCAAATGAAATGCATACAAAATACTGTCGTGTGACGTCACATCTCAGTAGCCAGTTGTATGGAGCTTTTTGGGTTTGCCCAAAATATGATTTTAAAGTTGTGATATCTCAGGTAGTTTAATGAGAATCAAGTAATTCTTTCAAGGATGTTTCTACCATTGAGAGGTCTTTTGATTACAAAAATTAAAAAAAAAATTGTCAAATACCGTATTATTAGAATATTCCTTAAATTTAGTTTCCCATCACTTTCGATATTTCTTCTATCGATAGTTCACCATCTTCCCAATATTCACATAACCGTTTTTGCATAAACTCAGGAATCTTGTCCTCGCATATTTTGACACGTATTCGGGAATTCTGGTGCAAATTCATCCCCTAGGAAATGAGATGCCGGGAGGTGTTTGGTCCCGGTTTTGGCTCGTAAATACGAGGGTTAAGTTTGAAATAGCTAGATTTTCGATAAAAACGTTTAAGTGCCGCCGCAAAACTTGATTTGAGGAATGGAGATAAATATTCCTTGTTTTAAAACGTAAAATTGTTTAAATAAAAAAAAATACCTACCAAAATGTTGGGTCCAGACGTTACGCGCCATTCCGCCAGTTACACCAACACGACGCGTTCGATTTTTAAAATTTGTTTGTCTGCATCGCGCTCGTTTAAATGCTAATGATTTTTTTTTAAAGTAGGTACTGATGCGATTAATATTGTCCAATGAAAATTATAGATTATGTTAGTCTACGTTCTATCTATGTAATTAGTATATGACTATGTATTTGTTTTGTTTAAATATGAATTAATTTGTAAAATATCGTAGATTTGGTTTGTATAATCGACTGACCGGATGGCGCAATTGGTAGTGACCCTGCCTCCTACGCCAAAGGTCGTGGGTTCGATCCCCACCCTGGACAAACATTCGTGCGATGAACACTTGTGTTTGTTCAGTGTCTGGGTGTAATATATGTATTTAAGTATATATTTGTGTTTCTCTGTTGTCTGATATCTGTAACACAAGTGCTTAAGCTACTTAGTACGGAATCAGGTCGACGTATGAGATGTTGTGAGAAATATTATTATTATCATCATTTATTATTTCCTTTGAATTATCCTTTGTTAATATTAATTATCTGGATCGGTTTGAATATAAAAAATCTACATACTTATATTCAAACCGATCCAGAGGTACAATTGAACCTATTTATTAATATTTAAACAAACAAAATACATAGTTAAACTCAGATTAACATAATATATTATTTTCATTTAACAATTTTAATCACAACAGTACTTTTAAGAAAAATATGAACGTAGCAGAATAATAATAATAATTCTTACAACATCTCATACGTTGACCTGATTTCGTACTAAGTAGCTTAAGCACTTGTGTTACAGATATCAGACAACAGAGGAACACAAATATATACTTAAGTACATATATTACACCCAGACACCGAACAAACACAAGTGTTCATCGCACGAGTGTGTTTCCAAGGTGGGGATCGAACCCACGACCTTTGGCGCAAGAGGCAGGGTCACTACCAATTGCGCCATCCGGTCAGTCAAAATTCTTACTTAGTCTGTACCAGGAAGAGGAAGAAAGACTAGACGTGTACTTATTTGTTAAGAATAAGGGCGTAACGGCTGGACCAAAATGTTTATATATTGTTTATCTTTATACTTTATAATTTGTAAAGCAAAGACGTCATTCTACGGACAGACGGACCCAAGGTCCGCTCTAAAAACCAGCGCTGCAAAATCAAATTCAAAATCAACTGCAGCTGATGCTTGCGGCAGTTGCAGCATATGCTGAGGCTGATCCTTATTAGCTGCAACTTTTTGTTTTTTATTTTGTATTGTATAAATAATGTGTTGTGACAAACATTTTCTTTTTTTTTATTAAGAATACCAACAGCATTACAGGTTGCATAAAAATTGTTTTTAAGTTACAAAGAGTAAAGCTAATAACAGGTTTCCCTTATTTATACAATTAAAAGTACCTTTGCCGTGTGGTCCCCGGCAGAGTAGAATAGGCCACCCTCACTCTTACTGAGGTGTCGTAAAAGGCGACTAAGGTAAAGCTGCTGGCATGATCATCAGTACCCAGAGAAGGAAAACTCTGCATTTATATCAAAACCCTCGCCAACCCGTCTGCCAAGCGTGGTGAGTATGGCAATTACCCCCCATGTGATTGAGGGAGGCCCGTGCCCCAGCAGTGGGGACTTTAATGGGCTGACGACGAAGTATAACATGTTTAATAGAATAGCCTCAACAATGCGTTTACACAAAAGCTGCACTATGCCAAATCATACAGAATTTTTGGAATTTCCAGAGATAAAGAGAGGAATTAATCGGTGGAAAATAAGGTAATTTAGAAAGTAGCTAAACGACAAAGTATATATATACCATCGGTTAAATGTGTTTATGAGTTCTACTTAGTAATATAATATATATTATGTGTGTGTGTGTGTGCGTGAGTGTGTTTTATTTAATAAATCCTTTTCTTAATCTTATTCTAAAACATGTTGGTTCAAAAAGAAATTCCAAGGTTTGTATGAAATTATTCAGTCATTGGATTTACCATTTTCATGTATTTTCATACTTTGAATGTCTCAATTTTTGGCTGGTATTTATAAGTTTTTTTTTCTTTTTTTAAATAAATAAATAAATATTTCACAACATCACATACATTGATCTGACTCCGAGATAGGTGGCTCAAGCACCTGTGTTACGGATATCAGAATCAACAGTGGGATTACAAACATATACATATAATACTTTTCTTTTATAAATACATACTTATAATACATAGATAACGCCCAGACCAATACAAACAGATATGTTCGTGCACACAAATGTTTGTACTGTGCGGGGATCGAACACGCAACCCTTGCACCAGAGGCAGCGTTCACTACCACTGTTCCAAACGGGTCGTCGAATTTATTTATTATTTGTCGCTTTTACAGTAAATATGGCAACTTTCTTGTGTAATGTTAAATGACTTATATGATCTCACTCCCCTAAACAATCTTACATCCATCTGCCAATAATTTATCGATATTACACTCTTGCACTCTAAACAGCATCAACTCCCCTAAATTCTCGCAAATCTCAAAACAAATGTAACAATTTGGGCCCAAAAGCACGTATTGAGTCATAAATTTTGCATTTCCCCTCCCAAACCGCTGGAATGACTTCACGACACTTTTTTTTAAATCGAACGAGAACACAAGTAATTTCAATCCCCCCAGGGGGTGATCCGAGCCCCTGTTTTTATTTTGGTGAAAAATATGGCGGATGGAGTTAGCATATTTAATCATCAATGAGGTTTTGTCAAAGGGGAAAATTGTGGCGAAAATCTAATAGATGCGAGTGGCATGAAACATTTATAGTATTCTCTGATGGAATTTTTGGAGTGACATTATGTCTGCAGGCTTTTGTTTGTTTAAACATTCATGATTTCTGTGAATGGATTTCGTATTCGTCAAAAAGTGAGAATTTTTCATGAATGTAAAGGGATGAAATGGAAAATACATCAGTCGGTGAGGCGACCTTCACCGCGATTTTTGGAATACTGAGAAATTTGAGGCCATCGTGGTATGTAACAAGCATTTTTGAACAAGAAACATAGGGTCTAATCTAAAAAGGTCACTTTCCAATATCAAAGTGATCAGATCGTGGGAGTGCCTCGCTTCAGCGTGAATGGACCGACTCGACCGAAGTGATACCACGGCCTCACAGAAAACCGGCGTGAGCAGCAATGTGCTGTGTTTCGCTGCGTGAGTGAGGGTACCGGAGGCATAATCCGGGGAAAGGGGGCTTTAAAAGTTGGCAGCGCACTTGTGCGGCGGCGGCAATCGTTTACCATCAGTCTGTTTTCTGCCACCTATCACATAAAAAAAATCAGCTGATTGTAGAATGTGTATGGGAAGGCGGATGTTTTTTTTTTGAGATTCGACCCTATGTTCCTTAGGGAAAAATAGGGTACAGTAGTAGGGTACCCTTCCCTTATGGCGAAAGTTTATAAAAAGTAGCATATAGGTAATTAGGATATATCAAGGATTGGCTTTCTTAAAATAAATCACCCTATAGTCCATTCAGTACCTGAAGGACAGACTGACAGAACAGTTCAAACGTTTCGTATCATGCAGACGTCTTTCTACAAATAAAAATATTAAGTTATAAAAATCATTCGCATTTTTGTGTTCTTATTCTTACAAAATAACAAATCTTCATCTTTCTCAATTAATCTGAACAAGTGTATAAATTGGTAATTACCAATAAAATTTGTAAAAAATATCTTATGAATTTTATAATGCGCTAATCGGAGTTTTTGGTCACATTACTCAAACAATCGCTATAAATCAGTAATCGGTAAGGCGACCATCTTACCATCGAATCACGAATATTGTCCCGTGCAAAATATGTCCGCATAGATTGCATTATTAATTTATTTTGGGGACAAAGGTGATCCGAGCGAGTGTTGTTATTTTTCAGATGAATAAGATGCGTATTATTTAATTATTTGTGATTTACTACGTGTTTGACACTAAGAATATTTACATATTATATTCCATATCGAGAGAGTTTATAGAAAAACTGTTGATTAAAATTAAAAATAAAAAAGTCGATTAGATTTCAAACAAACAAATCGACGTGTCTCTCTTATACACTTGACATTGGCGGAATCACACGCGCGGCCCGTACCCGTGCGCGAGATAAAAAAATGGACTATTGAATATAAGCCACCAAAAAATATACCGTAATTTAATCGAACGCCCTGTTGGTCTAGTGGTTTAAGTGGCCGTGATCTCGGGGTCCTGGGTTCGATTCCCGGGTCGAGCAAAAAGTAGCTAGGGTTTGTAATCATCAATCCGTATTAGGCAAGCGTGGTGATTAAGCCTAATCCGATGGGATTAGGCTCAAGATTAGGATGGGAAATCAAGTCATCGCTACTATGAATGATAGTAGCGATGACTTGATTTCTATGATGGAGGCCTTTGCCTTGCAGTGGGATAGTAGGTATATAATAATAAATAAATAATAATAAATATTTCACAACGTCACATACATTGATCTGACTCCGAGATAGGTAGCTCAAGCACCTGTGTTTCGGATATCAGAATCAACAGTGGGATTACAAATATATACATGTAATACTTTTCTTTTGTAAATACATACTTATAATACATAGATAACACCCAGACCAATACAAACAGACATGTTCATGCACACAAATGTTTGTACTGTGCGGGGATCGAACACGCAACCCTTGCACCAGAGGCAGCGTTCACTACCACTGTTCCAAACGGGTCGTCGAATTTATTTATTATTTGACGCTTTTATGGTAAACATGGCAACTTTCTTGTGTAATGTTCATAAATGACTTATATGATCTCACTGCCCTAAACATTCTTACATCCATCTGCCAATAATTTATCGATATTACACTCTTGCACTCTAAACAGCATGAACTCCCCTAAATTCTCGCAAATCTCAAAACAAATATAACAATTTGGGCCCAAAAGCACGTATTGAGTCATAAATTCTGCATTTCCCCTCCCAAACCGCTGGAATGACTTCACGACACTTTTTTTTAAATCGAACGAGAACACAAGTAATTTCAATCCCCCCAGGGGGTGATCCGAGCCCCTGTTTTTATTTTGGTGAAAAATATGGCGGATGGAGTTAGCATATTTAATCATCAATGAGGTTTTGTCAAAGGGGAAAATTGTGGCGAAAATCTAATAGATGCGAGTGGCATGAAACATTTATAGTATTCTCTGATGGAATTTTTGGAGTGACATTATGTCTGCAGGCTTTTGTTTGTTTAAACATTCATGATTTCTGTGAATGGATTTCGTATTCGTCAAAAAGTGAGAATATTTCATGAATGTAAAGGGATGAAATGGAAAATACATCAGTCGGTGAGGCGACCTTCACCGTGATTTTTGAAATACTGAGAAATTTGAGGCCATCGTGGTATGTAACAAGCATTTTTGAACAAGAACATAGGGTCTAATCTAAAAAGGTCACTTTCCAATATCAAAGTGATCAGATCGTGGGAGTGCCTCGCTTCAGCGTGAATGGACCGACTCGACCGAAGTGATACCACGGCCTCACAGAAACCGGCGTGAGCAGCAATGTGCTGTGTTTCGCTGCGTGAGTGAGGGTACCGGAGGCATAATCCGGGGAAAGGGGGCTTTAAAAGTTGGCAGCGCACTTGTGACTATCGGCGGCGGCAGTCGTTTACCATCAGGCGATCCATCTGCTTGTCTGCCACCTATCACATAAAAAAATCAGCTGATTGTAGAATTTGTATGGGAAGGCGGATGTTTTATTTTTAGATTCGACCCTATGCTCCTTGGGGAAAAATAGGGTACAGGGTTACCCTTCACTTATAGCTAAAGTTTATAAAAAGAAGCATATAGGTAATTAGGATATATCAAGGATTGGCTTTCTTAAAATAAATCACCTTATAGTCCATTCAGTACCTGAAGGACAGACTGACAGAACAGTTCAAACGTTTCGTATCATGCAGACGTCTTTCTACAAATAAAAATATTAAGTTTTAAAAATCATTAACATTTTTGTGTTCTTATTCTTACAAAATAACAAATCTTCATCTTTCTCAATTAATCTGAACAAGTGTATAAATTGGTAATTACCAATAAAATTTGTAAAAAATATCTTATGAATTTTATAATGCGCTAATCGGAGTTTTTGGTCACATTACTCAAACAATCGCTATAAATCAGTAATCGGTAAGGCGACCATCTTACCATCGAATCACGAATATTGTCCCGTGCAAAATATGTCCGCATAGATTGCATTATTAATTTATTTTGGGGACAAAGGTGATTCCGACACGTCAAGAGTGTTGTTATTTATCAGATGAATAAGATGCGATTATTTAAATAATTGTGATTTACTGCGTGTTTGACACTAAGAATATTTACATATTATATTGCATATCGAGAGAGTTCATAGATAAAATGTTGATTAAAATTAAAAATAAAAAGTCGATTAGATTTCTAAAGATATAAATCGACGTGTCTCTCTTATACACTTGACATTGGCGGAATCACACGCGCGGCCCGTACCCGTGCGCGAGATAAAAAAATGGACTATTGAATATAAGCCACCAAAAAATATACCGTAATTTAATCGAACGCCCTGTTGGTCTAGTGGTTTAAGTGGCCGTGATTCGGGGTCCTGGGTTCGATTCCCGGGTCGAGCAAAAAGTAGCTAGGGTTTGTGATCACCAATCCGTATTAGGCAAGCGTGGTGCTTAAGCCTAATCCGATGGGATTAGGCTTAAGATTAGGATGGGAAATCAAGTCATCGCTACTATGATGATAGTAGCGATGACTTGATTTCTATGATGGAGGCCTTTGCCTTGCAGTGGGATAGTAGGTATATTGGCTGATAATTTACTTTACTTTATTAAGTTAATAATTCTTACAAGAAAAGTACCTAGGTACATACACAGCTATTAAGTGCAATACAATTAGAATATACAGTTTAGGTACTTATTTCTGTTGTGAGGTAGATACCTATTATTTACGAAGTAACCGAGGCAGTAAGATCTCAGGAAGAGCCTAATGGGAGAGCTCCGGTGTATTTCCGTACAATCTACAAACGTTTCCACTTAAGCTCCTACCTGTTTGTTGTTTGTACAAGGAACTGCTTATTATGAAACTTCTGTTTTAATGCATTCCTACTAGGTATGTCGGGTGATGCAGTGGTTACCGGGTCGTACTTTAAAAAGTGTCGGCGGCGCATGAGGTTTCGAGTTCCAACCGCGGGTCGGGGACATAAATTTGTACCTAAGATTTCAGAAATTCTACGGAGTCTGTATGTTGGTGGCCTTGTACAGTGGCGGACAAGTCAAGCTATACAAAACTGTCAAATTTCCTCAATCGATTTCGAACTCAATGTGTAAAAATATAAGGTTTATAATGGAATGAAGAAATTTGACAGTTTTGTATAGCTTGATGTGTCCGCCAATGTACCTCCATGCCCCGAAAAGCACGTTAAGCCGTTGATACTGCGCCCGATCCCTCCCCGGTAGTATCACATTAGTGTCCCATCGGAATGCGAGGGTAAGGGAATAGAATGTGCACTTGTGTTTGCGCACACACTTGAACACTATAACATATCCTGCCTACGTGGCTGATAGTTGAAATTGGTCGCTGTAGCCATAATTGGTTGAAGGATATTATTATATATTATTTATATATATAGATATAGGCCGATACGACCAATCTTTATCCGTGGATAAGTCTATGGTAAGACGTGGACACTCACGGCTGGACTAGTCCTACCGGTTCAAAGTCGCTCAAAGAGCTATGGAAAGGACTATGCTCGGAGTATCTCTGAAGGACCGCATCAGAAATGATGTAATCCGACAGAGAACCAGAGTCACCGACATAGCCCACCGAATTAGCAAACTGAAGTGGCAGTGGGCTGGTTATATTAGCCGCAGAACTGACAGCCGTTGGAGCCGTAAAGTCCTTGAGTGGAGACCCTGCGACAAGATGGGATGATGACATTCGAAGGCTGGCTGGTGTGGGCTGGATGAGAGTGGCCGGAAATCGGGAGCAGTGGCGTGCATTAGGGGAGACCTATGTCCAGCAGTGGACGAGTGTGGGTTGCTAATGATGATAATGAAGTATATGGTATATTTGTATACAATGACAGCGATATACAGTAGATTTAGTATCGGAATCAAGTATCTTGAAATCTTATTTTACGGATATCAGACAACAGAGGAATTATAAATATGTATTTAGATACATATATTATACCACCCAGATACTATACAAACGCAAGTGTTCAGCGCATGAATGGTTGTCCAGGATGGGGATCCAACCCACGACCTTTGACTAATGAGGCAGGGTCACTTCCAAATCCGCCATCGGGCCAGTCTACTCTGTACTAATTTATACAGTTAATAAATTAATGTGGTGAATGGTCTTTGAATTTAAATAATAAACAAATGGAAGTAGAAATTTTCAACGAAACACCCTCTTGGCTTTTTTAAACTACACTTATTCAACCTCGCATCGCCATGTATCTTACGCACGCCACATCCACTCCCCAAGACACCGCTGCCAACCTAAAAAAACAAACAAAATAATTCACCACCAACCGAAATTAACGCGCCGACGATTTTTACACATCGCGGCGGACCGGAAGTGGCGCCATTTCCCATCCACTTCCGCCGTCGGAGTGGGGTTCCTTGTACATGAGCCCCACCATCCATCTTGCCGGCTGTTTTAATGGACTTTCAAGATCTTAGTCTTGATCATAGATGGAATCTGAGGAGGATGGAAAAGCGAGGTTGTTATTGAAATTAGGGAAGTACGGGGTGAAATGTTTTTTAGTGCAGTGGCTAAGTAAATGCGCCTGAGCGCAAGAGTGTACAGGCATTTAACAGGCAAGCATGGCCCACCTTAGAATTCATCATCACTTAAAGTGACGGGTAGGGCACACTAGCGATGCCAATCGATTTAAATTCCTAGATAATCGGATATCTTTTTAACTATTTCGGAGCTGCAGTCTCTCGGAAAACACTTATACTATTTATTTAATACTTATTCTTAACTTTTGGGTATGCTTTTGTACTCGAAATTTGAATTATTGCCAAAAACGGCCACTTATCCAAATTTTATAGTAGTATTGTAGTGAAAAATTATAAAATAAATAGTATTAATGTTTGCTTAGAGACTTTCGCTCCAAAATTGTTTAAAATAGATCTAGTATAGTAGCTAACAATTTTACATCGATTGGTGTTGCCAGTTAGGGCTACCCGTCGCCTTAACATAAAAGTGTGATTGTGGTCAAATAAGGTTTTTTTGAGTTGATAAGAAACTTATGGTAGAGCGAGCTTACTCAAAAGTAGCCTATCAATCTAGCTTTAAAAATATTGAGGTTTTAATCACTAGGAAAAACAGACGATGGCAGGTAAAATGTAAACAGGCATTTTTTATGTGATAGATGGCAGACGAGCAGACGGATCACCTGATGGTAAGTGATTGCCGCCACTCATGGACACCCGCGACATCAGTGGAATCACAGGGGCGCTGCCAACCTTTAAACCCCCCTTTCCCTCGGATTGAGCCTCCGGTATCCCTCACTCAGGCAGTTCGCTGCGTGAGTGAGGGTACCGGAGGCATGTGTTTCGACACAGCATAGTGGCCCATTCATGCCGAAGCGTGGCTCTCCCACGGTCCTACTGTAAGTTAGCGAGATGGTTATTATAAATAAATGCCTCCCTATCATTATCATAAAAAACGATGAAGTTTTGGCTTTATGATGAGTTATATGTGATAGACGGAGACGGGCGGTAAGCATGTCCATTGGTATCCATATGAATGAAAGTATGAAATCTTAAGACTAGGTATTACAGGATATGTACAACGAATGCGGCCTTATCACTATGAGCAACATCAGTGGAGACACAAGTGCGCCACCATCCTTAAACTTCCCTTCCCCCGGATCGGGCCTCTGGTAGCCTAACTCACACAGCAAAACAGGGACTGTTTAAAGCCGATTTGCTGCGGGGCCCGAGATATCACTCCGGTCAGAAGACTCATTCATGCCAAAGACTCTCACACGGTAAAGTTGATCATTTATCTAGAAAATTGATCATCTTACAATTCATGTTGTATGGGGTATATCCATTTTACCCACTTATTATCCAACACTATTCGTGCTTGGGATGGTCGGGTACAATGAGCTAAGGTGAGACGGGAGTTCGCACTTGCCACATACGTGGTGAAACCACAATCGCGCCCAACCCGGGAGTGCTACGTTACCTGCATCTGCGCGTGCCGGACCGGTATATTTGGCGAAGGAGGCGCCCACCATTGCTGGTGGTACCAGCGTTCAGGACAAATTTACTGGCAAAAACGCCACTCAGCCGCTCGATTGGCATTATAAACGACTCCAAGAAAGGATTTCATCATTCGAGACATTTTCTCATGCTATTTGAGTGAACTCGCAAAAATGCTCCTATTTGTAATAAGTTATTGCCATGACAATGTGATTTGTATTGTAATTTAATTTATTTATTATTATAGTTTAAATATAAATATTGACATGTAATAAGTGTATAATATTAGATGTAAGTTGACATAACATGTATTAATTAAGAAATAGATAATCAAGTAGTTTTTAAGTTGACAATATCAATTTGAATGTAATGATAATATATTTTTATAAAGCTGTACTATCGCATTAAGCGCATTCTTGTAAGGATAGTTGCAGATACTCGCCGTGTGGTCCCCGGCAGAGTAGTATAGGCCACCCTCACTCTTACCGAGGTGTCGTAAAAGGCGACTAAGGTAAAGCTGCTGGCATGATCATCAGCACCCAGAGAAGGAAAACTCTGCATTAATATCAAAACTCTCGCCAACCCGTCTGCCAAGCGTGGTGAGTATGGCAATTACCCCTCATGTGATTGAGGGAGGCCCGTGCCCCAGCAGTGGGGACTTAAATGGGCTAATGATGACTGTAAGGATAGTTAAGTCGTTTTAAATAAATAAATGTTACTTGCCCGTGGCATATACATAACAGCTGTTATACACGTTGTACACTGCAGCGTAAACAGCGTCGGTTAATCCCGCAAGCCATCATCGGGCAGCGAGCCGCGCGGAACTGGCTGGAACGCAGCCAGCTCTATTATCTGCTTTATGTAGAGCCCTCATATGATACGACGGAGGTTCAACCAATTTAGGGAAGATTGTGGTCAAATACACGTAGCGATTAAGGAGTGTCCTGTCGGGCTAACATGCCATCGCGAGATATGTCACGGAAGAGATGCGAGAAATTTGTCGATATCGACTAATATGTCGTTTTCTCTAACATGCGCATCACGTGCAGTGCAGCCATGTTAGCGTCGGAAGACATATAGACATCATCATCATCATCATCAGCCCATTTAAGTCCCCACTGCTGGGGCACGGGCCTCTCTCAATCACATGAGGGGTAATTGCCATACTCACCACGCTTGGCAGACGGGTTGGCGAGGGTTTTGATATAAATGCAGAGTTTTCCTTCTCTGGGTGCTGATGACCATGCCAGCAGTTTTACCTTAGTCGCCTTTTACGACACCTCGGTAAGAGTGAGTTCATATAAAACACGAGATAACGGGGTAGACAAAATATGTCGCGGTGCGCATGTTAGGCCAACTGACTTGGCCAATGGCGCATTTGG
This sequence comes from Marasmia exigua, assembly GCA_019059595.1. NCBI lineage: Eukaryota > Metazoa > Arthropoda > Insecta > Lepidoptera > Crambidae > Marasmia > Marasmia exigua. The sequence goes on along the minus strand of CM032477.1, from coordinate 20,451,452 downwards.
TGATGATCCTGCCATGTGATTCCTATCCAAACGATCGTGAGATTATTTTTTATGATAAGTTGCAGACAAGCAGACGGATGATCTGATGGTAAGCGATTTTTGCCGCCCATAGACCTTCTTATAAACTGACCGTACCCTCGGATTGGGTTTCGATGAAACACAAAGTAAGCGCCGATGGTCCGTACCCATAGCGCATTTAATTATGAACCTTCCAACTATTCCTATTCAAGACCTATAATCGTGTGATCAGTCAAGTGGCAATGGGCAGAGCATATTGCGAGAAAATCAGACGGCCGATAGGGCAGAAATATTTTCAAGTGGAGAACGTGCATAGGAGGTCGAAGCGCAGGTCGGTCCACCATGTGGGGGGCCACAAGGTGGACCGACGATCTGGTGAAGCGAGAATCCCTTGGACGGCACAGGACCGATCTGTGTGGAGATCGTTGGGACAGGCATATGTCCAGCAGTGGACGTTTATTGGCCAAATGATGATCATGATTTTTTTATGTGATAAGTGGCATACGAGCAGACGGATCACCTGATGCTAAGCGATTGCCGCCGCCCATGGACACACGCGCCTTTTCCCCCGGATTGGGCCTCCGGTACCCTCCCTCACGCAGCGAAACACAGCACAATGCTGCTTCACGACGTTTTTCTGCGAGGCCGTTGTTTCACTCCGGTCGAGCCGGCCGGAGTGCTACAACAGCCGAAGCGTGGCTTTCCCACAGATTTATCGTGTGATGAACACGTGCTATGATTAATGTCTGGCGTTCGATGGATAGGGATCATCCAAGAACAGGTATGTTAATACTACACAATATTACAGGCGTTAGCCTCATATACGCAACACTTAGCCGTTGGCCGTGTGGTCCCCGGCAGAGTAGAATATGCCACCCTCACTCTTACCGAGGTGTCGTAAAAGGCGACTAAGGTAAAGCTGCTGGCATGGTCATCAGCACCCAGAGAAGGAAAACTCTGCATTTATATCAAAACCCTCGCCAACCCGTCTGCCAAGCGTGGTGAGTATGGCAACTACCCCTCATGTGATTGAGGGAGGCCCGTGCCCCAGCAGTGGAGACTTAAATGGGCTGACGATGATGGCGATGACGCAACACTTACCTAAAAAGTGAATCGTATGATAACCGTCCAAAGACTTTTGTCCTATGACATACTTACTTGAAATCTCTTAGACAGTCTTGGCGATTGTCAAGAATTTCTTCGGATTAGATAAAAGAGTCGAATCGTACCGTGTATGACGTGATGTTCAAGCTATTTAGTGTAGGGTCCATTCCCGCTGATACAGGTGGTGTCGAATTAAATGGCCGGACAGGGATGCATCGAGCTTGTTTTATTGATGCATCAAATTCTAATTCTCTACAGACTGTGTTCCAGCGTGAATTACAAGTATATCTGTCGTAGCCATATCGTGGATTTGATCACTACATGAAATGCTCAATAATTTTATGTAAAACTCGAGATCAATGATGGGCAGGGCACATAGCGAGGAGAACAAGATGGCCGTTGGGGTGGAAAGGTCCTCGAGTGGAGGCCATGTATAGGAGGTCGCAGTCGTGTCAGGCCCCCCCACAAGGGGGGCCCGGCGGTCCGCTTGGTGAAGGTTGGCATCTGGTGAAAGTTGCGGGAATCCATTGGATGCGGGTTCTGGAGTGGAGACTGCGTCTTGGAAAACGTAATGTAGGGCGCCCTCTGGCTAGGTGGGGGGACGATCTGCGCAGGATGGCTGGCAAGAGCTGGATGCGAGAAGCCATGGATAGATCACAGTGGCGAACAATTGGAGAGGCCTACGTCCAGCAGTGGACTGCGATAGGCTGATGATGATGATGATGATGATTGGATGCGGGCGGCACAGGACCGATCTGTGTGGAGAACATTTGGGGAGGCCTTTGCCCCTCAGTGGACGTCTATTGGCTGAAATTATGATGATGGATGATGATAAGAAATATCATTTCACTATATTGGCTAAAAACATGCGGCTAAATGAGCAGGATTATTTGAATATATCATAAAACATTCATTACCGAGAGAAGCGCAGAGCAGCTCCCTATTTATGCGTAAGATGGCCATCGCGTGCTGATGCTTCTTTTGTAAATAAATGTATTATTTCTATAATGGGTGTTATTTAATGATCTGATCAAATAATTTACCCGCAGCATTAAATGCGATTATTTCACGAAACCAACGTGTATTTCATGAAGCGAGCAAATCTACAATATGGCCACGAAATATCCAAGTAAAGTAGATAGAGTAAGTAACAGTTGACTGACCGGATGGCGCAATTGGTAGTGACCCTTACGCCAAAGGTCATGGGTTCGATCCCCACCCTGGACAAACATTCATGCGATGAACCATTGTGTTTGTTCAGTATATGGGTGTAATATATGTATTTAAGTATATATTTGTGTTCCTCTGTTGTCTAATATCTGTAACACAAGTGCTTAAGCTACTTAGTACGTAATCAGGTCAATGAATGAGATGTTGTGAGAATTATAATAAATTATTATTATAAAGTATTTCATTGATCAATCGGCGTAAAGTCACGAGTGAGGGTGGCGTTAGGTCTCGAGTGAGGGTACCGAAAACCCAATGTTTTCGGTACCCTCACTCGTGTCTTCACGCCGATTCAGGGGATTAATTAATAGGAGTTAAAAGATTAACAGCGGACTTGTTACTCCACTTTACATCTACTTGTCTACACTTACCTATCCCCATTCAAAAGTCGACCTATCAATATAATAATATAATATACTAGCTGACCCGACAGACTTCGTCCTGTCAAAAAAAATTGTAATGTGGCAACAAATATGATCTTTATATAATAGCAATAAAACTCAAATTGATTCTACGTTTTAGTTAGAAAACGTTTGTATGTGAAAAAGAAAAGGACTGTTTTTAGGGTTTTCCCGACAATTATTCGATTTTTTTCTCGCCACCATCCTTGGACTTCAACGAAAATTTAAAAAAAAGAATTGGCCAAATTGGTCCCGGCGTTGTTGAGTTATGCGCTTACCAACACATTTTGCGATTCATTTTTATATTATAGATAATTTATTTTAATTTAAAGATTACATTCGATCCATTATTTTTAGTATACTTATAATTACGTTAGTAACAAAAACAAGTAAAAAGGCAGAGAAAGACACCTTAATCATTTAGTTGGTGCCAACCAGAGCAACCGACCTCAGCAAATGGATGAAGTACCTCTTAATAGGAGAGTCATGTCTCTCCGCAACAGTCTACAAGATACTCTTGGAGCTGGCCAGCACTCTCTCTAGCAACGAAGACGTTTTCTTGCGTATTACCGCATAAAAACCATCCGTACGCGACTGAGCAAACATCTCCAATGCATTGCAGAAGCGGGGCAGCCCCAACAATGCCCTAAAACCATTGTTTATATTAATAACCATTGTTATACCAATAGCCAGATGTAATAAATAAAATAAAATTGTCATACCGGAATTATTTCTAATAATGTGTTTACTTTTTTTTTATATGAGAGGTGGCAGACGAGCAGACGGATCACCTGATGAGTAAGCAATTCCGCCGCCCATGGACACCCGCACCACCAGTGGAGTCACAAGTGCGCTGCCAACCTTTTTCCCCTTCCCCCCATTGGGCCTTCAGTAACCTCACTCACACGACGAAACACAGCGCAGGCGCTGCTTCACGCCGGTCTTCTGTGAGGCAGTGGTATCACTCCGGTCGAGCCGGCCCATTCATGCCTAACTCGTACTTACTCGTAGTTTTGCTTAATATAATGGCGGTAAGTATTCTAGGTATCCAAATTGAACCTACGAAACAATGTAGGGTTTCAAAATTCATACTCGCTAAAAAGCGACAAAGAAAGCCGGGCGATATGGATAAATCATTTTCCAGGTGATATACGATCACATAAAACGTTTCCGAAGGCAATTAGTTGCTGTTACGGCCGCAAAATGTTGGTACGACACGAAAAAATAAGGATCACGCACTGGGAGAGTAAAACGTGGCGGTTTTCAGAGAAGCCTTGCCTCCAGAGGAACTCCATTACTATCAAGTAAACCCTGATTTACTTCATTACTTAGGGCCGTTTTCACCGTCGAAATTGAACGCGATCAACGCTTCATCGTCGTCAGCCTATTTAAGTCCCCATTGCTGGGGCACGGGCCTCCCTCAATCACATGAGGGGTAATTGCCATACTCACCACGCTTGTCAGAGGGGTTGGCGAGGGTTTAGATATAAATGCAGAGTTTTCCTTCTCTGGGTGCTGATGATCATGCCAGCAGCTTTACCTTAGTCGCCTTTTACGACACCTCGGTAAGAGTGAGGGTGGCCTATTCTACTCTGCCGGGGACCACACGGCAACGGAGATCAACGCTTAAACGCGATCAATGTGAGCGAAAACAAAGGAACGGAACTCAGTTTAGCGCGTAGACCGAGTATAAGTGAATTGATCGCGTTCAATTTCAACGGTGAAATCGGCCCTTATACGCTGTTTGTTTTCAATACCCAAAGATTGCCTGGAATAAATCCGCGACCATCGATAAGACCACTGTATCCGAGGAATAATAATAATATCCTCCAACCGATTTCTAAGGCGGCCAAACTCAACGATCAGCCACTTACGCAGGATAAATTATAGTACTCAAGTGTGTACGCAAAAACACGTGCACTCTCTATTCCCTTGCCCTCGTGTACCGATGGGACACCAGTGCGACACGACCGGGGAGGGATCGGGTGCAGGACCAACAGCTTAACGTGCTTACCGAGGCACGAGGGTACACGACCGCCAATTTCTAGACTCCGGGCTGACACTGAGACATTCCTAACAGAAAAATTCAGGTAGGAATCAAGGCCCGAACTGCGGATCGAACCTGCGACCCCAAGTGTAGCTGTCGCTTTAAAGCGCGACGCAGCAAGCCACTGTGCCAACGAGGCAGTCGGTCAGGCTTTATTCGAGGAATAAAGAATATCTACCTATCATAATGGCGACCCGTTTGGAACTTTATAGTGAACGCTGTCTTTGGTTCAAGGGTTGCGGGTTCGATCCCCACACAGTACAACCATTTGTGCATGAATATGTCTGTTTGTATTGGTCTGGGTGTTTTCTATTTATAACATTAGTATATGTTTACAAAAAAAAAGTATTATACGTATATATTTATAATCCCACTGTTGATTCTGATATCCGTAACAAAGGTGCTTGAGCTATCTATCTATCTCGGAGTAAGGTCAATGTATGTGATGTTGTGAAATATTTATTTATTTATTTATAATCAGCCTGCTCGGACCACCACTGAAGCAACCTCTCTGAATGTTTGTTTGTCACTTATCACGTAGTCTCTTGGATTTCTTCAGTACCTTTAAGCAGCTCCCAATTCGATTTCCATTCGAAACCGCCACGTCATTTCCACCCAGTCAGTTCCAAGACTTAATAAATATAAATATCGTATCGTAGAACGTTTCAGCTTTACGATATAGCCACAATAATTTAATACCGGCCGTGGATTAGGTATTTATTTAGGTGCTTTCGGCCATAAGTTTGCGTAACGCGCGCCCTAACTCCAACCAATAGAGTTCATTTTGGCTTGTAAATCGCTCATAAGCCCAATTCCAATCGGTTTTGGTGGCTTATTTTATGGTAACGGCTGAAACTGTTGGATCAAATGGGTAACTGTTAAGTAAAGTGATCCTTAATAATATAGAAATTGATAAAGTTTTGTCTTTAATGTTTCAATGTATCCATATTGTAAATTAATTAATAAAGTAGCCCCTAAGTAGTGACGGGTAGGGCACACTAGCAACGCATAATCGATTTTAATGTTTAGCTACTAAACCGGATCTATTTTAGACAATTTTGAGGTAACACTCTCTCGCCAAACACTTTTACTGTTTATTAAATAGCCATGCACAAATGTTGGGTCCGTTTTTGTACGCGAAAAATTTATTCACGCCAAAAGTGGCCTCTTTTGGCGTGAATCAATTTTTCGCGTACGCGTTGGACCCAACATTTTTGCATGGTTATTTAATAAATATTATAAGTGTTTGCCGAGAGGTTGTACTCCCGAAATTGTTTAAAATAGATCCGGTTTAGTAGCTAAAAATTAAAATCGATTGGCGTCGCTAGTGTGCCCTACCCGTCACTTTAATAGAAGAACCAGACCAAGTTAATCATGGTAACAGGTTCCAGAAACTATCAGAAACGTGCAGGTTGCCTCTCGAGGTTTTCCCTCTCCACCGAGCTAATGATAGAAATATGCAAATAGATTTTTTTTGAAAAATCTAGAAGTTTTTTTTTAGGTGGCATACCAGCATATGGATCACCTGATGGTAAGTGCCGCAACTCACTTCCCCCGAATTCAGCCTCTGGTACCCTCACTCACGCAGCGAAACACAGTACAGTGCTGCTTCACTCCGGTTTTCTGTGAGGCCGTGGTATCATTCTAGTCGAGCCGCTCAGATTAGTACCACGACTCCCCACATGGAAGGCGCGTTTTTATATCCACTGAGCTGTATTGCTCTACTTGAAAGCAAACTAAGCCAAACGAAATCCTCGGAATTGTTAGCAACGAAAGGAAAAAAAACGGGTTCCAACGAAACAATTTGAAAACTTCGCCCGTTTCAGTCCAGCTTGGCTTTCAAACTTTTATATTAACTGAATTAAGTGAATATTAACTTTGAGCACTAAAAAGAAGATCATGGATTTGAGTAGGGTCTGAGATTTTCTGAGTCAGACAAGTTTGAGGTATCCACTTCTAGGCGATCATTTAGCAGCCTATAATCTGTGCCACTGCAGAGCAAAGACCTCCATCATAGAAATCGAGTTATCGCTACTATGATGGGATTAGGCTTAATCACAACCCCGAGCTATGCTCGAACAATTCGAAACATACTTTTCGCTTGACCCGGGAATCGAACCCAGGACCCCGAGATAGCGCGTTACTAGGCACTCATATTCTTCTTTTTTACCTGACTCATCATCATCGTCAGCCCATTTAAGTCATCATCGTCAGCCCATTTAAGTCCCCACTGCTGGGGCACGGGCCTCCCTCAATCACATGAGGGGTAATTGACATACTCACCACGCTTGGCAGACGGGTTGGCGAGGGTTTTGATATAAATGCAGAGTTTTCCTTCTCTGGGTGCTGATGATCATGCCAGCAGCTTTACCTTAGTCGCCTTTTACGACACCTCGGTAAGAGTGAGGGTGGACTATTCTACTCTGCCGGGAACCACACGGCTTTTTTACCCGACTTCGGCAAAGCAAAAGGAGGGTTATGATTATGTATGTGTTAGTATGTATGTATGTACGTATGTATGTATGTATGTATGTATATATGTATATATGGATGTATATATGTATGTATGTATGTTCATCTGTTTCCACGTAACTTCTAAACTAGTTATCATATTTGAACAAATGAGGTGTCGTTAGAAGCGTCTTGGTTGTCTTCTAGTTATAGGCAATGACGTCACGTTAAATTTATTACAGCGCCCTCTAGGCGACTTAGAGTAAGGAACTAAAAAACAAAATTTGCTTGACGGTACCGTGTGGGGTATCAAATGAAAGAACTTTTTTTGCACATTTCAATTATGTAATTATATTTACATAACTAAAAATATGTTAAATAAAAATAAAGTTTAAAAACTAAAACCAGACTACCAAATATACAGGATCTAAAAAGTACAAAACAAGAAAATTGTCTCTGCTGAAATGATTATGCCGTATCGCCGTGGTCGTATGCCACTTACTGTAGCAAAACAGATTCATTATAATAATAAAATAAAATCAATGTGGCATATGACCACGGCGATACGGCATAATCATTTCAGCAGAGACAATTTTCTTGTTTTGTACTTTTTAGATCGTGTTTTTTTGGTAGTCGGGTTATAGTTCATGGGAGGAGGCAATTGCTTACCATCAGGTGACCCCTCTGCTCTTATGCCACTTATATCACAAAAAAAATGCAATCCAAGAAGTTGATCTTCTACAACTGAACCCAGAATATCCTCTGGTTTTTGCCTCGGAAATATCACTTTCCACGTCCATTTATGAATTAAGAGCTCAAGGTGGCATGTGTTGGAAATTTAGCTGAAATTCAATAAGCGCACTCAACGGCGTTTGCCTACGATGTCCGCACTGGACTGGGTCGGGTCACAGTGAATGGATTTATTATTAAAGTTTGACCGTGAGAGAGCTACGCTTCATCATGAATTGGCCGGCTCGTCCGGAGTGATACCACGGCCTCACAGAAAACCGGCCTGAAGCAGCACTGTGCTGTGTTTCGTTGCGTCAGTGACGGTACTGGAGGCACAATCCGGTGGGAAAGGGGGCAGCGCATTTTTGACTCCACTGGTGTCGCGGACGTATAAACAGCCCATAAGAGTGGCCGTGTGGCCGTGTGGTCCCCGGTAGAGTAGAATAGGCCACCCTCACTCTTACCGAGGTGTCGTAAAAGGCGACTAAGGTAAAGCTGCTGGCATGATCATCATCACCCAGAGAAGGAAAACTCTGCGTTTATATCAAAACCCTTGGCAACCCGTCTGCCAAGCGTGGTGAGTATGACAACTACCCCTCATGTGATTGAGGGAGGCCCATGCCCCAGCAGTGGGGACTTAAATGGGCTAACGACGAACGATGAAGGGTGGTGGCAATGGGGACTCGGGTGTATCTACCTCCTAGAGCGCCCCGCTGGTAATCAGTTCTGTCCTGATTCCAGCTTCGGCTGGTATTAAGCAGAAACGGTTACCGAGGGGCACGGTTTTCCCCGGGCAACGGCGGGTAGTAATTCATTCGTGGATTGCTACCCGACGGCCAAAGGATGCACAGAATGGACAACATTTCAAAATTGCTAAGCTCTGAAACAAAAAATACCATTTCTTTATTTACTTTTCCGCTGCGCAAATATATATTTATTAATTTTTTATATTGGTTATTTACTGAGAAAAAAATTAAAAACAAAAAAACGTAAGATGACGTCATCGGACGGCAGAATGTAAAATATTTCTTTGCTTAGCACATTATAGTTTTAAATTTACGTAATGCCAAACTCATGACATGTAACTGTCAAAAAAAAAGACAACTTGTCAACGTTGAATGTATGAATGACGTTGACAATGATGACACTAGTATTATTTACCTTTGACAGTAGTACCTTTTTTTTATTAAAACAATGATAAGCAAAGGAATATCGCTGTATTCAGCCGTTCGATGACGTCATTTGGCGCTTACGTCTATTTAGAATAAAAAGAATTTCAATAATTATTTTATGCATGAAAATGGACAAATTTTGAAAAAAGAAAAAATATGGGTCTGTTCATTTTATGTCTACTTTCATATAAAAAAACAATATGGACATGTTAAAAATTTGAAATGTTGTCCATTTCCGGCGGACCAGCCCCGACGCAGTGGATCGCGCGCAGCGCACACCTCTCGGGGGCTTTCATTGTCCGCTGAGGGCCTAGAGGACCGGCCTCTCTTTACGGACCGGAGCACAATAGGGCCGGGCACGGAGGCTGCCTTCTTTATCCAGCCCCCCCTTCTGCCGTGGGTTGGCGTTGGGGTGTGGTGGCACCCACTGTCGGGCGGTTTGGCGTGCGGTGGGCCGGTGTTCCTGGTGTGATGGTGCCGTATGGGGGCCATTTTGTTCTCGGGCCTTGAATTGTCGCGCCTTCTGACGCGTTGGAGTGTTGGAGAGTTCCACGGTGGTGGAATTCCTCCCAAGAGTCGGTTGCGCCCCGATTTTCGGGAGCGCTCTCCCCGCCTCTATGGTGGGGGCTTTGTTGGTGGGTCTGTGTTGAGTCCCGCAGCCAGTGGGATGCAGCTACGACTCGCCACCCCCGCTTTTCCCGTCCCCTCGATTGTCTCCGCAACCCAGCGGGGATGCTCGAACGGGAGGGTTTTCGGGTATAGCTGAAAGTCTGTGGGTGCCCTCTCCTCTCTCTGCCCTGCAGCCAGCAGGGTAGGGGTTGGGGGAGGGGTCTGCAGTCGTCCCTTCCGGAGCGTCTGCGTTGTAATCCAGCAACGTTTACGATTCCGGAGAGGGTGGAATGGTGGGCCACGGGAGTGGCCCTAGGCCTCGTTTTTCGGCGAGGCCCGTTTTTCAAGAGGACGTGCTGGCGAGCCTCTCGTCCTTCGAGGGTGGGCCGTGGACTTGGTTTCGTACCCGTCACCGTAGCCCACCCCACATGGACGTAGCAGGAAATGCCCCGGTGGTTTTTAGTGGGTAGGCCTCTGGGAGCACCCCAAGGGAGAGCCCCACACTACCCGGCCGTCTCCCAGCGGTCGAGTGTGCTGTGCTTAAGGCGGCATTTTATACCGAGAATAAAAAAAAAAAAAAAAGGGTGGTGGCAATCGCTTACCATCAGGCAATCCGTCTGCTCGTCTGCCACCTATCACATTAAAAAAAACTACTTATATCCTTGTCCTTTTATATTTTGTTTTTATATGTACTTGTCTACTGCTTTATGTACTGTGTTTTTATGGCCAGTAAAATTATCTTTATCTTTACTTAATTTTCTGCCGGGAACGCCTTGGTAGTATTCTAATATGCCACCCGCTCGCACAACAACCCCAACCTAACAGCTATTTCAATTAACTACGACGTTGGAATTTTCTTTATTAACCACCGCGAAAAGTGTTGCCGCCCACAGGATTAATTGAGAAACGAAATTCCAATTTCACACGCAAAAACAATGGTGACGAACTGTCGTTTGTATGGGTCTCGATTTATTACAAAAAGCGGACATGTATTTCTCTGTTCATATTTTGTAGGCGAATGCTTTTGTTCACTTGAAACTTCATTAATTATAAGTGTTAATTGGAGGTTTTCTGTGTATGTTTTGTTTTGTTTTGTTAAAGGGAAAGTAAAAAAACTAACCTCCAACATATTTCGAGTGTAGGTACTATTAAAAATGTTCTGTAAAGTGTGTGAAATATTAAAAATCATATTTTTCACTTTTTAGTTCGTGGTTTTTGAAGGCGGTTTTCGTTGAAACCTTTTTTAAAAGCCGACAACGCATCTGTGAAGTCTTGAGTATTGCAGATGCCTCTGTGACGTAGTAGTTAGTTGGTCGCACTCTACAGTATCGGCTGCAAGAGGTCCCGGGTTCGATCCCCGAGTTGAGCCAAAAAAATATGCCTAAATTTTCGGTAAGAAATTCTTAGTGTCAGCCCGGAGTCTGGAAGTTGGCGGTTCTGTAACCCCGTGCCTCGGAAATCACGTTAAGCCGTTGGTCCTACACCCAATCTCTCTCCAGTCGTGTCACGCTGGTGTCCCATCGGAATATGAGATTAAGGGAATAGAACAATAATAATAACCACTTGTGATTGTGCACACACTTTAGCACAATAATATATCTTGCGTATGTGGCTGATCGTTGAGATTGGCCGCCATAATAATCGGTAAATATAATCGGAGGATTTATGTGGAGTCACGCGGAAAGACCGCGTGAGAAACTCACGCACGCGTGGAAGCCTTCACGTCTGTGACATAGCAGAGAAACTGCAGGAGAGTCACCTACGTTGGTATGGCCATGTCCTGTGAAAACCAGACAGCTGCAAGGGAAACAAATGTCTGGCCATGCAACCACCACCAGGCCCCTGCAGAAGGGGTAGACCTAGAAAGGTGTGGCTTGACGTCGTAAGGGACGACAGCAGGAAAGTGGACCCTGGGCCCCGAAGCGTTTAGACGATGATGAGCCGTAATCGGTTGGTAATCCTCATCATCTCGATGGATGGCGGTCTAATACTGTGCGTTTTTCACGGAAGTTTCTACCACGTACCTCAGCTCTGTGGAACAGTTTACCTATGGGAGTACTTCCCGACGGCTACGACTTAGGGACCTTCAAGAGAAGAGCGTACTCCTTTTTAAAAAGGCCGGCAATGCATTAGCGATCTCTCTGATTTCGCGGATGTTAATCGGCGGCGATGATTGCTTTCCATCAGGTGACTCGCTTGCTCGTTTGTCGCCTCTAGCATAAAAAAAAGGATATGCAGATGTCCATGGGTGGTGGTGATAACTTACCTTGAGGTTCGTCTGCTTTATTGTTCACTATGATGTAAAAAAGAAACAAGTTCACAAACTTTAGTATACTTTCTAAACGTGGGAGAGCCACGCTTTGGCTCACAAAAAACCGGCGTGAAGCAGCGCTGTGCTGTGTTTCGGTGCGTGAGTGAGGGTACCGAAGGCCCAATCCTGGGGCAAGGGGGGTTAAAGGTTGGCAGCGCACTTGTTTAATAGCTTACCATCAGATGATCCGTCTGCTAGTCTGCCACCTATTTTATAAAAAAACTTCTTTCACATCACGTAACAAGAAAATGAAATAAGAAATGTATAACACCATTTCTCATAGAAAATTTCATCTCGTGTCGCTCTAAGAGGCGGAACTCTCATAAGGCACAACACGGTTGCTTCACAAAGAATTCCGCCATTTTATACTAAGTTTTACGTGTGAGTGTATTTGAGTTATGGTACAGTCGTGTTATAAAACTTTTGAGGACCTTTGACCGATGAGTTAGTTCGTTACACAAAGTAAATTTAACCATAAAGTTGAAACACTAGTAAAAGTTTAGTATAGACTATACCAATACTGCATGGTATCAAGTCCTCGCTGCTATGACGCGATTAGGCTTAATCACCACGCTCGCCTAATGCGGATTGGTAATCACAAACCCGAGCTCGAAAAATTCTAAACATACTTTTTGCTCGACCCGGGAATCGAACCCAGGATCCCAAGATCACGGCCCGGTACTTAAACCACTACACCAACAGAAAAAAGTTTATCAAAAGTCTAAATTAAATAAATAAACAGAAATATTTCACAACATCACATACATTGATCTAACTCCAAGATAGGTAGCTCAAGCACCTGTGTTACGGATATTAGAACTAAGAGCGTAATTACAAATATATACATTTAATACTTTTCTTTTGTAGAAAACACCCAGCCCAATACAAACAGACAAGTTCATGCACACAAATGTTCGTACTGTGCGGGGACTAAACGCGCAACCCTTGCACCAATATGATAATTGCTTACCATCAAGTGATTCGTCTACTAATCTGCCACCTATCATTATCATCATCTCAACGAATTGTCCCGCTTGCGTCCCAAGATGTCGCTTCGGAGCCCGGCGTCCGCTTTTCTGTTTCGATTTCTCCACTTTGTGACATTGTGGTCAAAATTGGAACGGTTTGGCTGCAGGAGTATTTCTGGACGGCTACGACTTAGGGACCTTCAAGAGAAGAGCGTACTCTTTTTTGAAAAGGCCGGCATCATATTAGCGATCTCTCTGATTTCGCGGATGTTCATGGGCGGCGATGATTACTTTCCATCAGGTGACTCGCTTGCTCGTTTGCAAGCATCCTTTTCTATCTGCCACGTTTCATTTCACATAAAAAAAATATCTCGGTAAATTTTTAAGCTACCCTCTTACAACGACTAATCATACATATACATTTTTTGTTAATTACCATAAAATTGCACTTTATTTCTAACCCCACAAAAACTAGTGGGTGTAACAAGACAAACTGCCTCCACACCTACATACAAAAATTAACTTGTCTGTCTTTATTAATAGACAATAATAATTATAGCGCCATCTAGAGACAGTGCGGCTATAAATTAGGACGTGGGCGTGATTTGTGCTAGAGATGCCTATATTTAAAACTATCGATAGATTTACAGGGTAAATCGATAAAGATAAAATATAAATTCTATAGTACGTACCGTATATACCGTTTTGTTTTATAGACAAAGTTTTGTTTTAATAGAGTTTAATGGTTGACGAAATACTTTATCAGTTTATCAACATTATTACCATGTTTCCCAACTAATTATGTAGTGCAATGGTTTACAAGGTCTCGTAAGGGGGATTTCAAGGATCAAGGTGACGGGTAGGGCACACTAGCGATGCCAATCGATTTTAATTTTTAGCTACGAAAAGTGTGTGCATGGTTATTTAATGAATAGTACAAGTGTTTGCCGAGAGGTTATAACCCCGAAATTGTTTTAAATAGATCCGATTTAGTAGCTAAATATTTAAATCGATCGGCGTCGCTAGTGTGCCTTACCCGTCACCTTAATAGTGCCACTAATTGATTTTTAATTATTATAATGAATTTAATACATCCTACTATTATACACGGCCTGAATCTCTGACGCCGGGTTTTTTCATGGTTTATAAAACAAGTAAACCACCTGATTTTTTGCAGTCACCGCCGCTCATAGACCTTTACTGCAGAAGGTATCATCATCATCATCATCGTCAGCCCATTTAAGTCTCCACTGCTGGGGCACAGGCCTCCCTCAACCACATGAGGGGTCATTGCCATACTCACCACGCTTGGCAGACGGGTTAGCGAGGTTTTGATATAAATGCAGAGTTTTCCTTCTCTGGGTGCTGATGATCATGCCAGCAGCTTTACCTTAGTCGCCTTTTACGACACCTCGGTAAGAGTGAGGGTGGCCTATTCTACTCTGCCGGGACCACACGGCTTTATTGTTCACACGGCGGCAGAAGGTATGCTACCTAGCTATTAAAATTATTTTTATTGTGATATTAAATTATGAATATTACTTAACAATAATAGTACCCTACTTAGCTTCTTTTAGTACGCTTGTGACCACGGCTGCTGAAACGTAGCTGAAACGTCAAGAAAAATAGTATATGATGATTGTACTTAATTTGAACATCGCATTAAACCTCCGTTAATTATTTATAGTAATAATACCATCATAGTAATTTTGTTCTCGTAACAAATACACCGTACTAAAATTATGAAAATATTTTATTTGCAATAATTATGCAAGAATATATACATTTAAGGATATGCCTATCTACATAGGTAGATAGGATTTATATAGATAAATCCTAAACGTTTAAATAAAAGAGATACCTAATAAATATAAAATAATAAATATAAAAATAAATAATAGTACATATTTTCAAAAAGAAATTGTCTGCCTCACTGATATTGTCCAACATGCCCAGAATGCTAGCGGCGTTATAATTAAGTAAGTAAATATCAGCCTATAATACTGTCCCACTGCAGGGCAAAGGCCTCCATCATATACATCAAGTCATCGCTACTATGATGGAATTAGCGGCGTTGACCGTTATATAATTTATCGTTTTCATTGAAAAAAAATCGGCTGTTCCATATATTATTGTCGGATGGATATTCCATTTTGTATGCAACAGCAGTTTTTTTTTCGCTTAATATTGTTGATCTAACATGATTTATGGACTTTATTCACCACACCTAATTTGTGATTTACGGGATGTAAACGATAAAAAAGGACTGTCTATTTATCTATTTATAGCGCTATCGATAGCTAAACTGTCAATAGTTGTACAACACTAATTGTAGAGAGCGGGTTGAAGGCCTCAGATAGCCTTGGGCTAAAGCGATGGCTACCGTTTTGAACCTCTTTTCGATTAAATTTAAACTGTGTAAAAGTGTAATGACCGTGACGATGTCGTAATTTTATGTGGTACGGACAACTTAGGTTTGGTTACTAGTTTCTATCAATTTTCTTCATCATCTTCAATGTGTTTTATATAACATAGGTGATACATAGAAGTATGGTTCTGCTGATATTTTCTGTAGCACAAAGCGAGGTTTTAGGCGACAGATTCTAACGGTTATTGAAGATGATTTAATTTTATAATTAGAGAAAATAGACACGCGCACTATGTTCACACACACGCGCACATAAACACCACACACACAAACACATGGACAGTTTTATTTTATTTTATTTTTTGTTTACTTTCTTTAAGTTTTGCTCAATGTTTAGTAACTAGAAGGTCTCTCAAACCTTATGTATGGAAACATGTTTATAGGAAATACGTGTGAGTTTTTTTTTATTTGGTGGATGTATATGATTTGAAAATATATGTTTTTTAAACACAATAAGATAAAATTATCGTTATGTTTATTGTAGACCATTTAAGACAATTATGAATATGAATTATAATCCTTTACTGGCTGTAATAAAAATTGTAACATTGTAATTTTATTTCAAGAGCTGAGGATTTTCTGAAATAAATAAGTAATTTAAGGTGAGACTCGGATGACAATGTCTGACAGATTGTAGTATGTTTTTTTATAACATGGCTCTACCGGAAGATATCTTGCTAATAAGATAATAAGTGGGTAGTCAACAGTCGAAGACAGTCAAAGTCACAGTTACTCAATAAAACGGCGGTGTTTTACGTTTTATCGACCTACGGACTCTGCCGATACCACTTTAAACACAATCGCGGGTTTTAACTCTATTAGGTCCAAGCAAGTTGTCCGTGACAACTCACTCGACACGCAATAGTAGTGTTAAAAACGATACAATTCTTAATATTATTCTAAGTATTACTTCTCGGCACTTTGCTGCATAAATAAACACAATTTTTTTCACTAAAAATCACTAGACACTAATTTAAAACCCTTGAATTGCATGAGCCCACGCGGAGTGTTTGGCCCCTACCGCCAGAATCCCAGATTGTTGCAAGTAACCTAATTTCACCTATGACAATGTATGCAGACGGCGCTAATGACTTACCTTGACTTACTGAACTAATACTCGTAATAAGGAATATATGAAACCAAACCAACACTAAAAATTACCTATTTGCACAAAAAAAATACGAATCACATGTGGGAATTGAGATTGAAAAAAGGGTCTTCAAGATCTTCTTTATTTTATAAAATCGCAGAGCAAGCCTTTTCGCGTCTTTCGTCGTCTCACAGCCACAGATAACTCCATCAATCCCTTCGTTCACTCGTTCTCTATTCAATCCCTTCGTTCACTCGTTCTCTGTTCACGCTTACTCCGTTCCATTCTACTAGTCTTCCATTCCGTTTCACTCTCTCATAATCCCACATACATATCAAACCATGATTTTGATCTGCACTTAGTATTTTTTGCTGTGCAAAAAGGTTAGGTTAGATTAGAAATTTATTCATTTTGAAGGTACGTTAAATACAACCCCATGAATTTTACGATGAAGAGTCTTATTATTATCACTGATCTCGATAGTAACAATAACAATGACAGTAACAATTCGCAAAAAATCTAGTGTATGACGTCATGACAAATTAACAGCCAGGTCCCACCAGAATACCAGCGCTGCTGCGGCACTGCAGATATAGCCGTAGCAGCAATTAATACTGAAGTCGGGACATGATTGACCAAACACAACCACACCATCTTTTCTCGTATCGCCTCTCCTCTTTGTATCTGTGTCGTGTCGTGTTATGCCTACTGTATTTATTTATTCTGTGTTGTGATGGTCAATAAATTTATTTTCTTTCTTTCTTTCTTTATGTCTGGGGTAGCCAACCAGGTGCAAACCGACTCAGCGATTACGTTCCTTTTATTAGAGGGGAACCCATCATGGCCGTCACCTTGTAACATGAGGAACAAGGTTGGGCCTAGGACTCTAACACTAACCAAAACCCCTGGGATACCCCACAGCCCGGACAAGACCGTACAGCTAATCGCGCTCGCTGCTTTACTAAACTGGCTAAGCCATCGGAATCAGTAAGATTTTGTTTCTCCAATTAGTCTTGGCGGCTACTGCGGGTCTACCTAATCGAGTTGAGGGAAAGTACCAATTTAATTATACGAAAAGTACCTGGAACTAAACTTGGTTTGTTAGCTTCCCGAAAAAGCTCTTCAATGTCGGTATTTCGCAGCAGTCGCATACCGTCAGGTCTACGGACTAGCCCGGCAATTTTGCGCAGAATCTTTTCATCCAGCGTCTATTTTCGTAATGAAAAATACAAAATAAAATTAAACCGATAGCAAATCAAAACAGACTGATCCCAACGTGCTAATTATCCTTTTCAAACATGAATTCGAAGCAACAAATTCAAAATAAAATAATAAAGTTCCAATCAGATACATCAATATTAATATTCACTAAGGCCTACGCTTTGATTTATCTAGTGGCACAGTAAAAGCATTAATGAAGATGACCCACGTTAGCTCTGTTTATAAGAACGTAAGTCTTTCGAATAACCACTGCATGTCTATTTACCATCATCGAGTTAATGGAATACTAAATTATACAAAATTACACCTTGCAGCTTATTAAATAAGAATGCGCCTTCCATAAGAGAAGTTGGGTCGTGGTTCGAATCTGAGCATGCATCTTCAGATTTTTCAAATCCTATGTGCAAATTTCTATCAAAACTGTGGAATGAACTATCGCCTGCAGTGTTTCCGGACCGATACAATCTGCAAACCTTCAAGAAAAGAGCGTACTCCCTTTTAAAAGGCCGGCAGCTCACATGTGACTCCTTTGACGTGGCAGGTGTCTTTGGACGGCTGTAATCGCTTACCATCAGGTGATACGTCTGCTCGTCTGCTTCCTATATAGGGCGTGAGGGAAAATATCATAAGGAAACCTGCAATTTTCGGATAGTTCCTAAAACGTGTAATTCAATAATTGTAGTTGGTTTGGTTCCTCTGTGAAAAAGTCAGATGGCAGTCGCTTCATTGTAATTACTCTCTCCAAATCCTAAATCATGGTCTAAACGTAACCCGCTCTACAAAACCACAGAAACACAGCACAGACAATACTTCACGCCGGTCTTTTATGAGGCCGTGGTATCACTCCGGCCGAGCCGGTGCATTTTCGCCGTAGCGTGGCTCTCCTAGCCGTGTGGTCCCCGGCAGAGTAGAATAGGCCACCCTCACTCTTACCGAGGTGTCGTAAAAGGCGACTAAGGTAAAGCTGCTGGCATGATCATCAGCACCCAGAGAAGGAAAACTCTGCATTTATATCAAAACCCTCGCCAACCCGTCTGCCAAGCGTGGTGAGTATGGCAATTACCCCTCATGTGATTGAGGGAGGCCCGTGCCCCAGCAGTGGGGACTTAAATGGGCTGATGATGATGATGATCATGATGTGGCTCTCCTACGGTGACATTTTTTCACTGTGCTATTGCGAATGGGCCCAGAGGAATCACAACTTCATAATTCAATGCAACAAATAACCCATGCTTGTATTATTAAGATGTACTGTACTTTCCGCATGTTAATTAAATGGTATGTAACGGGATAGAATCAGCACTGGGCGTTTTTGTTAATTTATAGGTTTTGGCTCATCGTGATAGCGAAAGACTATTCGATTGTTATTACAATAAAAAATATTCCTACACTATTGTGTAGGAATGAGATATTTTTTGACGTGCATCGTAAGATTCTGATGTTGGATTTGAAGACGTCCACAGTAATGACACTTAAATGAGAATGACTATAATGTATAACACGATATTTATTATGTGAAACAACATTATGTACTCACATATTTGGCTCGACGTTTCGGCTACGTTACAGCAGCCGTGGTCACGAGCGGATGTCCGCTCGTGACCACGATCGATAGTTATAATGCAACGCAAAAATCTAAAAAACTATTAAATGAGAATGAGCCAGGAATGGTTATTTACTGTGTGGTCAAGTGATTATTATATTATGTTTCCTAGTATTTTTTTATTTGTACCCAAAGTACCTATCAGCCTACTGTCCCACTGCAGGGCAAAGGCCTGTATCATAGAAATCAACTATACTATAATGAGATTAGGCTTAGTTAATCACCAAGATTGCCTAATGCGGATTGGTTATCGATCACAAATCTAAGTTATTTTTGAAAGACTCGAAAATACTATTTCAACATCACAACATCTCATACATTGACCTGATTCCGTACTAAGTAGCGTAAGCACTTGTGTTACATATATCGGACAACAGAGGAACACAAATATATACTTAAATACATATATTACACCCAGATACAGAACAAACACAAGTGTTCATCGCACGAATATTTGTCCAGGGTGGGGATCGAACCCACGACCTTTGGCGTAAGAGGCAGGGTCACTACCAATTGCGCCATCCGGTCAGTCAAAAATGAAGTTAAAAGCCCAATTTTATAGAACTTATTAAAAAAAGTTGATCCATCTACTCATAAGCCATAGGCCACACATAAAAAACCGCCTTTTAAATCAAATCTATTCAAACATTTTGGTAAATCTCACGGGTGGCGATGTAACGTTAAATACATTTTGTCATCCTATAAAGTTAGTCACAACATTTTTCAATAAAACATGAATTTCAATATTTTGCCGTGGAGTGACGTTTATATAGAAATTAATTACTACACGATGTAATGGTTCTTGGGAATTATTATTTAAGGCGACGACCAACTCAAAATTTTATTTACATTATCTCTAGCGTGTAATTCCCAGTTTTTTTTTATGGGAAAGAGAGGCAAATGAACAAGCGAGTCACTTGATGGTAAGCGATCATCGCCGCCCATGGATATCAGCCACAACAGAAGGAGTGAAGATGCGTTGCCGGCCTTTTAGGAAGATATAGGCTCGTTTCTTGAAGATCTCAATGTCATACCGGTTAGGAAATACCGCTGCGGGAAGTTGATTCCACAATGAGGAGGTCTAAAGCAGTTACGCTTGGACCATGATTCTTTATGTGGGGAGTTTAGCAATTATGTACAATGAAGCGACTGCCGTCTGACCTTCGCAACCCTTTAACAGGGTAACCAGACCAACTAAATCATGATTACACGTTTCAGAAACTATCCGAAACCTGCAGGTTTCCTCGCGATGTTTTGCTCACCGCCGAGCTAATGGTAGAAATACGTACACAAATTTGGAACACAAAATACGTTCGAAAATCCAAGGGATTCTCAAAATTTTATGTAAACTTTTGATATCGAATCCATGTTTTCTTATGGCGTCTAGACTCAAGTCCAACTCAAGTGACTTTTTTTTTTTTAATGAAAAAAGTTTTCCGCTGACTCTTGGTCTGCGCCTTTTTTGTGTTAGTTTTTTATTGTGTTAAATAGTAACAGTGTTCCACGTAACAAATTTTGGATTTTGTGTCTAAAAGTTCCTTAAATTTTTAAGACAGTCTTAATGCTATTTTGTGTGAAAAATGTGTGTAAAAAAATTTTTTTTTCATGGTGAAGGTTTTTTTTGTAGTGTTTTTTTCTTTTTTTTTATTACATTTTTTTTTATTTGTTATGTTACTATAACATGTTTTGCTTTAACAATTGTTAGAATGTTTTTTTTTTTTTTTGTTTCATGCTTACATGCTATTCATGTTTGCTTTCATGTTCATGCTTAATTACTAAGTTATTATTGTTATTGTTACTGTGTAATATTGCTCTTTTATTTCTTGCACCATTTGCTGTTTACGCAGTAAACAACGTGGTGCATTGCTGGTGTTAGTAGGTAGTATCGGTTAAAATGGGAATTTGGGGATCCTCAGAGGGAGGGTTTGGGGTTTGGTGTCTTTTTGTTTTAAGTGACTTTTTATTTATTATGGTAGGTAAACTATACTATTAAAACTTGAACAATGTGCTGCCGGAAACGATTGCTTTAAATGTGTATTAGTATGCTTACAAACAACAAAGTCAAGTTATTATAGTAACACAATATTCTGGCTTTATTAATAAACGTCAATAAAACTTTGTTAGCTAAAACGGTGTTATAGTGAATAATAACAGCTCTATAACAGCATTATAACAGCATTTTAGTTGTCAAAGATTTAACAAACATTTATGAATAAGACCCCTTGTTTTTACGTAAGTAAAAATAAGGTGGTATAATATTCGCCATTGATTCCTTTGTGATAGGGGGCAGACTAGTGGACGGATTACCTGATGGTAAGCGGTTGCCGCTGTTCATGCAAAACCCTGCAACAGTAGCATTTTTTTCATAATATTAAACTAAATCCATGATCTCGGGGTCCAGGATTCGAATCCCGGGTCGAGCAAAGGTATGATTCGAATTTTTCGAACATAGCTCGGGTTGCGATCACCAATCCGCATTTGGCAAGCGTGGTGATTAAGCCTAATCCCAACATGATAGCGGTGACTTTATTTTTATGATGGAGGCCTTTGCCCTGCAGTGGGACAGTAAGTTGGCTGATACTACTTATTAACCTAAATAATTTATTTCAAGTATTTGAGAAAACGTTTTACTTAATTAAAAAAGTTAAGAGATCGAAAACTATTTACAAATGTTAAATTTGAGGATAGTGATTTTATTTAATTTTCACTAACATAAAGTAATGTTGAAGAAGTAGTTCCTTGACTGTACACTTCAGGAACGAAACAACTTTTAAATATTATTGTTCAAAGTATTTATGGGTAATACTCAGGAAGTTTTATTGAAGAAGACAATGTCTACGAACAAAAGAAATCTTATTCTCTTATCTTATTATCTTATCTTATCTGTTAGGGGCCATTTTCATGGGGCACGTCGACTCTAAGGGATCTTTTGTACCTCCCCTATCTTTTGCGCTCTTACTCACGAAAGATTCGTTTCATCAGCGTCACGATGTCTTTCGGATTGAAGTGCCTGTAGTCTCCTGGTTTAGGATAAACGTTACCTAGAAGACACATTCTGCCTCTGGCTAGTGAGTCGCATTCACATAAAAGATGTTCTATGGTTTCCGTCTCCTCCTTGCATGCTCTGCAGTCGCTGTTCGATGTCATGTTCATCTCCTCCTATAAACTCCACCAAGTAATTTTAAGACAAATATTCGCAATAAACTCCGAAATTTATATTTAAGAGTAACGCAAAATCTTAAGAACCGTCAAATTTTAAGTACAAAAATCAGTTCTACAACAATAAAAACAAAATAAAATCTAAGCACGATCAGGCCCTTAAACTTTACGTCCCAAATTAAAAGGGCAATAACGATAAATTTGTGACGATCCATAAAGTCACTTTTATTAAAGTATGTCCTACCTTTTCATTTTGGTGACGTTCATTGGTATCGCTATGGTATTTATTACTTTGAGAATATTGATCCCTTGATCGTAGTAAATATTTTTACTAAGGAAAGAAAGTTAGTAACACATTGTAACAAATCAGGGGCGATGTTAGCTCATTGGATTTATTTATTATTAACATGGCATTGTATAACATTACAGTTAAGGTGACGGGCAGGGCACACCTCAAGCACCTGTGTTACGGATATCAGAATCAACAGTGAGATTACAAATATATACATATAATACATTTCTTTTATAAATAAATACTTATAATACATAGAAAACACCCAGACCAATACAAACAGACATGTTCATGCACACAATGTTTACTGTGCGGGGATCGAACCCGCAACCCTTGGACTGAAGGCAGCGTTCACTACCTACTACTATTCTAAAC
Organism: Marasmia exigua; assembly: GCA_019059595.1. Classification (NCBI taxonomy): domain Eukaryota; kingdom Metazoa; phylum Arthropoda; class Insecta; order Lepidoptera; family Crambidae; genus Marasmia; species Marasmia exigua. The sequence continues at coordinate 20,428,247 of CM032477.1, read as the reverse complement.
GGGTCGTCGACTACGTCGCTACTTAAGGTGACGGGTAGGGCACACTAGCGACGCCAATAAATTTTAATTTTTAGCTACTAATCTGGATCTATTTTTAACAATTTCGGGATTACAACCTCTCGGCAAACACTTATGCTATTCATTAAATAACCATGCACAAATGAGGACCCAACATTTGTACGCAAAAAATTGATTCACGTTAAAAGTGGCCGCTTTTGGCGGTAATCATTTTTTCGCGTACAAAAATGGACCCAACATTTGAGAGTCCCTTTCATTGTGGTGCATGTGAAAGAGACAGAGCAATATCTGTCTCTTTCACATGCACCACAATGAAAGGGACAAAACCATAGTTTTCGATAGCGAGAACAGTTATTCAAACTCATGGTAAGGGTACTGATTGTCGATACATAAACGAGCTTTGCAACATACGAGTCATCATCATCAACCCATTTAAGGCCCCACTGCTGGGGCACGGGCCTCCCTCAATCACATGAGGGGTAATTGCCATACTCACCACGCTTGGCAGACGGGTTGGCGAGGGTCTTGATATAAATGCAGAGAGCCCCGCAACACAAAGAACCAGACCATCTGAATCAAGGACGATTTATGTCACGATCACGATTGTTGAGATAATGTTTCTGAGCGTGTACAGAAACATTATCTCAATAATCGTAAGGCCCCACTGCTGGGGCACGGGCCTCCCTCAATCACATGAGGGGTAATTGCCATACTCACCACGCTTGGCAGACGGGTTGGCGAGGGTTTTGATATAAATGCAGAGTTTTCCTTCTCTGGGTGCTGATGATCATGCCAGCAGCTTTACCTTAGTCGCCTTTTACGACACCTCGGTAAGAGTGAGGGTGGCTTATTCTACTCTGCCGGGGACACACGGCAAACATACGAGTAAGTGACCAAAACTGTCTGGATAAGAACGCGCCACCAAACGACGGATCGTGGTTTGAATCTGAGCATGCACTTCTGGATTTTTCTGTTGTTCATACCATTGCATATTTTTACCATTAGCTCGGCGGTGAGGGAAAACATCGTAAGAAAACCAGCACGTCTCGGTTAGATCCTCAAAATTGTAAATAATGTGATCCGATTAGTCTGGTTCCCCTGTCTCAAAGTTGCGAAGGTCCGACGGCAGTAGCTTCAATGTAATTACAAGACTTCCCAAATCCTGAATGACTGTCCAAGTATACACTGAACTTTGAAGTGACAGTTTTGGACGCAACTGAGAATACTCAAATTCTATCATATTCTGGGAGTACTCAAACTAATCAAATATCATTATCAAGCTAAAAGACGTAGTAAAGTAACAGCCTATAACTGTCCCACTACAGGGCAAAGGCATCCATCATAGAAATCAATTCATTGCTAATATGATGATGGGATTAGGCTTAATCACCACGCTTGCCAATTGGTGATCACAAACCCAAGCTATGTTCGAAAACTTCGAAACACACTTTTTGTTCGACCCAAGGATCGAACCAGGACCCCGAAATTACGGCCCGGTACTTAAACCACTAGACCAACAGGACGTCTAGGGCTCTAAATACGTAGTATGGATAAATATAGGTAGATAAGTATTGATGCATAATCCTTTTCACAAAATCGTGTCATTTAGAGCAACAAATATAGTCCAAGAAATTCATTTACCTAGTCCACCTCAATGCATTAAAAGCACCACTGTACCTGAGTTCGTCGACCGGGGGGCAATTCTCACGTATTCGACTTAAAGCGCTCTACATTCGACGAAACTAGCGCTACGCTACTGGCGAGTAGTTATCATCATAATCATCATCAGCCCATTTAAGTCCCCACTGCTGGGGCACGGGCCTCCCTCAATCACATGAGGGGTAATTGCCATACTCACCACGCTTGGCAGACGGGTTGGCGAGGGTTTTGATATAAATGCAGAGTTTTCCTTCTCTGGGTGCTGATGATCATGCCAGCAGCTTTACCTTAGTCGCCTTTTACGACACCTCGGTAAGAGTGAGGGTGGCCTATTCTACTCTGCCGGGACCACACTGGCGAGTAGTTATATTTATTGTTATATTTATATTGAGGTTATTATGAGAGATTTAAAAAAAAGTACATCTTTAAACCTACTTAAATCTCAATAGAATAAAGTATGTAGGTAGGAATTGTGTATTGTTGGTTATGCACTATGCTTAACTTTAACGTCGACTCAGGTCGCGACATCACAACCTTAGTGGCTTAAGTGCGTGATTATTTTAAGATAATTTGAAATGTATTTTTATATGATAAATAAATGTAAAAAAAAACACTTGAAGGGAAAGTATAATCGAGAAAGTGGCCCTTTTAGGAATTATGAAGATTATTGCTCCTTTTGCATTACGTCAAGATTAATAAATACTACCTATTATGAATCTCCCTCTTATTCCTATTGTGTCGTCTATATGTGAGTTGTTTTGTCTTATTTAAGGTGGAGCAAATAAAAAGAAAAATAATATAAAATCGCCACACGGATCAATTGTCAAAAACGAAATTGGCAGAGTTATTATGTGTTCGCCGTAAGCGACACAGTACCTAGCAGCATAAAAAAATGCTAAAAATTATTGAAATGAAAAATATCTGTTCCTTAAGGCGACGGGTACCCCCTTACTAGCGACGCTAATCGTCTTAAATTGTTAGCTACTAAACCGATTTCAAACAATTTCGGAGCTCCAGTCTCTAAGCAAACATTTATACTATTTATTAATTTTGTAATACTATTTTTTATCTAATTTTGCAATCTAAATTTTGCTTGACGCCATAGTAGCCGATTTTGGTGGTAATTCAAGTACAAAAGCAGACTAAAAAGTTACAAGTATGTATTAATATATATTATAAGTATAGGCAATAAATAATATGAGTGCTTTGCGAGAGGCCGGAGCTTCGAAATTGTCAAAAAGATATCCGGTTTAGTTGCTAACAATTTAAATCGATTGGCGTTGCTAGTGTACCCTGCCCGTCACCTTAATGATATATCTAATAGTTAAGTACAAGTAAAAAATAAACACGCTAAGCAATTGAACAGCGCCTGCGTCAATTGATAGGTAACTGAGCCGCTGCTATGGCGCAAAGAAACTCTGATATATATACGTTTATTCGTTTATCCCATGGAAATCTGCAATAAATGGTTATAGCAACAATATACACTCGCGAGTTATACCGCGGACGCATCTCCTCCGAGAGTGACTGCTATTCGATAAGCGCCTTCCGGAGGTCGGGCTAGTTGTACCGTCTATCCTTAACGAGTTCAATTTTATAAGTGAACCAGCATCAGCTCTGTTGGCAGTCTCATTGACAACCGTCACTCTTCAAAAATTGAAAAACTTCTTTCTCTTGAATAATTGGCCATAGTGTTATACTGTCCGCAACAAAGGAGTTCGCCATAGCATTGCATCATACATCAGATCCCGAATTATGAATTTTATTATAAAATCTTGTCAGTAAGTATATTATGAAAGGCAAATAAATAATTGAATACTGAATCCCGAATTTATGTCGTAAGCACAAGATAGTCCCCCTGTCATCTAGTGGATTTTATTAGATTGTTCACTTCGTTTGATTTATATGTCAGCAGTTAAACCACGGTTTAAATACTCTACACGGATGAGGTGGTGCTAGACAGGTTTGGATTTAGTGTCTCTGACGGCGTTTTTATTGTATGGCGAATGTCTACGACTTAGGGTGCATTCGACCAATCCTTTTCCAACGATAAATCTATGGTATAGCGCATTTATATGCAGTGTAAAATAAAAATCCGTTCCACCAACTACTCGTCCAACAGTCAACGCCTAATTCTAATGGTAAATCGTTAGACCACCAATTTTGACAAAATCTCCTTTATTACGAATTGCGAACTGAAGATAGTCCTGGAATAAAACTCGTGCCAGTCTCTTTTAACATTGCGTGTTGGAATGGGATGACATGAGCTTTAGTGCGATAATGTCTTTAGATCGCGATATGTAATAAGGTGGAATTCGTTTTTATCCTTGACATTCCTTTTTTGACTTTTGACATTCTTTTTTTTTATGACTAAAACTTTACGAAAATGCCGCAAGCTCAGAAGGAGCCGACGTCGGCGCCAGTGGTCGGCGCCGCCTTATGCACACCCGGCCGCTGGGAGTCGGCTGGGTAGTGTGGGGCTCTCCCCTGGGATTCTCCCAGGGGAAAGTGGGTAGGCTCACTAAAAACTCTCAGGCTTTTTCCAGCCATTGCCTGGAAAATTCTGAACGGAACACGGGCCTATGACCTCGAGGGATCCTGCCGCGAACCGTTGAGGGCAAGGAGGCACGCAAGCACTCCCGTCCAAAGAACCCAGGGCCTCTCCCACGGCCCTCCATACACCGCCCCCAAATGGCACCCACACTGCTGGCTCCAGTGCAAACACTACCGGGAGATGAACTGCGGGTACCCTTCCCCACCCATACACTGCTGGCTGTCGTGCTTTTATTTCCCCAGCCCACTCAGCTGGGGAAATAAAACCGGCAGGCTTCAAAGCGAAGCCGCCGCAAAAGCCAGCTCCGGATTTATGAGATTCCTGTATAATATCCACTTAACAAAAACATCCTGATAACACAATAATAATAGCCGTGTAGTCCTCGGCAGAGTAGAATAGGCCACCCTTACTCTTACCGAGGTGTCGTAAAAGGCGACTAAGGTAAAGCTGCTGGCATGATCATCAGCACCCAGAGAAGGAAAACTCAGCATTTATATCAAAACCCTCGCCAACCGGTCTGCCAAGCGTGGTGAGTATGGCAATTACCCCTCATGTGATTGAGGGAGGCCCATGCCCCAGCAGTGGGGACTTAAATGGGCTGATGATGATGATGATGATGAACACAATAATATCATGAATCACAAAACAATACAATATTGTTTTACAAGTGCGTATTTCTAGAATTCGCTCGACAATAAAGAAACCTGTGTATAATATATATATAATAAATATTTATATAAATATAAAGCGCGTTTTACAAGTATTATAGATAGTTTCTAAATTTTTTGGGCACTCACGATTATTGAGATAATGTTTCTGTACACGCTCAGAAACATTATCTCAACAATCGTGATCGTGACATAAATCGTCCTTGATTCAGATGGTCTGGTTCTTTGTGTTGCGGGGCAAAGCCTTCGGCAGTTCTCGTGACAGCATTCCCATTTCCACGAGTGGGTGAATCGCTGGATAGGTTAACTGATATGCCGCGCAAGAGGGGTTCCGATCCCCCGCGGAAAGCCCAGCAGTACCTCAGGTACAGGCCCTGCGCCGACAGGCCAGGGTCGGGTCTGCTAAAGGGTGCCTTTTCCCTCCACTTTGGTGGACTACGTGGTGTAGTGCGGGTTACGCACTCCTCCTCTCAGTACCCAAGATATGGGACAGGGAGGGGGCCATTCCTCCAGCGTAAAAAGAAAAAAAAGGTTGTCTGGTCTAGGAGTTACAATGAAGCCGCCACCTCTTCATTGTAATTCCTAGACTCACCAAGCGTAATTACGTACCCCGGGCTCAAAAGCGACAGTTTTGGATACAACCGGGGATAACACGTTAAGATGAGGTGAGACTAACGGATGATTTAATTAAAGACCGAGTTCTTTGTTTAATAAGATTCCACGAGAAATCCACCATTATTTATTAGTAAACGACTAAACGATACGTTGTTTGTCTCAATAAAACTTTATTGGTCCATTATTGGTTCCATTTACCCTAACTTATTGGTATTAACCTACTCACAATTTAGTGTTAAGCAATATTTAGTACTAATTTAGTTAGGTACTAAAGACAAATTTATTTTATTTGTATAGGTGAGGATTAAAAGCAGCCTTCGTAGTTTCAAAATTATTCTAGTTCTTGGGTTAGTATTGTAACTGGAATTAGCAGCTCAAATTATGTTACATAGTTTACAAGTCTCCAGATTATGTTGTTAACAAAATGATGAGTAAGTCTTTCTTTTTATAAAATAGGTGGCAGACTAGCAGATGTATCACCTAATAGTAAGCGATTGCCACTGCCAATGGACACCAATTTAGTTAAAAAAAAGAGCTGCGAACCTTTAAACTCTCCTTTCCCGGATTAAGCCTCCGGTACCCTCACTCACTCAGCTAGATACAGCACAGACGCCGCTTCACGCCGGTATTCTGTGAGGCTGTGGTACCATTCCGTGGCTCACTCACGGTCATAGTAGCTATCTCCCTATATATTACAAATATAACATGCAATAACAGACAGTTACTATCTCCTAATTTTATTCCTAGTGTAAAGTAAGATTAAGTTTAAGTTGTAAATTATTACTTATATTATTAAAGTTTCTAGGACCTATTTTAAGCCTGAAACACAGGCCACCCTAGTTCAAGCAAAATGTTAAATATATGTACTAATATATAAGATTATAGTTATTAGACAAGTTCTATATAGTATCTTACCGAGGTGTCGTAAAAGGCGACTAAGGTAAAGCTGCTGCTGACTAAGGTAAATGAATAGATTAAAACCCGGGAACGGCTGGACCAATTGAGCTGATTTTAGTTTTAAAATGTTTTTCGTAGCCCAGGGAAGGTCTAAAAGGTGAGAATTCAAACAAAAGTAGGTGGAACGAAGTTCGCCGTGAGCCATTAGTATTGAAATAAATATTTAATTTTTTAGTAAGCTTATTTTAATGTTGCAAGATATAGGCATCCTATATCCAAACATGTACGGTAATAGGTAATATCCACCCTGTGGATTCCCTCAACATCACCCGTAGAAGGACTCATCATCATCAAGAGGGTGAAAAGGAAAGAGAAAGAGGAAAAAGTTGCAGAAAAGCTCTAAGAGTGTACTCATATAAATAAAAAAAATATAAATAAATATTTCACAACATCACATACATTGATCTGACTCCAAAATAGGTAGCTCAAGCACCTGTATTACGGATATCAGAACCAACAGTCGGATTACAAATATATACATATAATACTTTTATTTTGTAAATGCATACTTATAATACATAGAAACACCCAGATCAATACAAACAGACATGTTCATGCACACAAATGTTTGTACTGTGCGGGGATCTAACCCGCAACCCTTAGACCAAAGGTAGCGTTCACTACCACTGTTCCAAACGGGTCGTCAAAATAAAGGTACAATTTAGGTACATGTAAAGCACAAATTAATAAAATATATCCACGTACATAAGCCTATGCCACAGAGTGAAAAAATAAATCCTTTTTCGTATGTACTTTAATAAAAACTGCTCAATTTAAGCATTTATGTTTCGTTGGTTATAAATTAACTATAAATTCAACAACAACATGCCAAAAATGGACATAAATTGTTTGCTGAAGGAATATTTAACATATATCTGCGCTGATATCTGAATTGCAAATAAAAAATATTTCATGTTTTGCATACGTTATAATCGACATAAAAACAACGATTGAGTTATCTCTGTGAAAGATCAAAAAGGTTCTACATTTGAAAATGATATTTTTTTCTTTTTATTAGTACCCAACTATGTAATTCATAATGTATCAAGACGGGAATTAACACGATATTTATTATGTGAAACAATATTGTAACATGGAATCCAGTAATTAACAAGTGCAAACCCCGCGCTAGGCCGTTACTAACGCAAACAAACACCGATACTGTTAGTGTAGTGTGTCGGAGTAGCTTCACTGACAATTCATCTAGTGGCGAATTAATATCAAAAAATGTGAGGGTGTCTGAAGATTCACAGCCCGGCCCCAGCGGACGACGCCGTGCTCCGCCAGTCCGCTCGTGACCACGGCTGCTGTAACGTAGCCGAAGCGTCGAGCCAAATATGTGAGTACACAATGTTGTTTCACATAATAAATATCGTGTTAATTCCTGTCTTGATACATTATAGTTATAATGCAACGAGAAAAACTATGTAATTCATTCCATTATTTGACTGACATTACCTCACTTATTATTTTCGACGCTTTCAGCTCTTTGTGGGCCTTGGCCATAGAGTGAGGAAATACTCTTGTCATGTCCTCTTCTGCTATGTACTGCCAAGTGCGACGATCCCGGGCTTTCCGTCTCCAGTTCGTAAACTTTTTCATCGCCTTAAGAGTATCGTCTTCGAAGCAATCGCGCTATCTCTTCTTAGGTCTCTATCCTTGGTCTCTTTTGCTGCGGTTTCCAGTCGGTCATTATTTTTGGTGCTCTGTTTTTGTCCATTCTCTCAACATGTCCTACCTACATGAAACATTGCGACTAAATGAATCTGACGATCGTTTCATGGTTCATACGTGTCTCTAGTTCATGGTTCATTCAAATACGGTATATTCACCGCTTTCGTCTCTGACAGGCCCAAACTGTCATCAACATAAATGACAATTGACACCTGACAAAATCCGTTTTATTACAGTCCGATCACAGTTTGATTACACGTGGCAAAAGTCTGTACCAACGCTGTTTCCTTTACAAGACGTGTCAGTGTTTTGACATTTACAATAAAAAAAAATATTGTACAGCGCCCCCATGTCAATGTCACTAAAGTGCCTTCTGATCTTGGTCGGTCTTTACAAACCACTATTTATTTGGAAGTTATTGAAGGATAAAGGCCGCCAGCACTAAGGTCATATACAACTCATAAAATTGCATGGCTCAAGTGGCAATGGGCAGGGCATGTGCCGGCCGGTGGGCAGAAATGTTCTCGAGTGGAGGCCGCGTATAGGTGGTCGGAGCCATGGCAGGCCCCCCACAAGGATGACCGACGATCTCTGGTGAAGGTCGCGGAAATCCCTTGGATGCGAGCGGGACAAAGCCCCTCTGTGTGGAGATCGTTGATGGAGGCTCATGTCCAGCAGTGGACGTATATTGGCTAAAATGATGAAGGATGATATCGAAACACAATGCCATAATTTTAAACCCCTTAACCGCAGCTTCAAAACCGATAGATACCATTTAACGGTACATTAGCTAACCCTCCGATACCATCCGATAAATAACGATAAAACCTCCGAATTTATCGGCAATACTCGTCGGTAATTATACAGTCGTTCTCATATTTTCAAATTAAACCCGACGCCACGTTGTTCGCAAATCCTTGAATAATCGTAGATTTTGGGGCGTAACGTGAATGCGGTATTACCATGTTCCCCTATTATGTGGGGGCTGGCTCAAGTTAGAAGTGAGAGCGGGTTAAATTTATAGAAAATTGAAAATTTTAAAAATCCCCGACGGCGGCCATCTTGGATTTGAAATTTGTCACAATTAATATATTCTGCTACTCAAGCCCTTTAATATGATACCCATACTGTGTTGAGTTGTGTTAAAACATACAATCCATATTTTTGTGACGGCAGCCATCTTGGATTGATTTTTATCCAACATAGCTAAAACACTACCGCCTTATTAATCTTTCAAACAAAAAAAAAAACAAATCAAAATTTGTTAATTTGTTCGGGAGCTACGATGCCATAGACAGACACACACAAACACAGACAGGTCAAACTTATAACATCCCGCCATTTTTGCATCGGGGGTTAAAAAGACTTTGACACCAAAAATTAAGCTTATTTATGCTAAAGACCTGTGAAAGGCTCAACCGGAGTGATACCACAGCATAACAGAACACCGGCGTGGAGTAGCGCAGAGTTTGCAGAGGGAGTGAGACTAAAAGATGGCAGCAAAATTATGACTCCACTGGTGCTACGTGTCTATGGCCGACGGCAATTGCTCGCCATCAGCTGATTTGTCTGCTCGTCTGCCACCTATCACATTATAAAAGCAACAATTAGTGAGTGATCACCGTCGTCCGAAAAACCTAAGTAAAATGACTGCCGAGTTCAATATTACGTCTTTTGCCTTGGTGTTGCAATTTAACGACAAGAAACTCCACTCCACTCCACTTGTGACTGCACTGGTAGTCGCGGGTGTCCATGGGTGGCGAAAATCGCTTACCATCATACAGGTGAGCCGTCTGCTCCACTACCACATATGACATAAAAAAGGTGAGATCTAAATGGATGCCAAGTTTGAAGCCTGAGGTTTGACTTTGCTAGTGCTGCAATACTCATATATAAATTACATAGTATTAGAATGAAAGAAAGAAAATTCCTACATTATGTATTTTTTTTTTATTTGCATTACCTATTAAGATACTTTGTTGTTTTGCCAAATAAAACTAAAATCCCATTAAAAACAAAACTTGTCAAAAAATCCAAGTCGAGAGTGCGAGACTTGTATTGTTTGACAAGTTTTGTTTTTTAAGGGATATCATTTCTTTTTGTCGTCCACCTACATTTTTTCTTTGTGGTACGTTCACCTTCACCTTCACTGAAATCGTTGCTTTCTAATCCTATACATTTATATGAGATTACAAAGTAATTCATGCAGTTGGTGTATTTAGAAAATCTGGACCGAAATTACAAAAAAAAATAGTTTTCCCATGATTAAGACACTAAATTTATTTGTATTCTAAATTTGAAGCTTCTATGTCTGCTAAAAGTGCCAATGGACTTAGATGATCGGTGAATCAGTCACCGATCAGTCAGTGAGTGACAAAATTCAGAAATTTTAACAAGTTGTCATTGTTAAACTAATAGTTCAAATTGATTGAAATTTTAAAGTATACAATGCCCGATTATATGCCCTTGTTTAAACAACAATGAAATTATAGGGGGTCGAAAATAGCCTGAATTGCTTCGAGAAAAGGATGGTACGGCCCGTGCCGCTTTTTTTGCTAGACTTGGCGGGGGCATTATCGTGCCCCCAGATTTTCATATGACTACTAACACCATCATTATGTAATTTCAAGGTTCAACCCGAAACCATGGAAATAGAAAACGCGTGTTTAAATCGGAATATGCTATTTTCACGTCACAGGGTGTAAAAGAGATCTAACCGGGTCCTGACGCAGATACTATACGGGTGCGGTAGAAAAAGAAAGTCGCCCAGCACGTAACCCCAGTATTAACGGCGTCGCGCAATTTTTCAAGTATGGCTTTCGATGTAAAGGCACAGTCTGTTAAGGTGCCGGGTAGGGCACAATAGCGACACCAATCGATTAAAATTGTTAGCTACTAAACCGGATCTATTTTAAACAATTTCGGGGTTACAATCTCTCGGTAAACACTTATACTATTTATTAAATAACCATGCAAAAATGTTGAGTCTAAGTGTAATAGTATAAGTGTTTACCGAGACGTTGTAACCCCGAAATTGTCTAAAATAGATCCGGTTTAGTAGCTAAAAATCAATGGCGTCGCTATTGTGCCCTACCTGTCACCTTAAGGGTGCATATCTGTGCCTGAACGCGCGTTCGCTTAGTAACTCCATATGGAAGTGGATGGTACTGATGCTCCAAAGATAAAAAACAAAATTTTCGACGTAGTTACTATTTCCACAAACATGTTTCCGTTTACAAATCCCGGTACCTACCTACCGCTTATCGAAACGTCCTGTCTTGATTTACGCTTATCGCTTATCGCTTATCGCTTATCACTTCCTACGTGCGTATGTTTCATGATAAATCGACTTTTGAAATACATTTTGGTAATCTATGGTGGATTAAATACAGTTAATAAGTCCTCTTATTTCTGGAAAAGGATTTGTTTGTAATAACCTTATTTCATTCGCTGGAGCCAGGTGTTAAAATGTGCCGTTTCATTTTGTTATTATTAATGAGACCTTGCTTGAACTGCTTTGTAGTGATATAGTGGTAAATTTTGCAACCTTAATCAAACCCTGAAGTGTCTTTGCAGGTTCAAAACAGGCTCTATATTTTCTCGTTTCATTTATGTCTTAACAGAAACTATAATCGTGAAATGATCTTTCTGATTATAGTGAGGTAAATGTTTACCCCAGTAGCTTTTAAGACCAGGGATCGCCACAGAATATCGTCTTTGTCATGTCTAGCGAGAGCAGTCGGGCTAACATGCCATCGCGAGATATGTCACGGAAGAGATACGAGAAATTTGTCGATATCGACTAATATGTCGTTTTCTCTAACATGCGCATCACGATCGTAAAGAGTCGAGTTCTAAGTGCAGCCATGTTAGCGTCGGAAGACATATAGACATAAACGAATAAAACACGAGATAACGGGGTAGACAAAATATGTCGCGGTGCGCATGTTAGGCCTACAGGACACATCAACAGTTAAAAAAGACACTCTTTTTTAGCATTTCATTTGGTTGTTTTCATCGGACATTTTTACAGGTTATTTGAAAAATTTGAAGATACATTTTATTGTGAAAAATCTAACTCTCTTAAGTGCTAATAAATTGTTTTACACGAGCTTTTTTTGGGCGTTTTGTAAAGCGAGCTAAGTTAAACCTATCTTGTAACGAATTAGCATATTTTCTAGACAATGTTCTCGAAAATATTGGGTAATTTATGAAGATCTTGCCTATCGTTTTTCTCCAGTTCACCGTGATGGATGACCACCCCGCTTTAATGGTAACATATATATATATATATACATATATATATATATATATATATATCATCATCAGCCCATTTAAGTCCCCACTGCTGGGGCACGGGCCTCCCTCAATCACATGAGGGGTAATTGCCATACTCACCACGCTTGGCAGACGGGTTGGCGAGGGTTTTGTTATAAATGCAGAGTTTTCCTTCTCTGGATGCTGATGATCATGACAGCAGCTTTACCTTAGTCGCCTTTTACGACACCTCGGTAAGAGTGAGGGTGGCCTATTCTACTCTGCCGGGGACCACACTGCGTTATATATATATATATATATATATATATATATATAATATATATGTGGGACCTGGAATGACGAGGCCGAATTGCAGAATAAATATTTTATTCCCAAAAGAGAAAACCAATACAACTTATCGTCTAAGCGCCATTACAGAGGAAAGCACCAGTCCTTCTCGAAAAATGAAGATCGGCGTCTCCTTCTACCTCTTTCACACCTACAGTCACACACACCTCACCTCTCTCGCTCACTCTTACTTTCAACTCATTCATTCTATCAACTCCTTCATTCATCTTCAGTTCGTTCTTAATCATTCGCTGCGTTCACTCAATAATTAATTAACAATATCTCATTAGGCTGCGTTCATCCACATTTTACTCCTACAGACTCGGCCATTCTGCTAAGTCTGGTCCCCAGACAACATATTAAAACCCTTCAACCCACCCTCTTATAAAAGCTAAATATTTTCTAGACTTTCTACTGACATCATGTTTTTTATTACATTACAACTAAATATTTATTAATTTATCAGTGTGTAGCCACCCTTATTTTCCCCTATTACACTCATATTACAATATTATGGGCGTGGGTTCGAATCCCACTTCTGACACCAAACAAACACTAGGCATAACATCAACCTGTGGGAAGAAATTCACTGAACCTTTATTAAAAATCAGTGTCGTACTTTCCAAAAAGGGCTGACCTAAAATAACTTTATAAGGCATAACATCTTTAGGTACAACATAGAATGATAGATCAAAACAATTCCCCTCAATTTTAGTTACGCACTCAACTTTCCCAATAGACTTAACTTGAACCGCGCCTAGCCCTGTAAACACTAGATTTTCCCTTACGAGACATGCAACATCCAGTTCAGTAAACAGGTCATCAGACATTAGGTTCACTTCACTGCCCGAGTCGATTAAACTTTCGACTTGCAATACACTGCCTATATCCGCGAATTTCACTGATTTATTCAAGCCGCAATGTTTGTTTACATTCAACACTCCACTTTTGTTTAGCTCCGTACACTGACATTGACAGCAGCTGTCACGTTCGACGGACTGAAGTTGCTCGGTGCTACCACCCGTACAATCAGAACCCGATTTGCCAATCGTATTCGCCGCCAACTTCACACTCATCGCCTGCCTTTGTTGCCAACCTGACGAGCGAGCTCCACCAGCGCCACCTTGCGATTGCGAAGCTGCAACTCCCGCTGCGCTTGAACACTGCGTTGCGATATGACCAAATGCATTGCATTTATAGCATTTCACGCCCTTCGTACATACACTGGCGATATGATCATGCTCTCCACACTTGTAGCATCGCCGTGCTGGCTTCTGGTGCACCTTCTTCTCTTCTTTTCTCGGCTGTTCTTGCCTTTTTCCCATCTTACTTTTCATTTCTTCGTATAGGGCAAGCCTCTCTTTTAGTGCGCTGTACGTTGTAACGCCGTATAATAAGGATTTGTTGGGCTCATAATCGATGATTCCTTCCACGATGTATTGTATCGCCACATAGTCTGCGATTTTTCCCCTGCGCCCAAACTCCTTCATTACCAGCATGTACTCGTAACACGACTCATCTTTTTTCTTTTTCCGAGCAGACATGATTTCATGTACCTCTTTAGGGTTAAGTGCATCCGGGAACTCCTTCAGAATAGCCGCTTTTAACTCGTTATAAGTGCGGAATGTCTTTTCTGACCTCAGCCACAGCTCGGCCGTGCCGCGCAATGATCTGCGCGCGATCACTAATTTCTGGGTCGGCGTCCATCCAAAGATCTCAGCATTCTCGTCGATGTCGTCGATCCATTTCTCAGAACTGTAAGCTTTGTCGGTACCGTCAAATGTAGGTATTATACTCGCGTCCATTGATGTATACGTCGTGGGGATTGAGCACGTAGCCTCTTCTTTGGTCATCTTTTCTTCTTTACCCGTCTTTTCGTCTTTTCCCATATTGTGTCTTCTTTAAACTAAACTATCTTGATACACCTTTACTATCTTTCGCCTTTTACACCTTAATATTTTTTTACCGTCTTTCGCCTTCGCCGCTCGACGCCATCAATTCCCTATCCCGGACGAGCCCCCAAAATTGTGGGACATGGAATGACGATGATATATTTTTTTTTTTTAAGTCTTCAGATTGTTTTATCATAGACCCTAACCAGATTAAGCTTTTTCGTAGAAAGCCAAACCCGAAAACCGCGTAAAGTCGTTAGTATCGGGGACGTACTGGATGATATGCATTAAAACTGCGTCAGGGTGAATTGGATCTCCTTCGCTCACAGTCACAGAGCTTTTTCAAAAAATGGCACATTCCCTTTAAAACGCGAGTTATTTATTTTCATTGTTTTTTAGGGTTCCGTAGCCAATTGTCAAAAAACGGAACCCTTATAGATTCATCATGTCTGTCTGTGTATCTGTCCATCTGTCCGTCCGTATGTCATAGCTACTTTTTTCCAAAAGAATAAGAACAATACCATTGTAATTTGAAAAAGTATGTATTTTGTTAGCCGCATTACAATTTTTACACAAAAATTCTCAAAAAAAAATTGGAAAATCTACGTGCTTGAAACAGATTTCTTATTTCATAAACCCATCCGTGTGGGGTATCTGTGAATAGGTCTTGCGCAAGAGACGCACCCAAAGTAGTAAAAAGTATAAAACTAAAAAAAATATTATATACATTACCATGAAAACTAACAACGGAAATAGGTTTTAACTAAATCTAGTACAACCTGTGTGGATAAAGAAGGGGATCAGAAATGGCGGCGCATCTATTCACTTCTCGCTCGCACACTATTTGCGTCTATACTCGCACCCCACGAGTGCGAGTATAGACGCCAATAGTGCCATACCGCGACATACTTCTCGCTCGCACACATATTTGCGTCTATACTCGCACTCGTGGGGTGCGAGTATAGACGCCAATAGTGTGCAAGCGAGAAGTGAATAGATGCGCCGCCATTTCTGATCCCATTCTTTATCCGCACGGGTTGTAAGTAGTTTTCGCCCGATGGCAAGCTCTCCGCTAGGAATAATATTGTTCTGTGGGCAAGCGTCTGCCGCCGCCCATGGTCATCTCCAACACTAATGTTATAACTTTTTTTCAGTGAATAAATGTTTCTATCTATATATCTTCTATCTAATGGAGTGCGCTACCAAAACTGTTTAATAACAAAACCATTCTAACCAAACCATGTTTCCATCAATTAAGTCCCTCATCTCAGTAACTCGATAGATTTGACAGTTCCTCGATAACTTAAGGCAGGTAACTAGGTTACCGAAGTTGGAGCAGTCCGGTGTCAATTAAACGTAGTTTTGCTGGCTCCGTGGCAGAACTCTGAGCCTCTTGAGACTGGACTTTGGCTTGGATTACGGTACGTGTTAAAGGGATTTCTGTTAAGGGACTTCGAGTCTTATGAAGTATGTATGTAGAGCATTATTAGTAGAGGATTGTAGATTTTTTTCTTCATTTTGTAACATTTATTTTTTTTGTTTTAAACTTTCATGGTCACTAACATTAATATAATATACCTAATTCTCACAACATCTCATACGTTGACAATCAGGTCAACGTATGAGATGTTGTGAGAATACTAAGTAGCTTAAGCACTTGTGTTACAGATATCAAACAACAGAGGAACACAAATACATACTTAAATACATATATTACACCCAGACACTGAACAAACACAAGTGTTCATCGCACGAATGTTTGTCCAGGGTGGGGATCGAACCCACGACCTTTGGCGTAAGAGGCAGGGTCACTACCAATTGCGCCATCCGGTCAGTCAAATTAGAATAGTTTAAAATTAGAATAGTTATACTAAACTAATTGTCGTTTCGCGCCCAGATACTGTTAGTGTTGTGTGTCGACAACAGGTGCGAGAAAATAGTGAGTTAGTGAACAGTGGTACTGCAGGTGCGCGTAGTAAAAGACTGCGAAGGAAGGAAGGAATTTGTCTGCCAGTAACAACTTGCCCGCTAAAACTTCAGTTACTCCGTGACCATGGCGCTTGTAATAGTGCCGAAATATCGAAATCTCAAAAATAAGGTACATGGTAGAAATCCCTTAAATCACAATTCAAATACCATTTTTTTATGTGATTTGATGACTAGCGATTTCCACCGCCCATGGACACCCGCAACGCCAGTGGAGTCACAAGACACAGCACAGTGCTGCTTCACGCCAGTTTTCTGTTAGGTCATGGGATCACTCCGGTCGAGCCTGCCTATTCATGCCGAAGAAAAGCATATATTAGACAACATAGTACAAAGGGTTATACATAAATAATGTGAATGAATAATACTGACAACTCATATCGTCACCTTCCTATTTCTCTCAGTTTTCTGGCGTGGAATCTAAACAAATACAGAAAAGTATACTTATAAGAATCCTCCTCTCAGAATGTGACTTTATTTACAGCAACCCAAATACCTGACACTCTGGAATATTTCTCTGACTGTTCAGACTAAAATATATCTCCAAATACCTCAACTTTATTCCCACGGGTTAAAGTCGAAAATAGGACATCAAAACTCAATAGCTGCTTCAAACCCGTAACTCAATACATTAGATCTGTATTTGCTTCCTAAAGCTTATTCCACAGGTTTTTACTTGAAAAATACACTTCGAAAATGGGTTCTTTGCTGAGATTTTTGTTCCCAATACGTATATTGTATTTGCAATGGCGAATGGGAAAATGTTTTGTCTTCTTCATCATTACTTTAGCATGTAATTCCAAGCCAAGGATGCGCTTAGAGATGATTCAAGATTTGGGGAGTCTGGTATTTACAATGAAGCGACTGCCGTCTGACCTTCACAACCCAACAGGAACCAGGTCAACTGAATCATGGTTACACGTTTCGTTTCCAGCGTTCATTTATCCCACGCTCTTGCAAACTCTGGATTGAGCTTCTAGCCGCGGTATTCCCTGATCGCAATGACATGTCCTTTTTGAAACGAGGTTAGAAAAGAGTTCTTCTTTCACGGTAGGCAGTGACATTACTTTGCTCCAGCCTTAGAGAATACGGTATTTAACAATTTTTTATTATTTTTGTAAGCAAAAGACCTCTCAATGATAGAAACATCGTTGAAAGAATTACTTGATTCTCATTTAAACTACCTGAGATATCACAACTTTAAATCACATTATTTTGGGCAAACCTAAAACGCTCCATACAAATGGCTACTGAGATGTGACGTCACACCAAAGTATTTTGTATGCATTTCATTTGAATTTCGTATGGTAGCTATATCAAATGTTTCGTTTATGTCAATGGTTCTATTATAATAGTTGGTGAAAATTGTTTAGGTTATTCAATGGTAAAAATTATTTTTTAATATTTTCATACTTTTAAAATGGACCTGCCCATGAATCTTTGAATGACCATGAAACCGCCTAGACATTATATTTTTAATTGAGACTTTTTGCTATTGGCACATATTTACCTATTTTTTGATAAAATATTAGTACTTTGTAAAATCTCGAGCTTAGTCAAATATCCTATAGAAGAATAGAAGCAGCGCTGTGCTCTGTTTCGCTGCGTGAGTGAGGGTACCGAAGGCCCGATCCGGCGGAAAGGAGGGTTTAAAGGTTGGTAGCGGACTTGTGACTCCACTGGTGTGTCAGAAGTCAATGAGAGGAGGCAATCGCTTTCCATCAGGTGATCCGTCTGCTCGTTTGTTACCTATCACATATAAAAACGTACGTAAGATATAGTTTACAAATGTGTTCGCAAAGCCCAAGTGCACTCTTTATCTAAATGTGTCCAATTTTTTAAATTTTCCATCTCGATGTTAATAAAAGTGATAAGGAATCACTTTGCAAACGAAGTTCCTTTCTGTAAACATCTGAGTGCTGGTTTCCATTGTTGTTTGATATCAGAACTAAATTATTTTTAATTACTTTTCTTAGTAAGAAATTCTATTTCGATAAAATAAATAGTTACCTTAAAAATTGTACTGAGCTTAATTTTTTTTTATATAATAGGTAGCAGACGAGCAGACGGATCGCCTGATGGTAAGTGATTTCTGCGCCCATAGACACCCGCAACATCAGAAGAGTCACAAGTGCGCTGCCAACCTTTAAACCTCCTTTCCCCCGGATCGGGCCTCCGTCACGCAGCGAAACACTGCACAGTGCTGCTTCACGCCGGTTTTCTGTGAGGCTGTGGTATCACTCCGGTTGAGCCAGCCCATTCATGCCGAAGCGCGGCTCTCCTATTGTTCGATGGCCCATAGTAAGGAGACGATTTGCCTTAATAGTAATGTCTCCTGAATGTTTATTACTCAAAATAACGTACCTTTCCAAAAAAAAATAAGTGATTGGTGGCAGGTGAGCAGACGGATCACCCGATGTTAAGTAATTGCTGTCGCTTTTATACAGCAATATCAGTGGGGTTACAATTTCTGTGCCAACCTTTCCCCTTTCCCCAAAAATGGGCCTACCTTAACCTCACTCACTCCGCAAAATTCAGCTTCATTCTGTGAGGCCGTGATATCACTCTGGTTGAGCCGGTTCATTTATGCCGAAGCGTGGCTCACCCACGGTTTAAGTTTTTTTGAAATACCATCCTGTACAAAAAAACCTCATCTACTAACAATTTTACGAAAACGTTCTGTTTTTTTCCTCCCAAAGATAGAATTTTTCCGCGTAGAAGAAATTGCTACAAGCGATAATACCGCTTTCTGTTGTTATTGTTGTACCATACTGTCACTTTGTTTCTGGGCAATAAACTATCTTATTTATATGTTTGTTAATTTTTTAAGTCTTTGGTAACTAAAACGGTGTTATAAAGCAGTTTTCATTATTTTAAAATGTACCAGATTTTTTTGTTTCAAACGTCAAAACTGCTCTTTAACACAGTTTTAGCTAACAAATATTCACTTGAACGATTACGAATAATTAATTCCCTATTCACCTATGAAATTTACTCGTTTGACAATGGAAACAGTATCGACTTCAAACTGGCAACATGGCGATAACAGCAAATAGTGTGGAAAATTGCGCGCCAACTTTTGTTGAGTCGTCGTGCACCTTGTGTAATGTGCGGCGGACATTGTGTGGACCTGCCGTTGTCGCATGCGAACAAGGCTTGGAGAATATCGATAAGAAACTTTATAAAGTTGAGTTAGCTCAACATACAAAGTTCCGTATCCACATTACATACATACCTACTTATACAATTTTTAGTAAACGTATTTTACGACAACATCAGAGTCTAATCAGCCTTAGTTGGTGTAGTAGTTTAAGTACCCGGCCGTGATCTCGGGGACATCATCAGCCTATCGCTGTCCACTGCTGGACGTAGGCCTTTCCAATTGGTCGCCACTGTGATCTATCCATGGCTTCTCGCATCCAGCTCTTGCCAGCCATCCTGCGCAGATCGTCCCCCCACCTAGCCAGAGGGCGCCCTACATTACGTTTGCCAAGACGCGGTCTCCACTCTAGAACTCGTTTACCGTATCGGTATCGGATCTCGGGGTCCTGGGTTCGATTCCCGGGTCGAGCGAAAATTATGTTTCGAATTTTTCGAACATAGCTCGGGTTCGTGATCACCAATCCGCATTTGGCAAGCGTGGTTCATAGCTTAATCCCGTCATAGTAACGACAACTTGATTTCTATGATGGAGGCCTTTGCCCTGCAGTGGGATAGTATATAGGCTGATACTTTACCCTAACCAGATTAACTGTCAAATTTATAATCAATTTTTGCAGGCACGCTGCCGCGTGTGCGAACAAAGCTCTGGGATTTTTATCACGGAAGATAAGATAACAAAATAGAAGTATGACTGCATCGATAGAGCAGTAGCAATTTGGTCGCACATTAAAGTGACGCGCAAGCGGTCCCAGGTTCGGTCCCCGGGTCGCGATTTTTATGAGAAGAGGGATCAGGCGTAGGACCAATATTTAATGGTCTTTCCGATGTATGGAAGTACAAGACCGGTAACTTCCAGACTTTCTATGGGCGGCGGCAATCGCTTAACATCAGGCGATCCGTCTGCTCGTCTGCCATCTATCACATAAAAAATAAACATTTGTTATTTTGCTGTTGGTTATGTTATCCATAACACATGTGCTTGAGCTATCTAACTCAGAGTCAGATCAATGTATATGATGCTGTGAAATATTTATTTATAGGATTACACAGTACAGTTAGAGCAACTTGGCCAGATCTTAAAGGCGTAAAAGGCGTCGCAAAACTAGCCTGGACCGTAGCTCATTACCTTTCACGGGATCATAAGGCAATCGATGTGTTAGCTCAAGGCATCAATCGATGTGTTAGCTCAGGGAAATTAGACGCAGTTTACTGCAGCGGTTACAACAGTCGTTTGGGAGTTTAATCGTTTAGGTGTAGGGGTGGCGGCAATGGCTTTTCGATGGCGTCTTTTGTTCCTGCCATAATTTATGCCTCGTTCGAGCGATGGTATCTCAGTGGTTTAGAACGCGCCTTCCATGCGGAGGGTTGTGGTTCAAATCCGAGCATGCACTTCTAGATTTTTTAAATGCGTATTTCTACCATTAGCTCGGGGGTGAATCAGTTTTTTTATTTTTCTCGTTCTTTTTTTTTCTTTTTCTCTTGGTTGTGAGCGTATTTTGCTTTTATAATTCCCTCTGTTTTTGTGTGTGTTTAAAAATATATATTATATTATACGTTTATATACTTAAAGCTATTTATAGCTACCGGAATACCAGCGCTGCTGCGGCACCGCAGATAATGCCGTAGCAGCAAATGCTGAGGTCGGGACCTGATTGACCACACACAAATATAAATAAATAAATATAAATATTTCACAACATCACATACATTGATCTGACACCGAGATAGGTAGCACATGTGTTACGGATATCAGAATCAACAGTGGGATTACAAATATATGCACAATAATACTTTTCTTTTGTAAATACATACTTATAATACATAGAAAAGACCCAGACCAATACAAACAGACATGTTCATGCATACAAATGTTTGTACTGTGCGGGGATCGAACCCGGGTTGCCCCTTGGACCAAAGGCAGTGATCATTACCAATGTTCCAATCGGGTCGTCACACAACCACATCGTCTCTTCTTGTATCGCCTCTTCTCTTTGTATCTGTATCGTGTCGTGTTATGTCTATTGGTCACATTTACTTTTTTTTGTGTTGTAATGGTAAATAAATGTTTTTTTTTCTTTTTTCTTTCTTTCAGTGGGTTTGGTTCTCCTGCTAAATGGTTGCGAAGGTCAGACGGCAGTCGGTTTATTGTAATTACCAGATGCCCCTCTCCCATTCTCTGAAAATCTCTGCATAATGCTCTAAGCGAACCCTGGGCTTCAGAGCGACAGCTAAAGATGCAACCGGTAATATTTGCTAAAATGACGAAGATTAAGACTCATAAAGTGAGTAGTTCACATAGGCTTGGTTTTTTAGGATTCGGTAGCCAAATGGCAAAATACGGAACCCTAAAAGATTCGTCATGTCTGTCTGTCTGTCCGTCCGTATCGTAAGGTCACAGCCACTTTTTTCCGAAACTATAAGAACTATACTATTGAAACTTGGTAAATAGATTTATTTTGTTAACCGCATTACGATTTTTACACAAAAATAGGAAAAAAAATCGCCCTCCCCTCCCCCCTCCTCTCACAATAGAAGTTAGAGGAGGGGGGACACATTTTACCACCACCACCACCAAAAGAATTATAAAACTAAAAAAAATATCTGATATACATTATCATAAAAACTAATAACAAAAATTGGTTTTAACTAGATCTAGTAAGTAGTTTTTTTAATACGTTATAAACCGTAAACTGCAATTTACCTTCCATATCTTACTTGCTGCTACGAAACCCTTAATGGGCGAGTTCTACTCGCACTTGGCCGGTTTTTTATTTCAAGCAAATAGGTCTAAGTCCAAAGTGGCCTATTCTACTCCGCCGTGTGGTCCCCGGCAGAGTAGAATAGGCCACCCTCACTCTTACCGAGGTGTCGTAAAAGGCGACTAAGGTAAAGCTGCTGGCATGATCATCAGCACCCAGAGAAGGACAACTCTGCATTTATATCAAAACCCTCGCCAACCCGTCTGCCAAGCGTGGTGAGTATGGCAATTACCCCTCATGTGATTGAGGGAGGCCCGTGCCCCAGCAGTGGGGACTTAAATGGGATGATGTTGATGATGAGGTCTAAGTCCAATAAAAGTTATTATTACAGTAGATTTATGTCAGTGTATTGTTTCTGACTCAATAAGCCAAAAATTATCACAAATGTATTACTTCATTGCATTAAATTGTATAAGATAACATCACTGATATGGGTTCAAAATGACGCGTCATCGGTTTTGGTGATAAATAATATTTCCATTTGTTTGTAATGATGCGGGAATCGGTGCAGACAAAATGATAAACTATAATATTGTAGGAAATGGCTCAAAAGGTTACTAGACCTCATTTTGGGATAGTATACCTGCCATGCCTGTGCATAAATGAGCCTGCCCGACCGGAGTGATGCCACGGCCTCACAGAAAACGATTAGAAATCAGCGCCTGCGCTGGGCGAAACTTTTACCATGTAAATGAGGGTACTGGAGGCCCAATCTGGAGGTGAGGGGGTTAAAATATTGACAGCGCACTTGTGACTCCAATTTAGCTTTGGTGTTAGTTGTCCATGGCATAAGACAAAAAAAAAATGAAAAAATTGCAAAGTTAATCAATGCAAAATATATCAAAGCTCGTCCATAAATAAAACATTTTTCCGGGATATTTTTTTAAAATATCATTTGAGTAAACATTTCCAATGTGTAAACTGTCCTTATACCGGGTTCGGGATGGGCAAATCAAAAAAAATATCGATGGTTGTGGTATTGTTATTTCTAAATAGAAAAATGGTAATTTTAACACATCGATATTTATCGAAAAGTTACGTGGGTGTCAGAAGATCTTCCTCACGATGAGTATCGATATTAGGAAGTCTTGTAAGTAGTTTTTTTTTTATGTTATAGGTGGCAGACGAGCACTTGACGGTAAGCGAATGGACACCCGCAACACCAGTGGAGTCACAAGTGCGCTGCCGACCGTTAAGCCCCCTTTCCCCCGGATTGGGCCTCCGGTACCCTCACTCACGCAGAGAAACATAGCACAATAATGCTTCATGTTGGTTTTCTGTGAGGCCGTGTTTCAATGAAGCGATTGCCGTCATACCTACACAACCCTTTAACAAGAGAACCAGGCTTACTGAATCATGGTTACACGTTTCAGAAACTATCCGAAACGTCCAAGTTTCCTCACGATGTTTTCCCTCACCGCCGAGCTAATGTTAGACGAATTTGAAAAATCTAGAGTTACATGTTACATGACGACCTGTTTGGAACAGTGGTAGTGAACGCTGCCTCTGGGTTGCGAGTTCGATCCCCACACATTACAAACGTTTGTGTTCACATGAACATATCTGTTTGTATTGGTCTGGGTGTTATCTATGTATTATAAGTATGTATTTACAAAAGAAAAGTATTATATGTATATATTTGTAATCCCACTGTTGATTCTGTTATCCGTAAGACAGGTGCTTGAGCTACCTATGTCGGAGTCAGATCAATGTATGTGATGTTGTGAAATATTTGTGAAATATTTATTTATTTATGTTTGTATTCTAACCATGATCTACCCTGTATGGAAGGCGCGTTCTTATCCACTGAGCGATTATCGCTCTATCGATGTTGTGATATATCGATATTTTCTACCCAAACCTACGCCGGGTTGTTTGTGTAACTCATTTTGTTTTTAATTTATGACCGGCAATGTTTCAATTTGTTAGCACGGCTCCAGTAATGCGTTTACACGCGAAACTTTATCAGCGCGATAACTGAGTGTCGAATGCGGCCATTTTGCGATATGAATGGATTAAAAAACCAATTTATAGTTTGTCTGACGTTTATTGTTCTTTTTTAATTTTTATGAAGCTAAAGTCTATACAGAACACTTTGGAATGTTTTTATAGGTGGTAGATGAAAAGTCGGATCACCTGAAGGTGAGCTAAACCCGCAATACCAGTGGAGATACAAGTGCCCAAAATTAACCCTTAAACCCCCCTTGCCCCGGATGATCTGAACTATTTTTCCAATACTGCGGAAAAAGTCCTAAGTGAAATGACCCTGATATGTATATTTTCTCTCACTACCTTAGAATTAAAAGGTGACAACGTATGACTACAATTACGTCACGAACCCTTTAAGGTAACGTGTAGGGCACACTAGCGACGCCAATCGATTTTAATTTTTAACTAATAAGCCGGATCTATTTTAAACAATATCGGGGTTACAACCTCTCAACAAACACTTATACTATTTATTAAATAACCATGCACAAATGTTGAATCCAACACGTACGCGAAAAATTGATTCACGCCAAAAGCGGCCACTTTTGGCGTGAATCAATTTTTCACGTACAAAAACGGACCCAAGATTTGTTCATGGTTGTTTAATAAATAGTATGTGTTTGTTGAAAGGTTGTAACCCCAAAATTGTTTAAAATAGATCCGGCTTAGTTGCTAAAAATAAAAATCGATTGGCATCGCTAGTATGTCCTACCCGTCATCTTAATGTACGTACTAGTCCCTCAGTAGTCTCCACCCGAAACGTGAAGACATGAGTTCGAAGCCCATATGAACAGAAAATTATTTTTTTAAAGAGCGTTTTGGATTTTGGTGATATGAGTCAAAATTTCCGCGTAGGCTGATACCATTCAAAGGTTTTAAATTAGTATCTAGGGTTTTTTAGTATTCAAGTTTGATGTTTATTTGTGCAATGAAGTGCCCCAAAATGATCCTGATAATAAGAATCGTTGTATCGAGTTAGTTTTCACCGTGTATCGGCTGAAACCGTAGGTCGATAAAACGTAAAACATCGGCGTTTTATTGAGTGACTGTAACTTTGACTGACTTCGACTGTTGACTACCTACTTATGCTCAATAAGTTACTTGTCATTGGCAAGATATCTTCAGTTTGAGCCATAATATTAAAAAAATAAATGATGATTTATGCATTATTCATCATCATCATTTCAGCCAATAGACATAGGCCTCCCCTAATGTTCTCCACACAGATCGATCCTGTGTCTAGTATCCAATGGATTCCTACAACCTTCACCAGATCGTCGCTCCACCTGGTGGGGGGCCTGCCACGGCTGCAACTTCCTGCACATGGCCTCCACTCGAGGACCTTTCCGCCCCAACGGCCTGTCTGTTTGGCCTCGCTATGTGTCCTGCCCATTGCATTATTAACTGTTTCGAATGTAAGAGTACTCAAATATTCAGCCTAGTCTCAGTTAAATAATATTCAACGCGACTGTGCTAAGACGCTTAAAACAAAATTCCTTGCTCTGCAACTCTACACTCTTTCCCTTAAAACAGGTGCCTTTTCCTCGCAATAACTCAAGAGTGCTTTTGTCATAGAATTCAATTATTATTTCCAATATTCATAGCTAACTGCCACTCACCTAGGATGGACAGGGCTGGTATTAAATTTCCTCCGTACAGTCGCAATGGCGCAACTTAACCAGGAAACTGTGCGAAGCTTCAAATGTTGGAGATTATTTATAGTTGAGGAAAAGTCGATATGAATTTTACGGGCTGAGTGTGTTTGACTTTGATGTGACATCTAGATTATTGAAACTAATGGGAAAAAAGGGGGAACGAAAATAAGTTGAAGCTTTTAGTATAAATCAGTCAGACCAAGAGTGTCTAAAGTAGAAAAACTAACTAGCTAGGTTGGCCCAGCGTGCCGTGGTGAGCCTTGTCCTGCGAAAAAAAGAGCCTCCATCTCGATCGGTCTTGCGCCACTTCCTGCCAAACATCCACCAAGAGTCCTGGCAAATCCTTATCGACCACATCTTTCCAGCGGTATCTAATGTAGAAACGATACTAAAATTGTTAAGTACTATACATACTTTTAGTACACAATAATACCTGCCTATAACCGCGCCGAGGATAGAGTGAGCTGGCGGAAGATAGTCCACAGGAGAACTAAGGTCACAGACATGGTGCAAAGGATTGCATGCCTCAAGTGGCAATAAGCAGGGCACATAGCGAGAAGAACGGACGACCGTTGGGGCGAAAAGGTCCTCGAGTGGAGACTACGTACGGAAGTCACAGCCGTGGCAGGCCCCCCACAAAGTGGACCGACGATCTAGTGAAGGTCGTGAGAATCCATTGGATGCGGGCGGCACATGACCGATCTGTGTGGAGAACATTGAGGAATACCCCTTCCTCCATCCAGCAATTGACGTCTATTAGTTGAAATGATGACTTTTAACTCGGACCCGCTATTGCTTTGTTTATGTGATAGGTGGCAGACGAGTAGACGGATAACCTAATGATCAGCGATCGCCGCCGCCTATGGACACTCACGATACCAGTGGACTAAAAAGTGCGCTGCCAACCTTTGAACCCCCTTTCCCTCGGATTAGGCCTCCGGTGCCCTCACTCACGCAGCGAAACACAGCACAGTACTGCTTAACGCCGGTTTTCTGTGAGGCTGTGGTATCACTCCGATCGAGCCGCCCCATTCAAGCTGAATCGTGGCTGTGCCACGGTCAACATGTGTTTGCGCACAATTATGTATCGAAGACCGCCGTAGTCGAATTCGGTTGGAGGATATCAATACTGAGACTAGATCTTAATTCCCTAAATATTGTACCGTGTCACCTTCACGTCGATGCTCCGGGCTGGTGTGAAAGCCTAGCACAAACGTAATCTAATTTCTTATAAGCCTGTAGTGATGCACTTAGCGTTAATAGTGTAGGATTTTACTTAGTAGGCGTCTGCGATGTGAGTGGTATTTATTAGTGTACAGTATGCTTGGGGTATACGGTACTGAATAAGGTATGCACCAGGGTCATTTCACTTAGTACTGTTTCCCTTAGTATGGGAAAAATAGTTCAGCGGTTTTCGTTAGATGGAGCTTGTAAAAAGAAGATGTAGCTTTAAAAATATACATGTCACTATGCATTTTTACGTCTCGCTAGTAAAGCGTGTTTTCGAAACAATTACCTTAAGGTGAAGAAGGTAGGGCACACTAGCGATGCCAATCGATTTTAGTTTTTTAGCTACTAAACCGGATCTATTTTAAACAATTTCGGGTCTACAACCTCTCGGCAAACACTCATACTATTTATTAAATAACCATGCACAAGGGAGGTGAGTGTACCGGAGGCCCAACCCAGGAAAAAGGAGGTTCAAAAAATCTATATAAAATTAAAGTGTGCTGACTTTTCGCTTATATATCTTATTGTGTCTAGAAAAAAAAAACCGGCAATTTAATAGTTAAAGACTATTACACAAATGGTTTTTGTTTCCACGTCAACACATTTCCTTCTCCAATTCCAGTTCACACAATTTCTCTATAACTAAGTACAGTTACCCACATAAATACGTATAGACTCACATGCATCGCTCCATACGCGCGCGCCATACATTCAACCGATACTATCTCTAACAGGCAGCGTTAAATCTTACGTTCTAACTTATTTATGTCGCCGAGTGTACATCGGTTTACGCGGGTTTAACAGCTTTATACTATCAGTACGTTTGAGGAAATTAAATGTACTTGCCTTATTCTTCAAGAGCTGTTCTATAGGAAGGTTTGTGCAGGGTTGTGTAGACTCAAAAAGTCTGAGCACACATTTGATGGGCAAAAAAAAACTGTTCAGTTGATGTCGATACAGTCCATTAGCCGAAAGAGAGCCACTCTTCGGCATTGAAGTCCATACAGCCCATTGACTGAGGGAGAGCCATGCTTCGCAATTAATGGGATGACTTGACCGGAGTGATATCACGGCTTCACAGAAAACTGACGTGAAACAGTGTTTCACTTCAGTGAAGATACCGGAGGGTAGCGTCAGCATCAAAAGTAGCTTAAATTTATTTGTTTTTTTCTATGCATTTGTATTAATTGTACCTTATTTTAATTTTTTTCTTTGTATTTATGTGTGTCAACTTAAATGCGAAAAAATGTTTTATCTATTTTTATTTTATTTATTTTATTCTATCTTAACACTTTAGTACCATGTCAAAGTAACCAGTCTGCCCATTATAGTCAATTTCTAAGGGGTACGTACAAAATGTTACTTCGACATGGTACTTATGTGTTAAGCTACATTTGATACTAACTGTACTTGTGACTCCACTGGTTTTGTGACTCCTGGTGTTGGATTATACTAGGTGGGTGTCTATGGGCTGCGGCAATCGCTTACCATCGGTCGTCTGCTCGTGCCACCTATAAAAATAAATTGAAACATAACACTACTGATTTTTTTATGTGTGATAGATGGCAGACGGGTAGACGATAAGCGAAGTTATTTAGGGCCGATTCGACCAATCTTATTCCAATACTAAATCTATGGTGTAGATCCGTCATTCTCCGTCATTTTGACTACCCGTTTGGAACAGTGGTAGTGAACGCTGCCTCTGGTGCAAGAGTTGCGGGTTCGATCTCCACACAGTACAAACATTTGTGTGCATGAACATGTCTGTTTGTATTGGTCTGGGTGGTTCAATTAGAGTCGAAACTGGTTTGAATGGGGTTTCAGCCCTGCATCTTTGATAAGCCCTGAGAGCTTGAGGACCAAGGTGATTTCTTGAACAAAATGTAGTTTTGATACCTAGTAATCTAGAATTAATCTCTACCCGTTAGATGACCCGTATGGATCTGTGGTAGTGAACGCTGCCTCTGGTGCAAAAGTTGCGGGTTCGATTCCCACACAGTACAAACGTTTGTGTGCATGAACATGTCTGTTTGTATTGGTCTGGGTGTTTTCTATATATTATACAAAAAAAGTATTATATGTATATATTTGTAATCCCACTGTTGATTGTGATATCCGTAACACAAGTGATTGAGCTACCTATTTCGGAGTCAGATCAATGTATGTGATGTTGTGAAATATTTATTTATTTATTTTATTCTATAAAAATCTGACGTTATACCATAAATTTATCCACGGATAAAGAATATAGGTATAATCAAACCTTAATTGTTTCAAATCCTACATTAATACAGATCTGTTCTCGTCACCAATTAGATCGAGCCCGCATCCGGTTCCTGTCGGCTTGTGCCTTTGTTCCTGCCAATTATGGGTACTTTTCGCGACTGAAATTGTGCTCTGAATTGTGTTAATTAAGTCCAAAGGTAGTACTGATATTATAAACGAGAAAGAAAACTATAGGTAGGTATATTATTATGTTTGCTTGTCTGTCTTCCTACGGCAAAACGAATATTTGATAAAGAGAGATAAATAAATAAATAAGTTGATAGTGGATATTTTTATAGCAATCTTTTGCAATTTATTCTTAAGTAAATAACACACATGTCGTGCTCAGGCGGGACTCGAATCCACACCTTCCACAAGCCGGGTGAATGTTTTACCAATTAGACCACTGAACGCGTTACTAAGTCGACGAAATTTAATTGTAAGTTCTTGATTCGACATGAGCTGTCGATAGTCTCATTAATATTGTAGGTATATTTACAATATTCAGTGGAAATATTACAAGTATTTGACCACCAGTTAGGATGCTAAATCAATAGTTAATATTTTTATAGCAATCTTTTGCAATTTATTCTTAAGTAAATAACACACTTAAAAATTTCGTCGTGTAATAATAATAATGTTTCCACTGGATATTGTAAATATACCTTGGATGAGACTAACGACAGCTCATGTCGAATCATGCACTTACTAATTTTGTCGACTTAGTAACGCGTTCAGTGGTCTAATTGAAGAAAGAGACAGTAAAATATTTATGCAGTGTATAACGATAACATTAAACATTTAAAATAATGACAGTACACAGTAAAGCACCGAAAAGGCACATACTCAGCATGTGTCGGGGTGGCGAGACAACCCGACGCTGGTATTCTGTATGTTTAAACATTCACCCGGATTGTGGAAGGTGTGGGTTCGAGTCCCACCTGAACACGAGATGAAATTTAACTGTGTTATTTACTTAAGAATAAGTAGATAGTTGAAGGAATGGAGAGTGACTTTTTTGCTACACTTTCACCAAAAATGAGCAAGGATGTGTTGCGAAGATTGTGTTTGCAAAGAGTCAATAAAGATTCGCTTCACTGAGAGAAGCTAGGCAAATGAATCGATTCTTTTGGCTCTTATAAACACATTCCTCGCAACACTTCCTCGTTCATCTATGGTGGAAACACTGCCTAAGTAACCTTTAGCCAAAACCTAATCAGAAAATTTTATATAAAATAAAAAGTAAAAAGATCCTGCCCGTTACGAATACATAACTATGGAAGATTCGAAATTGGAACTCATATAAAGGCGCGAACCAACCGGAAGTCGGACGCGAGATCCATCAGATCGGTATCACGGGCTCCCGCGAGCGGATTCATTTCCGGTCGACGGTTGCATTTTGAATTTTAGAATTCCATTTCTGGAATAGGTCAGTGGTGTGATTTTTAGTTAGGTTGGTAGCGCTAGAACATTGTGTTGGAGGCTGTGTTTTCAATAGAGTATGTTGGATTTTTTCCTTTTTTGAACATTGATTTATTAAAGTTGCTTGTACTATCTACTACAGCTGTTATTTGATTTTAATCAATTGTTATGAAGCCAGATAATACCTATTTAACAAAAAATCCCTTCAGACCTTGAGAGATAGTAAATGTATGTATAATGAGGTATTCAAAAATTCACGGTATATAGCGACTGCCCATTAATCTTCCCAACCCTTATACAGGGGAACCAGTCCGACTGAATCATGGTTGCACGTCAAAGAAACTAATTGAAACATGCACTTGCACATGAATGCATTATAAAGATGTTTTCCTCACTGATGGATTAGTGATGAGCTACTACCATTAGCTTATCACTCATCAGTGAGGAAAAACATGCACATATTTTTGATAAATCCAGAGGCCCATGTCAAATTCGAACCAACGACCTCTCACGGAGGCACACGTTTGTATCACCAAAAAATTCATGTACAATAAGATGTTACAGTTCCTTCAACAGTTCAGTCAACTGCCTCAACTGGGTTTCATCATCATCAGCCTATCGCAGTCCACTACTGGACGTAGGCCTCTCCAATTGTTTCGCCACTGTGATCTATCCATGGCTTCTCGCATCCAGCTCTTACCAGTTAACCAGCGCAGATCGTCCCTCGACCTATCCAGAGGGCGCCCTACTATTACGTTTGTCAAGACTGCGGTCTCCACTCTAGAACTCGTTTACCCCATCGGTACTGTATCGGTACAAACTGGGTTTATTGTACCCTTATAAGCAATCCTTTGCAATTTATTCTTAAGCATTATTAGATATCCGGTAGCTTAGTCGGTAAAGCAGTTGCCCGGTTAGCAAAAGATCGAGGGTTCGAGTCCCACCCGAAGACTCGATATTTTTTTAAGTGCTTTATTTACTTAAGAACTTATGTAACATTTTACGAGTCTATTAAAATCAATCTCATACAACTAATCTTAGATCTCAAAGTTATGTTCTGATAATCACACCTTCGTTTTGCGGCCATAAAGACAGCGGCAGTTAGAAATAAATAGAAATAAGAATAGAAGAAAAAATATGCGATGATATTTCGACGAGTAAGAAGTTGCACCTTTCAGATGGGAAATCTTAGGTACTATCCGAGAACCTATGAATTTTATAATAAGCCCGGTGGATTGCTCTACCGGTCTAGTGGTTTTTGTACCAGGCCGTGACCTCGGGGTCCTGGGTCCGATTCCCGGGTCAAACAAAGATATGTTTCGAATTTTTCGAACATAGCTCGGGATTGTGATCACCAATCCGCATTATGCAAGTGTGGTGATTAAGCCTAATCCCATCATAGTAGAGATGACTCCATTTCTTTGATGGAGATCTTTGCCCAGTAGTGGGAGAGTATATAGGCTGATACTTTACTAGCTAGGTGGTGAGAGAAAACATCGTGTGAAAACCTGAAATTTCTGATTACACAATGCCAACACATGAGTTAGTGTGGTTGTGTGCCAGGAACATAGGGTCATGGGTCATAGGGTCGAATATCAAAAGAAACGAAATCACCTTCCCATACAAAAGTGATCAGCCAATAGATGCAATTCATGACAAGGCGAATTTTTTTTAAATAAAAATTAGATGTTCCTTGGAGAAAAATTATTGTTTTCATTAGTGTGATGCCCTAGAGAAGTTACTCGGGTATTCAAATAATGGTGTATCCCAATTCTTTTTCTTCTTTTTTTATGCTACAGGCGACAAACGAACAAGCGAGTCACCAGCTGGAAAGTAATCAACGCCGCCCAAGAACATCCGCGAAACCAGAGAGATCGCTAATGTGTAGCCGGTCTTTTTAAAAAAAGAATACGCTCTTCTCTTGAAGGTCCACATCTAAGCCGTATTTCATTCACTTGGTATTTCAAGGGTTCAGAAATGTTTTTTAAACCTTTGTGATTTAAAACGGTGTTATACATCAGTTTTCATTCTTTATTCGTACATTTCGTTCGATTCATTTGGTTTCAAACGTGAAAACTGCTATAAAACCGTGATAACCAACAATAGTTTTATTGAACGATTATAAATAAAGCCCCTGGAATACAAAACCTTCTAATAGGCTTGTTGCCACTATTTTTATTATTTGGTAGAACGGTTCATTACGATTATATTACGCCATAAAAAATATAAAATTTTTAGAAGCAACTTTCCTAATGTATTTTAAATTGTAAATTATATTTTTGCTATACAGCCATAAAAGTCGTCCGCCATGATGGTCTATTAATTATCTGTGCCGTGACGTATCTGTTATTGTAAGCAATACGCGTGACTGACTGACTGATATAAAAGACCATAAATAACCAGAAACTGACGTTTGACGTTTTGTTGTTTACAATATATTGACGTAGAACCATGGCGGACAGTGTTTTCAATCAAGAGAAAAAAAAAATGTAACGGGTTTAAGTTGATTTTTTATAGCAATTTCTTATTTATATTAATTGAAGTTTATATATTTCGGACCCTTGTACGGAATATTAGAATTATAAAGTATTTTTTATAAATGGTGACATGAGGAAATTAGCCTATTGCAATACGCTTCTAAAATAGAGTTGCCTGCAGTAATCACTCATATGATTTCCACCCGACCTTTGTAAACTTTATACTGCGAAACCAGGAAAATTGGAGCCCGCATGTAGAAACACCTAGCGTTCCAGATATCTCGTTGTTTCCTCAGGATATTGTTCGCTGGTTAATGGAATAAATCAGAAACTAGATTACAATTTCGGAGTTACGTGCTTGGGCTCAATCCTGGAACTACGAGTGATAGGACAGCATCCTAATTTTGTTATCCAGTGCTATTTTGATTATAGTTTAGAAATACCACCTTCTCCTTTCTACCACCGGACATTGCGGAAGACGACAGGAATCCACCCTTACATTGTGGAAGTTCCACCACCTCGTACTAAGCGTTTCGTTTCTTCTTTCTTAATACGAACTGCTAAGAAATGGAACAACTTGCCGGGTTCTGTATTCCCAGAGAGCTTACAATTTGGGTGTTTTTATGTCCAGAGTGAATAGGCTTCTTCTGGGTAAGCACGCTACATCTTAGACCTTATTGTCACTTTCCATCAGGTGAGATGAGGTCAAGTGCAAACCCATTTAGTATATAAAAAAAATACTTTCCTTTACACAAAGTTAATCTTCAAAGAAAGAAATCATAGGGAAACACTTGTGACAAGCTATACAATACATACCTGAAAAACCAATTTAGGTGGCAAAAGAGCAGATGAATCTCCTGTTGGTAAGCGCTTGCCGCCGCCCATGGACACCCGCAACACCAGTGGTGACAGAAGTGCGCTGCCCACCTTTAAACTCCCCTTCCCCCCCGGATTGGGCCTCCAGTACCCACGCAATCACGCAGCGAAACACAGCACAGCACAGGTTTTGCTGTGGGGCCGTGGTATCACTCCGGACGAGCCGGCCCATTCATGCCGAAGCGTGGCTCTTCCACGGTTAAATTAGCGTAGCATTTATCATAATTTCTTTAATAACTAACGATACTCTTTCTAAGATATTCAGTGGAGTCAAATCCTCAAAATTACTTATCAGATTCAGACATGTTTGACAAACAAAAAATATTAAGGTGACGGGTAGGGCACACTAGCGACGCCAATCGATTTTAATGTTTAGCTACGAAACCGGATATATTCTAAACAATATCGGGGCTACAACCTTTTGACAAACACTTATGCTATATATTAAATAACCATGTAAGTAAGTAAGTAAACATTTATTGACCACGTAAAAGATTTACATAGACAGGACACATAACATAGGCATAAGGAGATTGCACTGTAATATATAGGAAAGAAATATTTAAACAAAAACCAAAAAAAATAAGTAAATATATAAACTAGTGACCAAGGACAGAGAAAAGGAACATAGTGAAGTGGTCAACAAGGTCCAAGCTCAGCATGTGCTGCAGCGGTTTGCCGCCGCTGCCGCGCTGGTTTTCAGTTTAGACCTTGAGTGACTGGGGAAATCAATTTTGAATGTGACAGATAACAAAGAATGTGAGAAATAATCAAAGATAGCAAAAACAAAAGACAAAAAGAACGAGGATACAAAAAAGCAGAAGTCATTTTGACGCATGCACAAATGTTGGGTCCGTTTTTGTACGCGAAAAATTGATTCACGCCAAAAGTGGCGACCAAAAGTTAACTATAAGAATTTAATCAATAGTATAAGTGTGATTCAACCCCGGAATTGTTTAAAATAGATCCGGTTTAGTAGCTAAAAATTAAAATTGATTGGCGTCGCTAGTGTGTCCTACCCGTCACCTTAACCAATAGATAGAAATGGCGCTAAATCAACGAAAGGCAAAGACATTTCATTCTCATAAATTCAGCGCGCGCATGTTGTAGGTATTTTAGGGTATCGGAGATACTCGTCAATTTGTAACAATCAAGATTTACAAACTTCTCCGCTTGTTCTCTGGCCCCAAAAAAGTACCACCTCAATGATTGACGTCAGTTGAGATCGCCCGACGCGTGCGCATACAGATAAAGCGTAACAGGTCAAGATTCACCTTGCTGGGCAGTCAGTCAAGACAGAGGTCGGTAGCTGACACATGTGCTTGTGCATGACTGACGTTGAAGAAAAAAGTTCTTAATTCATTGGAATAAAATATCAGCCTTTATACTATTCCACTGCAGAGCCAAAGGCCTCCAGCATAGAAATCAAGAAATCGCTACTATGATGGGATAAGGCTTAATCACCAAGCTTGTCTAATGCGGATTGGTGTTCACAAACCCGAGCAATGTTCGAAAAATTCGAAACATACTTTTTGCTCGACCCTGCCCGGTACTTAAACCACTAGACCATACAGATCCTTCATTAGAATTCATTGGATTACAATATGGATTCCTTAAAACAAAGCTTGAAGAAGCATCTCGCGGGCCAGTATGGCGCTGCTAACGGAGATGATGCCTTAACATCGCTTCCGTTGTAATTGCAACTTGGCCTCTTCTCTTGCTTACCATCATGCTGAGGAGAGCCAATACCCTGTGCCTCTATAACAAAAATTGTATAGGTAAAGAGCCATTGTAGCTAAGTAGGTCATTAGGCACCTCCCACTCGGGGGGTCGTGGTTAAAAGCCGACTATTCACCTCCAGATTTTTCAAATCAATGTGCGTATTTCTACCATTACCTCGGCGGTGAGGGAAACCAAACAAACCTGCATGTTGCGGAAAGTTTCTGAAACATGCAACCATGATTCAGTTGGTCTAGTTCCCCTGTTAAAGAGTTGCGAAGGACAAACGGCTGCCGCTTCATTATAATTACCAGACTCCCCAAATCCTGAATCAAGCAAGCAAGCATACCCTGGGCTCCAGAGTGACAGCTTTGAACGCAACGGGGACTTACACGATAAGATAAGGAGGATTTATTTTGTCTATCACTTGAGATAGATACGGAGAGCCTCGCTTCGCCATGAATGGGTCGGCTCGGCCGGAGTTATACCACGGCCTCACAGATAAACGGCGTGAATCAGCACTATGCTGTGTTTCGCTGCGTGAGTGACGGTACTGGAGGCCCAATCCGCAGAAAATGGGGGTTTAAATGTTGGCAGCGCACTTCTGACTCCACTAGTGTCGCGGGTGTCTATGGGTGGCGGCAATCGCTTAATATCAGGCGATCTTTCTGCTCATCTGGTCATCTGATCATTCTCATCAGCCTCATCATCACCATCAGGTGAGATTGTAATAATATTAATATATAAAATAATGTATATTTATGCCATTCTCAATTTCATTTGTTAAACTACTTTGCACTGCCTTCCCTTATTACGAATACGATATTTCTTTCCTCTACCCAAAGGTTGTCTGGAAGAAATCACTACAAGCGATAAAACCGCCTTATTGTACTGTCTGTTGCTTTTGTATCATGCTTGTATCTTATTTTTGTGCAATAAATAATATCTATCTATCTATCTATTGTAGCCAAATGTCTAGCTGTTCTAATAAAAAAAAATCATAAAAAAAAACTAAGCTAGGTAATTGAGAACGAAAATCTTTTTAACCCAAAATAAAAATTAATGAGTAATGCGGCATAGTAGATAATGCCGTAGCAGCAAATGCTGAGGTTGGGACCTGATTGAACACACACACTCACACCTCTTCTTGTATATCTACTACTTATCTTCCTTGTAACCATGTCGTGTCATGTGTAATTGTATCGTAGGTACTTGTAATACTGTAAACTTGTTCTATGTTCTGTAATGTCTCTCTCTGTGCTGTGAATGTTGCGATGGTCAATAAATGTTTTTTCTTTATTTCTTTCTTCTTACTAATGTATGAGACTTCATGCTCGTGTTTTACTAAAAGGAAACATTATTAAAAATCCATACTCTAGTTATACATCTTTAAGTCATCTTTCCTTAATATAACAAGATCTTACAAAGGTACAATCTTCCTATGAAATATTCCTTTGACTTCAAACGATCGGTTTAGCTTTCAAGTCCGCCAAAGAGGATATTCTTTTCCGTCATACTTTTATTATAATATTAACTATCTAGTTTGAAAAAGTGTTGCCAACTACGTACTGTTAGGTACTGGATTTTTTAGAACTGACTTGGAAGAAAAAACTTCTTTATTTATTTGAATAGATAGATAAATAGATAGATATTCTTTATTGCACAAAAATAAAATACAAGCATGATACAACATCAACAGACAGTACAATATTTATTTATTTAAATTTGGTACGCAAACAGATCACCGTCAAATAAAAAACATATATAAAAATTAAAATTAAATAAGTTAGACAGTAATCCTAAAGTAGCGTACACAGCTTGGTCAAAATATAATTTCGCTACTTTTATAAATTAAATTGCGATAAATTAAAATTAAAATCTAATAAGTCTACTGATTAAGTTTTTATACATTTAATTTAAATAAATTAAGTTAAAAAGGAATTAAATTAAGATTAAATTATAAGTATTATGATGTAATAAAATATATATATATATATATATATTGCAACTGTCAAAATAAATAAAATAATTTTGATAACTATCTTATTGGCATCGAGGATGTTTCGTCTCTGAATATATTGGAAATAGCTTTCTTGTATCGCTAATAATAATAATAAGGCGGTCTTATCGCTTGTAGCGATTTCTTCCAGACAACCTTTTGTTATGTATAGGTCTATACCTACCTAGCGATGTTAGCTAACTGCCGCACTCAGAGACGTCAAATTTACTTTAATAGGTACTTAAGAAAAAATATTGTCACTTATTTCAATATGCATTAAGACTTTCCAAATAAAGTAAGTGAATATTTGGCTTAAAGTGACGGGTAGGGCACACTAGCGATGCCAATTTATTTTAATTTTTAGCGTAGTAGCTAAAAATTCAAAGTATTTTCTCAACCATGCGCGAAAATTTGTCAATTATTCTGAAGAGATAGATCGATATTGCTGTTTTGACGGCATGAATGGGCCGGCTCGGCCGTGAGGCCGGTTTTCTGTGAAGAAAAACCGGTGTGAAGCAGCACTGTGCTGTGTTTTGTTGCGTGAGGGAGGGTACCGGAGGCCCAATTCGGTGGAAAGAGGGGTTTAAAGGTTTGCAGTGCACTTGTGACTCCTCTGGTGTCGCGAGTGTATATGAGCGGCGACAATCGCTTACCATCAAGCGATCCGTCTGCTCGTCTGCCGCCTCTCACATAAAAAAATTGAGAAAAACAGGCTAGAAAAATTGCTGGAAAGTCTTTCGCCGTCTGCTGGCAGTGGTCAGATGAATTTACCAACTATTAAAACTCATATAGAAACGCTACAGGACCTACAACAGATGCTGAATGACCTGGCTGACTCTTCTAAATGCATCGGCCTACGGATGAACTTGGACAAAACCAAGGTCATGTTCAATGAACATGTTCTACCGGAACCGATTGCAATTCACGGTGCCGTCCTCGAAGTTGTTCAAA
The DNA here is from genome assembly GCA_019059595.1 of Marasmia exigua. NCBI lineage: Eukaryota > Metazoa > Arthropoda > Insecta > Lepidoptera > Crambidae > Marasmia > Marasmia exigua. The sequence continues at coordinate 20,389,115 of CM032477.1, read as the reverse complement.
AATACGTATACCTCGGGCAGACTTTGCAATTGGGTAAAAACAACCTCGAGGATGAGGTGAATAGGAGAATCCAGTTAGGTTGGGCAGCATTTGGAAAACTACGTCGTGTCTTCGTATCGTCGATACCACAGTGCCTAAAGACGAAAGTCTTCTATCAGTGCGTCCTACCCGTCATAACATACGGAGCCGAAACGTGGACACTTACGGTACGGCTGGTTGACAAGTTAAAGGTCGCTCAGCGGGCTATGCAACGAGCAATGCTCGGCGTCTCTCTTCGAGATCGAATCCGAAATGAGGTGATCCGACAGAGTACCAAAGTTATCGACATTGCTCACCGGATTAGCAAGCTTAAGTGGCAGTGGGCTGGCCATATTAGCCGCAGAACCGACAACCGATGGGGTAAACGAGTTCTGGAGTGGAGACCGCGTCTTGGCAAACGTAATGTAGGGCGCCCTCTGGCTAGGTGGGGGGACGATCTGCGCAGGATGGCTGGCAAGAGCTGGATGCGAGAAGCCATGGATAGATCACAGTGGCAAACAATTGGAGAGGCCTACGTCCAGCAGTGGACTACGATGGGCTGATGATGATTAAAACTCATATCGGTCTTGTGGCCGAGTTTTCGTAGTAATTCATCTGACCTCATCATCATCATATTTTATCCAATAGACGTCCACTGCTGGACATAGGCCTCCCCCAAAGTTCTCCACACAGATCGATCCTCTGCCGCTCGCATCCAATGGATTCCCGCAACCTTCACCAAATCGTCGGTCCACCTTGTTGGGGGCCTGCCACGGACGTCGCAGACTTCCTGTACGTGGCCTCCACTCGAGGACCTTTCCGCTCCAAAGGCCGTCTATTCTGCGCGCTATGCGCCCAACCCATTAACACCTGAGACATGCAATCCTTTGGGCTATATATGTGACCTAGTTCATTTGACCTGAATGACAGATATTTAAAAATGCAACATTACGTAATGGTACATCCAATAAGCTAAATAACAACTCAATGAAAAAAAAACAAATGAAAACTTAGGTGCGAAGCCTGACAGAATATGACGTCCCGTTTGGATCAGCGGTAATAAACGCTGCCTCTTCTTCTTGTATGAATATTATCGCAATATTTCAATAATTACAATAACAATTTAATTACAATAACAAATATTATTATGTCATAGACATAGTCCACGTCAGCATTCAATCATATCAAGATTAAGATTAAATTTATAATTTATTACCATACACAATCAAAAAAATATAAAAACATAAATAAATAAATATTTCACACCATCACATACATTGATCTGACTCCGAAATAGGTAGCTCAAGCACCTGTGTTACGGATATCAGAATCAACAGTGGGATTACAAATATAAACATACATATAATACTTTTCTTTTGTAAATACATACTTATAATACATAGAAACACCCAGACTAATACATGTTCATGCTGACAAATGTTTGTACTTTGTGGGGATCGAACCCGCAACCCTTGGACCAAAGGCAGCGTTCACTACCAAACGGGTCGTCGAAACATTTGGTTATAATTACATTTTTAGTTTTGGGTATATTTGTAACCCCAAGTGCAAGTGCAATTAGCATGAGATGTTACATAAAATGATTAATTGAAATACTTTTTTTATGTGATAGGTGGCAGACGAGCAGACAGATCGCCTGATGGTAAGGCGACCCCAGTAGAGTCTTTCCCCCAGATTTTTCACTTCCATTTTTTCTTGTGATTTGGAATCATCATCAGCAGATGAATATTGCAGTCCACTGCTGGACGTAGACCTCTCCAATTGTTCGCCACTGTGATCTATCCATTGCTTCTCGCATCCAGCTCTTGCCAGCCATCCTGCGCAGATCGTCCCCCAGATTCCTAAAAATAAAACCAATTACGTATACTTCCTGTCCCGAACGATTTACTTCAACCTACCTTTCACGTATATTCCAGTATTAAAGTTACCCACTTAGCTAAAATTCGCCGTCTGGTTTCAAGCCATGAATAACTCAGGAACTTGCATTCCCAAGGAAAGGATCCTACAAGATTTTTCCATATTTGCAGTTATGAATATTTTACTTTTCTCTCGGTGACGCGAAGCAACAGTAGGACGGCTGGAATTGCATTTATGAGATCTGAAAATGCATATAAAAGAACGTTTAGCTAGTATAAAATATGAGAATTTAAATTAACTTAGAAACTGTGAGTTAAGGTCTTACATTACATTGAAATTAATGTCTTAGTGGATACCTAAAGAATCAGCTTACATACTGTCCCACTGCAGGGCAAAGGCCTCCATCATAGAAATCAAGTTATCGCTACTATGATGAGATTAGGCTTTATCACCACGCTTGCCTAATGCGAATTGGTGATCACAAACCCGAGCAATGTTCGAAACAATCGAAATATACTTTTTGCTCGACCCGGGAATCGAACCGAGGACCCCGAGATCACGGCCCGGTACTTAAGCCACTTTTTTATGTGATAGGTGGCAGACGAGCAGACGAATCACCTAATGGTAAGCAATTGCCGCCGCCCATGGATACCCCTAACACCAGTGGAGTCACAAGTGCGCTGCCAACCTTTTAACCCCCCTTTCCCCCGGATTAGGTCTCCGGTACTCACGCAGCGAAACACAGCACAGTGCTGCTTCACGCCTGTTTTCAGTGAGGCCTAGGTATCACTGCGGCCTAACCGGCCCATTCATGCCGATGCGTGACTCTCCCACGGTCAAACCACTAGACCAACACTCAACAGGACGTTAGTGGATACGAAACGGCAGAAATGGAAATAATTAAGCCGAGATGTCTGGGAATATAAATAGTAAGTACTTTGTTAGACGACTTTTTTTTTACATTATGGCAGACAAACGAGCAGACGGCTCACCTGATGGTAAGTGAATTACCGCCGCCCATGGACATCTGCGATACACGGGGCATCACAGATGCGTTGCCAGCTCTTTTCTTGAAGATCACCAGATCGTATCTGATCCAAATAATAGATAAAATACTAACTTCTTCTTAGTTTGTGTAGGTAATCAACCAAACACATAAACCAAACCTGCGTGCGAGACGAATCGTCATAACTCTCGAAAACAGCTTATATATGTGGCTCAGCAGCGTGATAGGCCTGTAATTCTTCAATTGGGATTTGTCACCCAGAAAATCCTTACCACGCCAGAGTGCCACGCTTTGGGTGTCTTTCCCTCAATGATGATGGAGTTGAAAAGCCTCACCTTAACATAAGCAGGTAAGTAAGTAGGTTAAGTTAAGTATCAGCCTATTCTAAATAATAATATTATGTAAGTTAAGTACTGAAGGTTGTCTGGTAGAAATCGTGCAGCCGTGTGGTCCCCGGCAGAGTAGAATAGGCCACCCTCACTCTTACCGAGGTGTCGTAAAAAGTGACTAAGGTAAAGCTGCTGGCATGATCATCAGCACCCAGAGAAGGAAAACTGCATTTATATCAAACCCTCGCCAAGCGTGGTGAGTATGGCAATTACCCCTCATGTGATTGAGGGAGGCCCGTGCCCCAGCAGTGGGGACTTAAATGGGCTGACACGATGGTAGAAATCGCTTCCAGCGATAAGACCGCCGAAATTGTACAATCAAGTTTCTGTAACGTCTAGATTTTAAAGTTGTGTTTTTTTATGTGCAATAAAGTGTATCTATCTATCTGTCCCACTGCAGGGCAAAAGCAATAACCACGTCAAAGATAATTCATTGTTGTTCTTTTCCTGAAGGTCTGAGATTTGACTCTATGTAGTCTGCCTCATTGGCGCAGCAGGTAGTGCGTCGCACCTTAAAGCGACGGCTGCGCTTTTGGTCCCGGGTTGTGACCCCGGATCAGGCCAAAATTTGTACCTGAGTTTTTCTGTTTAGAAATTCTCAGTGTCAGCCCGGAGTCTGGAAGTTGGCGGTCTTGTACCTCCGTGCCTCGGAAAGCACGTTAAGCCGTTGGTCCTGCGCCCGATCCATCTTCGGTCGTATCACACTAGTATCCCATCGGATTATGAGGGCAAGGGAATAGAGAGTGCACTTGTGTTTGCGCATTCACCTGAGCACTATAATATATCCTGCGTAAGTGGTTGATCGTTCAGATTGGCCACCTTAGCCGAAATCGGTTGGAGGATATGTTCCTAGGGGAAAATGTTAGGTTTTATTAGTATAACGCCCTCTAGGAGTGACTCGGGTACTTATTCAAAAAATCACGCTATAGAAAACCAACGTGAGCTGCGGAGGCCATTACCAAAAGCATAAACACTTCGTTACTTAAACAAAACAGTTTAACAAAATGAAAATCTGTATCTACATTACCACTACAGTTATTCATTACATTTATTCTAATCCATTAGAAACCCTGTAGTGTTGCCAACGATTCCGAACACAACTTATCGATGACATCTATTCGAAAAAAGAACACAAGTACAACACGCCGGGATAAACAATATGGCGGACGCACGTGATTTACGCGCGCTCGGATATTGTTGAAATTCGCGTCGATAGCGCTTTTGTTTCGCCGTCTGCCTTCTTATCGCCTTTTAGGGATGTGGTACCGGACTGAGTTATCGACTCTCGATGTTTATGGGTTTTCTGTTTTCAATGCTTTTGTGCGGCTTGTAGAAGTTGTTGAGTTATTGAAATATTGTGTCCTCGATATGTTTAGCTTCCTGCGATATAATAAAATTATATTTTATCATTGGGAAATACAATAGAAATGTATGTTTCGTTATGATTCGTATTTATGTGTTTGTTTGCTTATAATAAATAAATTCAAAACTACTGAACCGATTTAAATGAAATTTAATAATATCAACACAGATACTCACTCTAAAGCCCGAGAAAGGGTAATATTAGGCTTTTGGAATGAAAGATGTCAAACCTTAGCAGTACGTGTAATCTATACGACATATTACTATAGCGACTTAAGAAAAATTGGTCAATACATTAAGCATCCTCTATTGTCATGAAAAACGAAGGTCTGGAGCACTTGACCTGAAAACCTAGCTAATCTATGTCTACTCGTAGGTGGCAGACAAGCAAATGGATCACCTGATGGTAAGCGATAGCTGCCACTCATAGACACTCGCAACACCAGTAGAGTTACAAGTGCGATGCTAACCTTTAAACCCCTTTCCCCAGATTGGGCCTTAGTTACTTTACCGTACACGAAAAAGTTGTATATTATTGTTATATTAAAACCAATTAATGTATAATTATCATCGATAACTTTAGGCACTGCCATACAATCCTATCAAAGGACACGCTGCCCCTAGCCGGGTAGCGACCAAAAAGCGAAATATTAAACGCATTCTACTGCAGTATCGCTCGTGAATTTATGGGCGTTAGGCCCATAATCCATTGAAAGTAAGTATATGGTAATACTAGGGACGCCAAATTTCCCGAACGCAATCTTTGTAAGACTTAGGGGTTCAACGAACTATGCGTTTACTACACACTATTCTTAATAATAATATCCTCCCACCGATTTCGGCTTCGGCGGCCAATCTCAACGATCAGCCACGTACGCAGGATACATTACAGTGCTCAAGTGTGACGCACTTCAAGGCGAAGGCTTGTTTTTTTGCAACACAAATTACATTACACACATTTCCAATACACATAACAAAGTTTCCACAGCTAAATAGTTCATAATATACAATAAGCTAACAAGTAAAATAGGTTCTGGTGTAATAGACCTTAAATACAATAATTTCATACAAAATTAAAAAAAAAAAACTTTTTTTAAAAAATAATTCACAACAACACAGGTACATTCATCTGACTCCGAGATAGGTAGATCAAGCACCTGTGCTGCGGATATCAGAATCAACAGTGGAATTACAAATATATACATGTAATTATTTTCTTTAGTAAATAGATACTTGTAATAGTAGTAAGGTTGACTGGTAGAGAATGCCTCTGGGCATTAAGTTCGCCTATTGTATCGTTTTGTGCAATACAGTTTTAAATAAAATAAATACTTATAATGCATAAAAAAAACACCCAGACTAATATAAACAGACATGTTCATGCTCCCAAATATTTGTACTGTGCGGGGATCGAGCCCGCATCCCTTGGACCAAAGGCAGCGTTCACTACCACTGTTCCAAACAGGTCATCTGTTTAAATAATTTAAGTACATTCTGAATTTCCTTTCTATTTTTTTTCGGACAACACCTTTACACGTACAGTGGCAGACACATCAAACTATACAAAACTGTCAGATTTCTTCATTCGATTATAAGCCTTATATCGTTACACATTGAGTTCGAAATCGATTGAGGAAATTTGACAGTTTTGTATAGCTTGACCTGTCCGCCACTGTAAATTCTCCCACAGATACTGTTATTTAAAAACGCCGACCACTACTCGTTATTATTCCATTTTTTTCTCATACAGAATCACAAAGCAACATGAGAGCCGAAAATAAACAACAAACAAACCTATTGTCCGTGTGTACGCTGCGGTTTTTGATAGGTTTTTCTGTTATGATGTTAGGTCAGACAGATGGGCATATGAATATTTCACACATATGTAAAAATAAACCAGTTTTTCTTTAAGGGGTCAGTCGCCATTATTACAAGAAAGGGTGAATATTATAATGTATCAATACGGGGATTAACACGATATTTATAATGTGGATATATTATATTATATATTATTATTATATTATATATTATACTAGTCCGCTCGTGACCACGGCTGCTGTAACGTAGCCGAAACGTCGAGCCAAATATGTGAGTACACAATGTTGTTCCACATAATAAATATCGTGTTAATCCACGTATTGATACATTATAGTTATAATGCAACGCGAAAACCTAAAAAGGTGAATATTGACGTTTACACCACATGACAGCTACGGTTTACGCCATGAATAGGGCGGTTCGGCCGGAGTGAATGATGCCACGGCCTCACAGAAAAATGGCACCTGCGTGGGTTTGAACTGGAGGCCCAATCCGGGGGAAAGGAAAGTTTAAAAGTTTGCAGTACACTTGCAACTGCCATTCCTGGTGTCAATGAGTGACGGAGATCGCTTACCTTCAGGTGACCCGACAGCTCGCCTGTCACCTATCACATAACGAGTTGTCCTACACTGTATTTCTCTAAATGGTAGTTATTCTACCGTACCGCCTCGGTGACTGCCCCGGTGGCGCAATTGTTAGTGGGTCGCACTTTAAAGTGGCGGCTGCGCAAGAGGTCGGGCCAAAAATTTTTACCTAAGTTTTCGGTGAGAAATTCTTAGTGGCAACCCGGAGTTTGGAAGTTGGCGGTCTTGTACCCTCGTGCCTCGGAAAGCACGTTAAGCCGTTGGTACTGCGCCCGATCCTTCTCCTGTTGTGTCACAGTCGTGTCCTATTAGAATATGAGGGTAAGGGAAGAAAGAGTGCACTTGTGTTTGCGCACATACTTGAGCACTATAATATATCCTGCGTACGTGGCTGATCGTTAAGATTGGTCACCGTAGCCGTAATCGGATGGAGGATTATATATCATACCCTAATACTTACATGTCCGCTCTATATTAATAAAATGTCTGTTACAAATTTCCAAAAACACACAGACGAAACAATCGTATTACGAAAATACCCAGCTTGAGAATTTAGTTCAACTTAGTTAATAAAAATTCAGTATGACTTGTAAATGAAAATTTTCGCTCCCCATTTTAAGTTTACGATAATATATCCCTAAGGGATTTGTTCCTAACATAATGTATGCGGCGGAAAAACAGGTCTAGACTGTGTTTGATTATGGTGTTGAAACGGGCTTTGGGTTTTAGTTACGTTATGCAAGATGGCGAAAAGGTTTTATGTTCGAATATCGTGTATTTTTCAAATCTTCTTGCATATTTCTACCAATATAGCTATACCGCTTCAAACACTCGATGTGTGCTTAGGTACAAAATATAAATTGAAAATTTAAAAAAATTGGATTTGTAATTTGTCACAATAAATATATTTAGCAACTCAAGCCTTTTTTTAGTGTAGATTGGCAAGCGTTTGATCATATTTCACCTGATGATAAGTGATAATATGGTCGAAGATGTAGCACGATTACCTAGAAGAAACCTATTCACTCGCGCTTTGAAAACCCTCAAATTGTAGCCTCTGGGGAATACCTCCTCAGGCAGCTGATTCCACTGTTTCGCAGTACGAATAAGGATACAGGATTCAAACCTCTTTGCGGACTTTTGGCATTTCTACCATGTACCGGTGTCGGTGTCTTTTTATATGATATTCATATTGTGGGAGTTGTGTTAAAACATACAATCCATATCTTTGTGACGGCGGCCATCTTGGATCGGTTTTTATCCAACATAGCTAAGCACACTCCTCCCTTCATCTTTCAAACAAAAAAAATACAAAATCAAAATCGGTTCATTTGTTCGGGAGCTACGACGCCATAGACAGACACACAGACACGTCAAACTTATAACACTCCGTCGTTTTAAGCGTCGGGGGTTGAAAAAAGAGACTAGCTGTTGCTAGACTTGCTGTTAATACAGTTTAAATTTAATTAGCTGTTTGATTGACTTAACTAATTAAGTATTTTATTTTTTAAATAATTTGTTTACTTACCTATTTGTCTAATGTGATTCACTTTGCTTACCACATATTTTGTATTGTACATGTACTTATGTTCAGTTTATGTATGTTTTACCACTGAACTGTAAAAGTTTTGCTGATTTATGAGTTATCTGTATTTGTTTTAACTTTAAATCAAATGTAATTGTATGTTTCCTAAATAAATAAGTAAATAAAAAACCTTTTAATGACCTTCCTTCAAAAACAAAAGCTAAACCATTAACAGAATTAATAGAAATGTAATGTTAAGCTCTGAGATTTGAGTTTATAAGAATACTGGAAAATCAAAGAAAAACTCATTTCACCGCCGTTAAAAGGATAATAAGACATGAAATATTAAACACATTCAAATCCGAATGTTCTCGTAAAAAGTTATCATCTGGAATGCTTAATGAAAAACGCCAGTAGTCATTAAATCTTGATCTTGAAGTCTTTTAAGAGATAATATTCATGACATCACCAGCTTTCTAAATATCCAGAGTGTAATTAAAAACAGTATTCTGTAAACAAGGTTTAAGCTTTAAACCCTTACTATTGTACGGTACAGAGAAGAAAATGTTTCGTCACCTTAAGGTAAATTTTCACTTCCACGGCAAGAATCAGTTATACCAACATACCGTTTTAAAGTGATCTGCCAACCTTCTTTAAATTTTCTTTACAACAAAAAGAATCAATGTTGCTACAAGCAAATCTGAACTTTCTGATCTAACAGTTAAGCATAATTTTCTGTGCAACAGGTTTTACTGTGACAAATTTCCGAAAGGTAATAAGTGCTCATAGCATATCATCATCATCATCATCATTTCAGCCAATAGACGTCCACTGCTGGACATAGGTCTCTCCCAATGTTCTCCACACAGATCGGTCCTGTGAAAACTAGCATTGGGCATATACTCCTAGCTATATGCTGGGAAATAATAATATAAGCTTAGGATTTTTTTTTCCTAACGGTAAATTTAGTATGGACTGTAAATAGTTACATTGTGTATAACTTTAATTTGACAATTTTTTTTTGTGATAAGTTACGGACCCGCAGACGGATCACCTGATGGTAAGCAATTGCCGCCGTCCATGGACACCCGCGAAACCAGTGGAGCCACAAGTGCGCTGCCAACCTTTTAACTCGCTTTCCCTCGGAATGTGTCTCGGTAACTTACGCAGCGAAATACAGCACAGTGCTGCTTCACGCTGGATTTCTGTGCGGCCGTGGTAACACTCTGGTCGAGCCGGCCCATTCATGCCGAAATGTGGCTCTCCCGCGGTAAAATGAAAACAATGAAGCCTTTATTTATTTACTTGAATAAATAACTACAACAATAGTCATCGACATGGCACACGCATAGTACCTACGCTGAAGTGAGACTGCCTTAAAAGCGCTGACTTAGGACACGATATTCGATCCCAAGCCCAGCGTCGCTTTACGCAAGGCCAACATTTTTTAAAATAGATATACTTCCATGTGTCTCCCTGTTAGTCGAGTGGTTTAAGTGCACCGTGATCTGGGCTCCTGGAAGGCTCCTGGGTTCAATTCCAGGCTCGAGCAAAAAGTAAGATTCGAATTTTTCGAACATACTCTTAGCTCGGGTTTGTGATCACCAATACGCATTTGGCAAGCGTGGTGATTAAGCCTACTTCTATCATAGTAGCGATAACGTAGTGTGATTGTAGTAGTGATTTCTATGATGAAGGCCTTTGTTCTGCAGTGGGACAGTATATAGGCTGAGTGGAGTCACAAGTGCGCTGCCAACCTTTTTCCCTTCCACCCCATTGCGCCTCCGGTAACCTTACTCACACGGCGAAACACAGCGCACAGGCGCTGCTTCACGCCGGTCTTCTGTGAGGCAGTGGTATCACTCCGGTCGAGCCAGCCCATTCATGCCTAAGCGTGGCTCTCCCACATTTAAAACTTTAACTTTATTTAGGCTAACGCTTGACCACTATCGCACCTGATGGAAAGCGACGATGAGGTCTAGGATATTACGCGTTTGCCTAAAAGATGCCTGTTCACTCTTGACTGAAAGATGTCCAGATTATTGTGTTCAGGAAAAACAGACCTCGGCAGGGAGTTCCATTTCTTAGCCGTATGTGCACATAGCCGTGTGATCCCCGGCAGAGTATAATAGGCCAACCTCACTCTTACCGAGGTGTCGTAAAAGGCGACTAAGGTAAAGCTGCTGGCATGATCATCAGCACCCAGAAAGGAAAACTCTGCATTTATATCAAAACCCTCGCCAACCCGTCTGCCAAGCGTGGTGAGTATGGCAACTACCCCTCAAGTGATTGAGGGAGGCCCGTGCCCCAGCCGTGGGAACTAAATTGGGCTGATGATGATGTGCACATAAATTTGAAAAATCGTAAGATGCAACGGATTTGAATCCACACACACTTATTCACTGCGCTACCATCGCTCTATCCCAGCATAATAATGTTCTCCCTAAATGAGAATCAAGCTATTTCAGAGTCTATATTATGCGCCATCGCCTCACACCAGTCGGAATGTAATGACTAAATGTAATTACACCCAAAAAGTGCAAAATAAAGCAGAAACTCTTAATTATAACATTAAACCTATTCACTAACTAACCATAAAATGAAATTTAAATTCAAAGGAAACCCACTTTTATAGTCTGAATGATTTTATTTTTGCCCCTTCAAACTCGGGCTCCTTAAGCCGAGAGGCCGGTAATGACGTTTACAGCCAACAATGACGTCATAAAACGAAGCCCGACTTCGTAATATCTTTAGTATCACACCTGAGCTGAGTACTAAGGTTACTCGAAGGAGTATCACCTATGTCATTTTCTGCTTCTTCTTAAATGCCTTTTCAGTAAGCGAAGGTTGGCCGTCATTCTAGCATACCCCTATCGAAAACAGCTCTTCGGCGCTCTCGATCCCCGTCCACTCCAGGATGTTTTGCAACGATGCATTTTTCCTGCGACTCACACTCCTCTTAACAGCTACTTTCCCCATCATAATAAACTTATTATGATGGGAGATGGATAGATGTCGCAACTGCAACAACTCGTATCTATCGTGTGTGTGGTCGATAAGAGTTCGTATTTCTGGTGCACTTGTCAGATTCCGTCAACTTGTAACTTTGTAACCCCCGACGCAAAAACGACGGGGTGTTATAAGTATGACGTGTCTGTGTGTGTGTGTCTGTGTGTCTGTCTATGGCATCGTAGCTCCCGAACAAATGAACTGATTTTGATTTTGTTTTTTTTTTTGCTTGAAAGATGAATAAGGAGGAAGTGTTCTTAGCTATGTTGGATAAAAATCGATCCAAGATGGCCGCCGTTACAAAGATTTGGATTTTATATTTTAACACAACTCCCACAATATGGGTATCATATAAAAGGGCTTGAGTAGCAGAATATATTAATTGTGAAAAATTTCAAATTCAAGATGGCCGCCGTCAGAAAATGACGAATAACCTATTTGTTGTTCCAACGGCCTCAATATAGGTATCAAATGAAAGAGCTTTAGTTGTGTCGGGGGTTTTTTAAATTTTCAATTTAATTTTTACGGTTAGTTATTGAATCCAGCTAATAGCATCCGTCGATAACTAATTTGTGCGTGGTAGGTAGTACGTGAGAATATAAAAAGTATCAGCCTATATACTGTCCCACTGCAGAACAAAGGCCTTCATCATAGAAATCAAGTTATCGCTACTATGATAGAAGTAGGCTTAATCACCACGCTTGCCAAATGCGGATTGGTGATCACCAACCCGAGCTACGAGTATGCTCGAAAAATTCGAATCTTACTTTTTGCTCGAGCCTGGAATTGAACCCAGGAGCTTTCCAGGAGCCCAGATCACGGTGCACTTAAACCACTCGACTAACAGGGAGTCAGATGGGAGTATATCTATTTTAAAAAATGTTGGCCTTGCGTAAAGCGACGCTGGGCTTGGGATCGAATATAGTGTCCCAAGTCAGCGCTTTTAAGGCAGTCTCACTTCAGCGCAGGTACTATACCTGCGTGTGCCATTTCGATGACTATTTTTATAGTTATTTATTTAAATAAATAAATAAAGGCTTCATTGTTTTCATTTCACCGTGCCACGATTCGGCATGAATGGGCCGGCTCGACGGGCGTGAAGCAGCACTGTGCTGTATTTCGCTGCGTGAGTTACGGAGACACATGCCGAGGGAAAGGGATTTAAAAGGTTGGCAGCGCACTTGTGACTCCACTGGTTTCGCGCGTGTCTGTGGACGGCGGCAATTGCTTACCATCAGGTGATCCGTCTGCGGGCCCGCCACTTATCACAAAAAAAAATTGTCAAATTAAAGTTACACACAATGTAACAATTTACAGTCCATACTAAATTTACCGTTATGAAAAAAAATCCTAAGCTTATATTATTATTTGACAACGGTCCCAGCATATAGCAAGGAGTAAATGCCCAGTGCTGGTTTTCAGCCTGACCCTTAGGAACTTTTGACTTAAATAAGGATACAACCTTATTCCCGTGCCGAGCCGTGTGGTCCCCGGCAGAGTAGAATAGGTCACCCTCACTCTTACCGAGGTGTCGTAAAAGGCGAATAAGGTAAAGCTGCTGGCATGATCATCAGCACCCAGAGAAGGAAAACTCTGCATTTATATCAAAACCCTCGCCAACCCGTCTGCCAAGCGTGGTGAGTATGGCAATTACCCCTCATGTGATTGAGGGAGGCCCGTGCCCCAGCAGTGGGGACTTAAATGGGCTGATGATGATAACCTCATTCAAATATGACCATTATCGTTCTTAGTCAAGGTGTTTACATTTCATTGCAGGCGACCGTACAAGTACAGTCAAAGAACGAAAAGGTTCGTAAGTTTTCAAATTGATTAGTTTGATATGCTATGCACGTACACGAAGTCGCAGCCGTGGCAGGCCCCCCACAAGGTGGACCGACAATCTGGTGAAGAGCGCGCGAATCCATTTGATGCGGGTGGCACAGGACCGATCTGTGTGGAGAACATTGGGGGAGGCCTATGTCCAGCAGTGGACGTCTATTGGCTGAGATTAGTTAAGTTTTTATTTCTTAGTTGGCTGAAATGATGATGATGATGATAATATGCTATAAGCACTTATTACCTTTCGGAAATTTGTCACAGTAAAACCTGTTGCACAGAAAATTATGCTTAACTGTTAGATCAGAAAGTTCAGATTTGCTTGTAGCAACATTGATTCTTTTTGTTGTAAAGAAAATTTAAAGAAGGTTGGCAGATCACTTTAAAACGGTATGTTGGTATAACTGATTTTTGCTGTGGAAGTGAAAATTTACCTTAAGGTGACGAAACATTTTCTTCTCTGTACCGTAAAATAGTAAGGGTTTAAAGCTTTAACCTTGTTTACGGAATACTGTTTTTAATTACACTCTGGATATTTAGAAAGCTGGTGATGTCATGAATATTATCTCTTAAAAGACTTCAAGATCAAGATATAATGAATACTGGCGTTTTTCATTAAGCATTCCAGATGATAACTTTTTACGAGAACATTCGGATTTGAATGTATTTAATATTTCACGTCTTATTATCCTTTTAACGGCGGTGAAATGAGTTTTTCTTTGATTTTCCAGTATTCTTATAAACTCAAATCTCTGAGCTTAACATTACATTTTTATTAATTCTGTTAATGGTTTAGCTTTTGTTTTTGAAGGGAGGTCATCAAAAGGTTTTTTATTTACTAATTTATGGGAACATTTGGTTTGGGGCCTTACGGGGGGGAATAAATTTAATTTAATTTCATTAGGGGACTAGAAATATGTACTAACATAGTTTGTAAGGTAATATTGTTACTAACACCTGTGGACTCTGTGACTTGACTTTTTAAATTAAATAAATTTAATTACATTTGATGTTAAATAATATAATAGTAATGTCAAGTATGTATTTATAAATAAATATATTAATAATGTTTAGGAAACATACAATTACATTTGACTTAAAGTTAAAACAAATACAGATAACACATACATCAACAAAACTTTTACAGCTCAGTGGTAAAACATACATAAACTGAACTGAATAAGTACATGTACAATACAAAATATGAGGTAAGCAAAGTGAATCAAATTATACAAATAGGTAAGTAAACAAATTAATTAAAAAATAAAATACTAAATTAGTTAAGTCAACCAAACAGGTAAATAAAATTCAGACTGTATTAACAGCAAGTCTAATCTCTTTCTCTCTCAACCCCCGACGCTTAAACCGACGGGGTGTTATAAGTTTGACGTGTCTGTCTGTGTGTCTGTGTGTCTGTCTATAGCGTCGTAGCTCCCGAACAAATAAACCGATTTTTATTTTGTTTTTTTTTTGTTTGAAAGATGGAGGGGGGAGTGTGCTTAGCTGGATAAAAATCGATCCAAGATGGCCGCCGTCACAAAGATATGGATTGTATGTTTTAACACAACTCCCACAATATGGGTATCATATAAAAAGACACCGGGACCGGTACATGGTAGAAATACCAAAAGTCCGCACAAAGAGGTTTGAATCCTGTATCCTTATTCGTACTGCGAAACAGTGGAATCAGCTGCCTGAGGAGGTGACCACCCCAGAGGCTACAATTTGAGGGTTTTCAAAGCGCGAATGAATAGGTATCTTCTAGGTAATCGTGCTACATCTTAGACCATATTATTACTTACCATCAGGTGAAATATGCTCAAACGCTTGCCTATCTACAGTAAAAAAAAGGCTTGAGTAGCAAAATATATTTATTGTGACAAATTTCAAATCCAATTTTTTTTTAATTTTCAATTTATAATTTGTAAGCACTCATCGAGTGTTTGAACATGTCTATTTCGCAAAATTTTGCATTATAATTTTTGCATGATCTGTTCAAAAAAGTCGTTTGAGCATACTTTCTTTTACAAAAATTAAAGTATTAAAATGTGTTTACAGAAATACAAAGTATTTATTTATTTATTTATTTCTTGCACCATATATGTACAATATAAAAGTTACTTAAATATCATACATAACTATCGTAATACATGGACCCTGTAATGTAAGGGTAAGGCAAGAGTTGAGTATTAGTTACAATACATTTTATGACAGATTACTACAACTACTTACTATCTATTATTAATACAATATTTTATTTATCCTAATACCTAGAAATGCTAATTTTACATCGAATAATTAAATTCAGACATGTTTTGTATTTATATAATGCTAATCTTTTTGTCATTGAAAAATTCTTCGACACTGTAATATGATTTTCTTATAAGTAATAGTTTAAGTGTTTTGCTGAATGAATTCATGTTTTCTTGGCATTCCAAATTGTTCGGTAGTTTATTGTATATTTTTATACATCTGTATTGTGGACTATTTCTGAACATTTCCATTTTGGGTGTTGGAAGAGCTAAATTATATTTGTGACGACGGTTATGATCATGTTCAAATAGATGTTGGTTTTTCTTAACAAATGTGGCTGCTTCTAAGATATAAATGGACGGTAAGGTTAGTACTTTTTCTATTTTAAAATGGTTACGTCAACTGACTCTCTGCTTTACGTTGACAATGATACGAAGAATTTTTTTTTGAGAAATGAATAGGTTTTCAGCGTCTAAAACACAATAGCTTTTAATTTTTTTATATTTTACTTTAACTTTGTGTAGTAGAGTAGCTTTAGGTACTATATAATTTAATGGATCATGCTGTGTATGCTATTTATAGATTATTGTCTAGATAAATTAATATTGTACTAACTACATGGTTGAAAAATTAACTGTAATCTGTTTGCGTACCTATTTTAAATAAATAAATACAATGATGATGATAATTTTATAAAAACAAGAAGATAAGATACGTTTTGATATATGTGAATTTATCATAATTAACATTGAGTAGACTAATCTGCTGATTGAGGACAACTATAATGATTTACTTTGAAATATTGACCGCCTCGGTTAGTGGGTCGAACTCTAAAGCTACAGCTGCTCAAGATTTCCTAGGTTCAGTCACCCCGTCGCACACTGGGGCAGATAGCGTCCAAACGTGCCCGTAATTCAAAATATAAAATAAGATTTCAAGATACCCTGTTAAAATGAATAAATAGCATACTAACTAAGGTACTCTAGATATCATTTAGAATCTTTGCAACAAACTGAGCTCGTTGGTACACAACGTCAAAATTGAACATATAGCCTGGCATTATTTATTCAGTGTTTTTTGCATATGCTTAAGGTTTAATATCTTTGAGTATATGAAATTTAAGTTTTATTTCAGTATAGAACCTTCTAATACAGGTATATGTTAATATGTTGACATAGTATTTTACTTAGAAATATGAACAGATTAAGGTAAGTTACGGATAACAAATTGAGTACTAAAATTATGATACTGATACTGATTTACTCATTAGAAAATTTGTTTAGGAAGATAGCTGATTTTAGTTAAACTTTATATGTAATAATATTTAGTATAGTGTAGGCTCTCAGGAACAATTCAAAATGTTTGCTACTTTTTGCTACTTTTTTATTTATATGGATTTTATCTTGATCTAAGACCAGGAGTTTATTTAAGGGCACGAATTAGGGTCTCCTGCCCCAGTGTGCGTCGGGCCATAAATTCGTACCTAAGTTTTCGGTAAGAAATTCTTAGTGTCAGCCCGGAGTCTGGAAGTTGGCGGTCTTGTGCCCTCGTGAATCGGAAAGCACGTTAAGCCGTTGGTCCTGCACCCAATCCCTCACCGGTCATGTCACGCTGGTCCCATCGGAATATAAGGGTAAGGGAATAGAGAGTGCACTTGTGTTTGCGCACACACTTGAACACTATAATATATCCTGCGTACGTGGCTGATCGCTGAGATTGGCCACCATAGCCGTTATTGGAAGGAGGATTATTATTATTACTATGATTATAGTTAGAGAAATAACGAAATGAAATGATGACTGCCTCACAGAAGACCGGCGTGAAGCAGCGCCTGGGCTGTGTTTCGCCGTGTGAGTGAGGTTACCGGAGGCCCAATGGGGGGAAGGGGAAAAGGTTGGCAGTCAGCCCTTTCAACTTGCGACCTGGTATAGTGTATAAGTAGATTCCACCAAAAACATTTTGTAAATAACTAGCCAAGTCTCGATGGAGCTGATTGTTTATCTCTAAAAAGTATTGAAATCTAGACAATGTCGTGCCAAGTCTAAGGATTCTTACTGCGATTTCTTTATTGTTTATAGTTAATTTTGTGTAACTTGGCCCTTGAAGGGTACAAAACGAGGTGCGCCATGACACCATTGCACATATATCGACCACTACCCACTGATCTAACATAAAATAGATGTACAGACAGACTTCTATCAATCAATGATTAGAAGTCCGTTTCGACTGCAAATATTTTTATACTGTTTGTTTCAGGCTCGCCTATCCATGAGTGTTATTGAAATACGCTCTTCTGGAGATAAATTGATGTCGTGAAGCACCCTCGGAGTGGAGTGAGTGTCTGTCGAAAATAGGAAACTTTGCTTTCGCCTAACTTCGCAACTAAATGACATAGAGGCTTGAAATTTGGGATTTAAAGTAGGTCATTATAGCTTAATGAATGACAAAATTTTCAGTGTTTTGGTCTTATTCGGAGGTTCTCAAATAGGAACCTAAAAATGCGGCGAAATGGTTCCAGTAAAGGATGGTACGGCAGTGTTTACTTCGCGCTCGATTTGGCGGATTAGCTTAGCATTTCCTAGCCCGATTTTTACTTTAGCCATTGACACTTAAAAGTAAAGTACTTGGTTCCAAGTAAGTTCACCTTTATTTTATGATAAAACCAACACAAATATTTTGATCTAACGTGCGAGCCTTGCGCCTTGGCCGGAGTCTACCGCGATCAACGAGTTATCAAAGAGTTATATTTCACAAGTCACTCATTAAAAAAGACTAGTGGCCCGCCTTTACTTCGTTTCTGGACTCAATTTTATAAAACTCGAGAACTTTCATACAACTCCCATTTTATTCTCATAATCTCTCTCATATCTCACAATGATTTTCGAAAAAAAATATTTTAGGTGTTTCATGATTTTCGATAAAAAACTTTCATACTGAATTTCATTTAAATAACTACAAAAACCTTTCTTATTTGTTCCCCATAAAAGAGCAAGGGGGGTTCCGTTGCAAAATTTCAAGATTGTATTCCTTATAGTTTAGGCCCTGCATTGATAGATTAGTCAGTCGATCAGATTTAGCTCATATAGATTTAGATTTTAATTACCTACAACCTATATCAAGCAAAGCACTTAGTAAATAATGCACAAAATATTTACACATCTTCGGGTAAGACTCGAACCACGATCTTTTGCTAACCGGCACTAAGTAAAGCACCAAGTAACACTTAATAGGCCTTTACATAAGTAACCCTAGTGTCCATTCAGTGCTGTCCGTAGGCAATGCTATACAGTGTGTATCTATATAACATTTACATCCCTTTAACCACGTGTTCTACCAATCATTCTAAACAACATTTGTTCTATGACTTATCGAAATACGTCGAAATACAAAATGACCAAGTCACATGACCGACTTTGTATGAAAAGTTTAATTTTTTTTATGTGAATTTCCAAAAGTCATAGAACAAATGTTGTTATAGATAGATAGATAGATAGATATACTTTATTGCACAAAATACACAACTTAAGTACTAGGCATTACAGAAATTTTGTGTACAATTTCGGCGGTCTTATCGCTGAAAAGCGATTTCTACCAGACAACCTTCGGGTAAAGGACATTTGATAGTAGAGAAGGGGTAGAGGGTGCAATATTCAATAAGGAAAAAAAAAAAGAAACTGTAAATGTTAAAATATAACTTATAACCCTAATACATAAATAAAATACAGTATTATAAACTAATAAATAAGTTATGCTCAAATACATACACATAATGTTGTGAGATTGATATCAGAAAAAGAGAAAAATAATAATAATATGATAATCAAATGGATCTAAGATGGACCATCGACTACAGGCTGCCGATAACAGGACGATTGTAAAAAAGTTAATGGGATAAGGAAGAGTGAAGAAGAGGGTGTTGAAGTTGCAAAAATTGAGTTTTGACTCGGGCTTTAAAAATTATGTTTATAATTATGTTTAGTTATGAATGGTTGGTAGATGACGTGGTTCATCTTTTCAGCCAATAGACGTCCACTGCTGGACATAGGCCTCTCCCACTGTTCTCCACACAGATCGGTCCTGTGCCGCCCGCATCCAATGGATTCCCGCGATCTTCACCAGATCGTCGGTCCACCTTGTGGGAGGCCTGCCACGGCTGCGACTACCTGAACGTGGCCTCCACCTTTCCGCCCCATCGGCCGTCTGTTCTCCTCCTATGTGCCCTGCCCATTGCCACTTGAGGCATGCAATCCTTTGGGCTATGTCTGTAACCTTAGTTTGTTAGACGTGGTTACAAAGATGTAAATGTTCACAGATACACCCTGTATATTATACTTGTAGCACGATGTATTGTAATTACTAGTAGCTCACATTAGCTGCGCATTATCAGGAAATAATCAATGGTTATACAAGCTGTTGGTGGCTTACTGCTCTGCAACATGTTTGACTAGTAGCAGGCGATGCTGGGACATGCGTGGGGCGATTTACAAGCGGCAGCGTTTTTTGCGAATATTTGTTTGTTCATATTAACACATAAGGGCTTTATTCTTAAACGTCGTTTATGAATAAAGAAAAATAATAAATTTAACAAACCTTTCTTAGCTGAAATGGTTTAATAAAGCAGTTTTGACATTTAAGACAAAACAAAAAAAAACTGATAATATAATAATGAACTCCCGTTTCGATCAGTGGTAGTGAAAGCAGCCTCTGGTGCAAGGGTTGGGGGATCGATCCCCGCACAGTACTAACATTTGTGTGCATGAACATGTCTGTTTCAGTTGGTCTGAGTGTTTTCTATATATTATTCGTATGTATTTACAAAAAAAATATAAATTTGACTGACCGGATGGCGCAATTGGTAGTGACCCTTTCGCCAAAGGTCGTGGGTTCGATCCCCACCCTGGACAAACATTTGTGCAAAGAACACTTGTGTTTGTTCAGTGTCTGGGTGTAATATATGTATTTAAGTTTATATTTGTGTTCATCTGTTGTCTGATATCTGTAAGTGCTTAAGCTACTTAGTACGGAATCAGGTCAACGTATGAGATGTTGTGTGAATTATTATTATTATACTAAGTATATATTTGTAATCTTACTATTGATTCTGATATCCGTAACATAGGTACTTGAGCTACCTATCTCGGAGTCAGGTCAATGTCTTTAATGTTGTGAAATATTTATATTACATTTATTATATTACTTGAAAAAGGTTAAATGAACATTTTTAGGGTTCCGTACCTCAAAAGGAAAAAACGGAACCCTTATAGGATCACTTTGTTGTCCGTCTGTCCGTTCGTCTGTCAAGACCCTTTTTCTCAGGAACGCGTGGAGGTATGAAGCTGAAATTTATATCAATTACTCAGGTCTACTGTCCCTTGAAGCTGTGAAAAAATCAAACTTCTAAGCCAACGCAATCAAAAGATACAGCCGTTTATGCCGCAAATTTTCGACACTTGCAAGGGAATCAAAACCTACAGGGTGCTTCCCGTGAACTCAGAACCTTGAAATTTGGTACGAAGCAACGTCTTATAGCATAGATAAAGGAACAATTACGAAAACCATAAATTTTTAGGTACATCACAAAGTATATATTTTTTTAATAATTTTAAACTTACTACCCATTTCCTCATAAACGCGTAGAGATATTAAATTGAAATTCATACCAAATACTCAGGTCTATAATATCTTTAAGCTGTAACAAAATCAAACTTCTATGTCAACGCAATCAAAAGAAACAGCAATTTAAGCTGCATATTTTGAAACTCGCAAGTACTCGCAAGGGAATCAAAACCTAAAGGGTACTTCCAGTCGACCTAGAATCTTGAAATTTGGCATGAAGCAACGTTTTATAGCACACATAAAGGGAAAATTCCGAAAACCTTAAATTTTTAGTTACATTACAAAATATATATTTTTTAATAAATATAAACTTATTACTTTTTTCCTCATGAACGCGTAGAGCTATCAAGTTGAAATTCATATCAAATACTTAGATCTAATTGCCTTTAACCCGTGAAAAAAAAATTCTAAGTCAACGCAAAAACGCAAAAGTACAACCATTGATACCGCATATTTTGAAACTCGCAACTACACGCAAGGGATAAAGAGATCTTTGTCTTAAATTTATGCTCCTCCATCTTTCCTCATTGTAATGTTATGAATTTCATTTTGCAATAAAAAGACCATAGTTATGACTCGATTGTCGTAATAAACGAACTTTGTAAACCTTGCAGGTTTGTACGGAACCCTCGGTGCGCGAGTCCGACTCGCACTTGGCCGGTTTTTTAGATTTGTTACATGTCGCTGATTTTAGGGTCAAGGAAATGCATGTGCTGTCTGGCATTTTCACGAGTGTACTTCATAATTATAATTTAAAAAAATAGGATATTTGTAACAATGAACTCAAAACTAATAATCAGATTTTAAATATGTTTTGCCCACCAGAGTGTTTCTACGTACCCCTGAATAACAATTTGTTTTATGTGATGGCAGACATGCAATCAGATCATATCTTCTTATTACGAAAAAAACGTCTCATTTCAAAGTAAAACATCATTAATTCCACCATCCGTAATTGGGACGTGAACTCTCCTTTTGCTTACCATCTGGTTAAGGTGAGCCAGTACGGTTAAATAAGTTCAGACTTATTTAACCGTACTGGCTCACCTTAACGTTAAGTCAGCTTAATGCTAGGAGTACCCTCCTTAACCTAAACCAGCAGTACCATAATGATTTTAATAAATAGATTTTACATAAAAATCAATATGTATATGGTATACTGATGAACAAAATAAGAATTATTGTACGTACATACAGATTAAGTTCAGTGTTTTCCCGCTGTTGGTATATCGGATATTCTCATTTTTATCATGACCATTGCTGGACATATACCTCCTCCAAATATGTTCTCCACACATATCGATATACGCCGCCCTCATCCAAGAGATTCCTGTCATCCTGTGACTTTCCAGACCAGACCGTCGTTCTACCTTGTGGGCCGCTCGTCATGGTACAGATACCTGTACGCAGCTTGCTATTCTGTTGAGTTTCTTATGTGTATCGTGTCTTAATAAGCAATAGACGTATTTGTATTATTTGGGCTACGTCTGCAACCTCCCCGCTCTCTTCTCCTACCTTACTCCCGCCATTACTCCCCGCTCTCCTCTCCTACCTTACTCCCGCCGTCACTCCCCGCCCTCCTGTCCTACCTTACTTCTGTCGTTCCTCCCCGCCGTTACTTTCCGCTCCCCTCTCCTACCTTACCCCCGCCATTACTCCCCGCTCTCCTCTCCTACCTTACTCCCGCCGTTACTCCCCGCTTTCCTCTCCTACCTTACTCCCGCCCTTACTCTCCGCTATCTTCTTCTACCTTAAACCACTCATTGATCGCGATACTAAGAGACAATAGCGCCATTATTCCAAGCTGAGCAAGTTAACAATGAACCGAACGCTGATTAAGCGGTTCCCGCTGATCGTAAATTATTTTGTTCTCAGGCATACTCCTGGCCGAAGAAAGGACTAAGGGTACTCAACCAGTCATAATTTGCCAATAATAAAAAGTGTTAGTCATCAAAATTTACAATTTGTTGTTAAAAATCACACTTATTCCTAAAAAGTGTTAGAAGTTTGTATTTCAGACACACAGAGCTAAACGCCAATATTAAGGTAACGCGTGGGGCACACTAGCGACGCCAATCGATTTTAATTTTAGCTACTAAACCGGATCTATTTCCAACAATTTCGGGGTTACACACTCTCGGAAAACACTTATACTATTTATTAAATAAACATGCACAAATATTGTCAATTTTTCGCCTACAAAAAGGGATCCAACAATTGTGCATGGTTATTAAATAAATAGTATAAGTGTTTGCCGAAAGGTTGTAACCCCGTATTGGTTTAAAATAGATCCGGTTTAGTAGCTAAAAATTAAAATCGATTGGCGTCGCTAGTGTGCCCTACCCGTCACCTTAATATGCCTTCCGAGACGTTACAAGACAGCCACTATCCAGACTCAGAGCTTAGCTGGCACAATTTTTCAAGACAGACTTTCTAAATCCGTTCCTGGTCTCAAATATAGTGAATAGACCCATCAGCCGATTCAAACGTAACTGAGGTGCCATTGTGTATAATATACAGCTGAAATGATTTACTTTGATTACTCTAACTCAGTGATGCGACTCATCGAATTTGACTCGAGTGACAATGAAAAAAAAAACTTTTGGACTTAAATAACTTATGGACTATTTATATCTACTTAATAATTTAAAACTGGCAAAAATATTCATAAAAAAGTTTGAACAATATTTTTACAAAAATAGACTTCCTTTTTTGAGCTCAAAATGCAACTGTAAAAAGAAAAAAGTAAGACCTAGAGGTATTTTCATCGTCAGCCCATTTAGGTCCCTACTGCTGGGGCACTGGCCTCTCTAAATCACATGAGGGGTAATTGCCATACTCACCACCCTTGGCAGACGGGTTGGCGAGGGTTTTGATATAAATGCAGAGTTTTCCTTCTCTGGTTGCTGATGATCATGCCAGCAGATTTACCTTAGTCGCCTTTTACGACACCTCGGTATGAGTGAGGGTGGCCTAGTTCTACTCTGCCGGTACCACACGGCATGCTATTTTTGAGTTCCAACAATTTTTATTGAATAGTTGACTTTTTTTTTTGAACCCTTATTAAGAATAAGAAGTGAGTACCTTTCTTTATCATTTACTTTTTAAAACATAAACTTAGATATAAACAAAAATACCATTCTAAATAACATTCAGAAAGTGTGAATAGGTAAAATATTGTACTAAGGTCTGGCTCTAAACTATTACCACCTTATTATAAATCGCGATCTTAAGTTATTACCGTACTAAAGCTCTTGTCCGCCTGTTCCATCACGCAATGTTAAAACGGGTTGGCAGTTTTGTTCCGGGACTATCATTAGTTCGCGTAATAAGGGGGTTGTGCTCGAATCTTGGTTCCTTGGTTGGAAATAAAGCAGCTGACATTGAAAAAAAAAGGTCTATGCTTGGGAACCAATTCTAACTTGGATAGCGGTCTGTCTGTATCCGCCTATGATGAGGTCTTTAATGCAGTTAAGCTTAAGCTCTAAAACTAGAGTTTATCGGCCCACACGATAGGTTAGGAAAAAGATGACAAAACTATAGTCACTTGACTACTAATGAGAGTACTCACTCACTCACATAACCGAGTGTCATCATAATCTGAGGTGCGCATCACTGCTCTCATTGTTAGAGAAACGTCGATAAAATAGAATGAAGATGTGATTTTAATGAGCACTAGTCCTTTGCAATTTACTAAACAATGGATTTATTTATTATGAGAGACTGTTTTAGAATTACGGTCGTAATTATGGGGTTCTGCTTTGAGAATTTCTTGAATGAAATATAATTTATGTTGATTCAAATTTACTCTTTCAATTTCGATATGACGTATATTTGGTCTGTTAAGTGGATGAGACGTTATAATGAATTCACTCACCCTTTCTCACTCAGAGTGATCGTGCTCGTCACATCAGTGTTACGATCTGTTTTACAAGCGTTTTATTCTCTCAACATCATAACAGTACTACCGACATATGTAATAAGATATAGAATTTCGAAAACACAGCCAAAAATCCGCCAAACCCAAAAGCAAACTACTACATCATACCGGTTGTATCAACAAATCTAAAAGAGCATTCCCAGGCGGTTCGAGCCAGCGGACCGATCGCGACGTATCGGGACATGGCTGTACGTCCGCTGATTTATGCGTGGACGGACAACACGCCGGCGCTCGGCGATAAATATAATTGTGCCGCTGTGACCCACCCAGGATGCGGCAAGTGACTAAAGAGGCGACATAGTGAAACAAGAACGTTTCATAATATCGTAGGAAGTGTAAGTCAATAAAATTTAGAATAAGTCATCAACATTGATAACTAGTCATCAAAATTGACAATCGGTCTGCAAAATTGACAACTTGTCATCAAAATTAACAACTGGTCTGCAAAATTGAGAACTAGTCATCAAATTTACAGCTGGTCATCAAAATTGACAACTTGTCATGAAAATGACAACTTGTAATCGAAATTGAAAGGGGAGGGGAATATCCCATTTTGATCCCTCTGCTTGTCTATTACCTATCATAATTATGCTATACGTATCCTTATTTATGACCGAAAGGATAACTTGCCGTGGAACTCGGCGAAAGAAAATATTTTTTTTTTTGGTTTTGAATTATCATAATGACCCACCCCGGCTGCGTCAAGTGACTAAAGACGCAACATAGTAAAACAAGGACATTTCAAATTGTTCTAGAAAATGTTAGTCATCAAAATTGACAATTAGTTATCATAATGACCCACCCCGGCGGCGTCAAGTGAATAAAGTCGCAACATAGTATAACAAGGACATTTCAAATTGTTCTAGAAAATGTTAGTCATCAAAATTGACAATTAATTATCATAATGACCCACCCCGGCTGCGTCAAGTGACTAAAGTCGCAACATAGTAAAACAAGGACATTTCAAATTGTTCTAGAAAATGTTTTCATCAAAATTGATAATTAGTTATCATAATGACCCACCCCGGCTGCGTCGAATGACTAAAGTCGCAACATAGTAAAACAAAGACATTTCAAATTGTTCTAGAAAATGTTTTCATCAAAATTGATAATTAGTTATCATAATGACCCACCCCGGCTGCGTCGAATGACTAAAGTCGCAACATAGTAAAACAAAGACATTTCAAATTGTTCTAGAATATGTTTTCATCAAAATTGACAATTAGTTATCATAATGACCCACCCCGGCGGCGTCAAGTGAATAAAGTCGCAACTTAGTAAAACAAGGACATTTCAAATTGTTCTAGAAAATGTTTTCATCAAAATTGACAATTATTTATCATAATGACCCACCCCGGCGGCGTCAAGTGAATAAAGTCGCAACTTAGTAAAACAAGGACATTTCAAATTGTTCTAGAAAATGTTTTCATCAAAATTGACAATTATTTATCATAATGACCCACCCCGGCGGCGTCAAGTAACTAAAGACACAACATAGGAAAACAAGGACATTTAAAATTGTTCTAGAAAATGTTAGTCATCAAAATTGACAATTAGTTATCATAATGACCCACCCCGGCTGCGTCAAGTGAATAAAGTCGCAACATAGTAAAACAAGGACTTTTCAAATTGTTCTAGAAAATGTTAGTCATCAAAATTGACTATTAGTTATCATAATGACCCACCCCGGCTGCGTCAAGTGACTAAAGACGCGACATAGTGAAACAGGACGTTTAAAGTGTAGGAAATGTTAGTAATTTTTGATGACTAATTTGACGATTAGTCATCATACATTTTTAAAGGTAAATAGGTTCTTTATGAGTCATCATAGGTATTCTTTGTTAGTCACGCTGTTTTGATACACGTATAATCAGATCATTGATAATGATCATAGATGGCATTAGTCATCCATATTTCATAAAAAATAATCAAAATAGTTTTGGAAATATTTATGTTTTTTTTCATTCACATTAAAAATAAATGGATACGCAAAATAAAAAATAATAAGAATCATCAATATCATGCTCTTGTAGGTAAACGAAAATAAGTTTGCAGAATTTAATTATTTCTTTTATTCCTTTTAGTACGTCCAAATATTATTTTCGACTATAGGTAAATAACTTAGGCTTTTTTTGTACGTACAGCCACACATCAATTTAAACAAAATTGTCAAATTTCTTCAATCGACTCTCACCTTAATGTCAAACACGTTTGTTACATTATTAATTTAGGAAATTTGACGGATTGTGGTCACATGATGTTTTTTTTTATTTATTCAAGAATAATACATAAATATTAATAACATGCTTTCTGCCAAAACTGCGAAACAAGTTTGTCGGCAGTAGTTCTCGTGGATTCATTATTACAATTATCTTACAGACACATTTTTATTATAATAATATTATCTTAATATGAGCCGTGTGGTCCCCGGCAGAATAGAATAGGCCACCCTCACTCTTACCGAGGTGTCGTAAAAGGCGACTAAGGTAAAACTGCTGGCATGATCATCAGCACCCAGAGAAGGAAAACTCTGCATTTATACCAAAACCCTCGCCAACCCGTCTGCCAAGCGTGGTGAGTATGGCAATTACCCCATAATTGCAATTACCCCAATTAATGTGATTGAGGGAGGCCCGTGCCCCAGCAGTGGGGACTTAAATGGGCTGATTATGATGATGATGATGATGATCTTAATATAATATAGCGTAATATGTTATAATATATTTAAACCGCTAAGTTGCACGTTTGTATTAGATTAATTAATAAATTATATTATAGTAATATCTTAATTTTATATTTAATTATTATCAGTTTAATATACTTGATTGTTTATTAATGACTATTATGTACTTTGTATGAAGATCTGTAACCTTTGTGTAAACAAAGGATATCAATCCATTAGTCAATTATGTATCTCAGTGAAGAAATAAATGAATGAAATGGGATAAATGAAATGACAGTATGTAAATACATTTTAACTCAATTACTGATAGGGCCACGTAGGTACATGGTCCTATCAATAATAGGTTTTTCTTATCAAGGGCATAGTGATAGATAATGCTTTTTTAGTAAGCTTTTTAAATGGTTTTTATTGTGTACATTACTAAAAGGTTATGAGGAAGTTCATTCAAGTACGTAGGAGTTAGCCATCGCCTCTCACGTTTGCCATAGTAGTTTTTTACTTTAGGTATGAGCAGTTTAGGTGCCTTGGCTGACCGCGTAGGGTGTGTGGCTGTATGTACAAACAAAACAAGAAACAAGCTAGAACTACAAAAATACTAAACCATAAGATGATCTTGAATTCGTGTCAATAAAATTTAAATGACACTAACCAATGGATGTCGACTATAGAGTAACTTATATGTATACCTACTGGGTCGAATACGCGGCAGGCCCAAGATGGTGTGACGATTTCTATACCTATGCCCATACTTGGGGGAGGTCTTTGCCAACAGTGGGACTCTGCTGACTAATATAAAAAAAACACTATTTTCTATTAATTTCTTTTTTTTTACATAATGGCAGACAAATGATGTACGCTGGTGAAAATTTGCAGCTAGAATAAGGCCGAACAGCTGCTCGGAACACTCCCCATTGTAGATGCGATAGAAGACAAAGGATCAAGCGTGTCGGAAAGAGTCGTCGATAATTCTGACTGCCCTTCGCTGGATACGGTCTAGAAGAAGAAGCTGATACTTAGGAGCTCCTGGAATTTAACTGTTAGTCGTATGTTCACACCTACCAATAGAGTTTAGTTACTTATTCTATTTGGCGCACTTTTAAATTTATGATAATGAACACAACACAACAAAACTCCTTCAAAAGAAGAGCGTACTCTTTTTTAAAAACCCCGGTAAATTAGCGATCTCTCTGATTTCGCGGATGTTCACATCAGATGTTCTGTTCAGAGATGACAGAAGAAGAGAAGGCCACGTTGATTACTTTCCATCAGATAACCCGCTTGCTCGTTTGTCGCCTCTGGCATAAAATCATTACAAAAATTGTGGAATCTCTTGGTTGTATCACAAGTTAGTTAAGAAAAAGGGGCATCTTTTCACATAACTCATTATAATTTTATCAACCAAGAAAAGATTAAGATAAAATAAATATGATGATTAATTACTTTTTATCTATATTCTCGTAGGTACGAACGATGATGTAATCTCTGAAATTCTGAGTGTCACTAATTTACATCATATTATACGTGTTAGTTTAAAAAAAATCTTCCCACGTGGGTTGTGTTAATCCCTATGTTTTTACGAATTTTAAACTCTATTTCTAATCCGCGCCACCAAAGTAATCCTGTGAAATCCGCACTTGAGTCGCCATCAACATCGTCTTTCGTGGTGCGGACTCTAAATACTTAGATCGAAACAGAAATAAAAAACCCCCGACAAGTATTTAAGCAAAAATGTTCATACGTTGCACAGTCAACAGCAGTTTCAATTTATATTCACCTTTGAAACAAAAAAAAAACAAAATCAAAGTAGGTTTATCAGTTCAGGAAGCTGCCATACTACAGACATACATACACACACACACACGGACACGTCAAACTTATAAAACCCTGACGCAAAATCGGTTAAAAAGAACTTTCTTGTATAATTTTTAAGTAAATTTTAATTTGAAAGAGAATTGTATTGCCATTTTGAGATTTATTTCTAGCACAGCGCTAAAAGGTGTGCAGCCGCCATGCATGGCACTAATCAGGTTGGGCCTTCTGCGAGTGGTAGTCGTCCAAACATAGCGCGGCCCCCTCGCGTAGCAGCGGCAGCTGTGTCAATATTTAAATCCTAATATTAAATTTCTTTGTTTAACTAAAATTTAAATGTATAATGTAACGATATTGTGCAAAAGACCTTACAAATCTCAGTGGTCTCTGCGCGTCGTTCAGAAACACTGTTACATCAAGAGCGCATTCTGCAAAATTGCATCTGCAAACCAAAGGAATGTCACCCATAACTCGATGTAATAAGTCTCAATTGCCCAAAATTGATGCTAACGTAACCACGCTTACCGTTGTGTGACAACTTTGTTATTTATATTTTTGACTTGTGAAATTGCGATATTACGTTTGGAATAGATGTTTCGACTTGAAATTCGGTTTACGTATTGGAATTGTGAAGCATTTCACACTTCTTCAAATGTATTACATTCGTGGAATGAGTTACCGAATTGAATAGAAATCATTCATTCAGTAAGTGAAAGGCAATTGATTGTAAAGAAAGAGTGAAAGCAAATAATATTTTTTGATGTTAAAAAACTAAATTAAAAAGTGGAACTCTGTTGATAGATTTTTTTTTTCAATTTATAATAGAGACTTGTTGACATTGTGTCAGAAAATCAGAAACTCAAGCGCGATGCCATCGACTCCCAGAGCTATCTGTTGGTACTGAACTAAGTTGAATTCCAAAACAAAGTGAGGGTGAGCAACTACTTTAATAATACACTTACTGTCCCCGAGCTGGGGCAGAGGCCACAGTGGTCTTCCATCGCGTTCGGTCTTGAGCTTCGCGTTTGACCTCACTCCAAGTCCCGCCGATGTTCTTCCCTCGTCTGCTATAGTACGTCGCCAAGTTTGTTTGGGACGGCCACGTTGCGTTTCCCTTGGGGATTTCAATCCAGATCTGTTTAGGGATATGATCAGAGTCCCTCAGGAGAGTGTGGCGAATCCAGTTCCATTTGCGGCGCTTGATCTGCTGGTCGATCGGGGTTTCGTTGGAGCGTTCCCACAGATGCTCGTTGGAGATTTTCTCCAGCCCAGTACACACCAAGAACTCGGCGAAGACAGCGGTTGACAAAACCTGGATTCGTTGCGAAATGGTTTTGGTGACCTTCCATGTGTCGCACCCATATAGGACCTTGACATGCGTTAATGTGACAAATAATACAAAAAAAAAATGGATTGAATGTAATATACTGTAATTTTAACCTTTATATTTTTTAACGAGTAAATAAAGTTATTGCAAACCTAAACCTTAATTCTTGATTTAAATTCTGACATGTGTACTTATATAGATTTGCATGCCATGTTATGGTTAAGTATCGATCTCTTTTAATATCATAAGATATGTACCGTATTTATGCAAATAAAGATTCATTCATTCATTGATAGCAGTGCAAATTTCACGTTGGACCCGAAAATCTTAAGTTTAATCCTTGGGGTGAATTAAAATAAATAATAATAAAGTTATGTTTTTTTTTTAATTTTCTATACTAACTAGTTGGGAGATGAAATGGTATATACCTATATGTTTGCCTAAGCACACACCCATTATATTGTTTCAAATTAGAACATTTTCAGTATTAGATGAGACTGTATCTAGGTACTGTAATGAAATTTAGACTCCCTTTTCCGCACTTAGACTCTCTTTCGTTCCATTGTACGTCTAGGTACTGTCGGAAGCATCTCCCAGTAAACCCAGATCCCGAATAATTTAAATAGAATCCCATATAATTATTATTACATTTCGGGCGCCGGTTTTCCGTGTCTTTGCTTTGCCATAATGTAAATTTTGGTCGTGTGGTCCCAGCAGAGTAGAATAGGCCACCCTCACTCTTACCGAGGTGTCGTAAAAGGCGACTAAGGTAAAGCTGCTGGTATGATCATCAGCACCCAGAGAAGGAAAACTCGGCATTTATATCAAAACCCTCGCCAACCCGTCTGCCAAGCGTGGTGAGTATGTCAATTACCCTTCATGTGATTGAGGGAGGCCCGTGCCCCAGCAGTGGGGAATTAAATGGGCTGACGATGACGATGAATGTCAAATCACACAACTTTAAATATTTTGAAAATGTTTTAATATTCGCAAATTATGTTTTTTACATTCCCGCTTTACTAATTCTTAATAATGAAGTTTAGTGTTAACGTTATAAAAAATGATTTTTTTTATCACTCCAAGGTTTTACTTAATTATTTATGGGGTTGTTATCTATCAGACGATAAAATATTGATACCAATAATATTGGTTTGAATTCTAAACATAAGTAGCAAATTCTTATCCGATAACAGATAATTTACCAAGTTTATCTACACAATATTAGCGATATTAACTCATTTCACCTCCAGCAATCAAGTTGACAGGTGGTAAAAATGAATTTGTTCATTTTGACTATCTTGGTACTTACAGTGACAATCAATGCCGATAAAAAATCATTTGACGGCTACAAAGTGTACCAAGTGATTCCAAAAACAGACAATGAAGTAAAAATCCTGGAGGATATAACTAAAGTTGGGATTGGTGAAGCTTGGAATGTGAACTTCAAAGTCAACGATGACGTCAGAGTGATGGTGAAGCCGGATATGCTACTAGTATTTGAAGGAACTATGGTTCGAGGAAATATGCAAGTTAAGACTGTTATTGAAGATGTGGGAAAGTAAGTGGTGTCGTATTATTCTTCAATGCATAAAATATACATGAATATACACCGTTATTGTTTTAACGTTTACATCCCGAAAACCTCATAGTAGGTATGATGAATGAAGTCCATTTAGCATGTTATATTAACAAAATAAGTGGCGAAAATCTGCTGTTTCATAAAAACAATAATGATAGAACAGCAGATTTTTTTTCGCCCATTTTGTTAATTTAACTAAATTGCTAAATGGCCTTTATTAAAAATATGTACCTGTTAAGAGGTTTTCGGGATGTCAACGAAAAAATAAAACGGCGTATAAATATTGTACTAAACGTCAGAATTCAATTCAATTCAATTTATGCAGATAATAATTTTACACGAATAATACATATTTAAACCTATTAGAATAAGGTCGGAGATAAATACAAATGCCTGAACTATTGTAATAAAATTGTGTAATATTAACTCTTTATCTTAGCGTGTAATTCTCAGTGGCATCCAAAGCTATCGCTTCGAACCGCTTTTCTACTTTGACTCCTCCACCTCGCACGGTCTTGTGTAAAATAGATTCCATACAATAACTTTTTGTTGATAAAGTCGAGGACGTTTTTCATGTGGTAGGTGGCAGACGAGCAGACGATTCACTTGATGCTAAGCAAATGGCACCACCTACTGACATTCGCAACAACAATGGAGCTTTATTGACCATATGTGAATTGGTCCATATAATTTATTTATTTTGATTTTGATTTTAGTAAACAGACCTTAGTAAAGTTTTAAGTTGTATCTTAAATTTGAACACTGGCTTCATTTTCAGAGCAATCGACGAACAACTCAAACCCAACATCGTTTCTCGCAGTAGCAGATTCCATGGCATGGACTGGGAAAATTACCACAATCTAGAAACCATTGAAAGGTGGATGACCGAACTCGCCGCTGAATACCCTCATGTTTCTAATGTTACAATGGGAACAAGTGTTGAGGGCAGAAATATTAGAGGAATCATCATTAACTATAATCCTAACAAGGAAAAGCCTGTTGCAATTATCGAAGGTACTTTGCATGCGCGGGAGTGGATCTCACCTGCTACGGTAACGTGGATCATTAAAGAGCTTCTGACTAGTACTGACCCTGATGTCAGGTTGATGGCTGAGAACTTGGAGTGGCACATCTTCCCTGTTGTAAACCCTGATGGATACGTCTACACTTGGAATATGGTGAGTGTTTGGGGAATCACTCAATATTCTCCTTCTTTTTATCAGAAAATGACCCAATCCGGGGGGAAAGAATTTATAGGTTGGCAGCGCACTTATTACCCCACTGTTGTCGCGGGTATCTTACCATCAAGCGATCCGTCTGCTGGTCTGCTACCTATCACATAAAATAAACTAATAGTTCTTTCGATTTTCGCGTTGCATTATAACTACAATGTATCAATACGGGGTTTAACGCGATATTTATTATGTGCACTCACATATTTGGCTCGACGTTTCGGCTACGTTACAGCAGCCGTGGTCACGAGCGGACTGGCGGAGCACGGCGTCGTCTGCTGGGGCCGGGCTGTGAATCTTCGGACACCCTCACATTTTTTGATATTAATTCGCCACTTGATGAATCGTCAGTGAAGCTACTCCGACACACTACACTAACAGTATCGGTGTTTGTTTGCGTTAGTAACGGCCTAACACGGGGTTTGCACTTGTTAATTACTGGATTCCATGTCGATGATAATTTAAATCCATCCTCCCGATTGAAAGTCTTATACTTCTTGATCTCAATCGCTTCACGTACTATCCTGGTATGATAATGACGATCGGTGGAGAGGATTTTCGGGTCATGGAGTTCCATCCAATGATTAACTCCCATTTCCAGTAGATGTTCTGCTATTGCCGATTTATTCGCTTGTCGATTTTTAACAGCTGCGATATGTTCCTTGACACGTTCTGCAACTGACCGCTTCGTTTGTCTAATATAAGAACTACCGCAGCTACAATCCATTTTGTAAACACCTGGAGTCTGAAAAGGTATGACATCTTTTGGTGATCGCAGTTGTTTTGATATTCGACATAACGGAGTATATACAGTCTTTATGGAGAAATTCTTGAGTACTGTTCCAATTTTGTCCGTTACGCCTTTAATATAGGGCAAAAATGCTGCCTGGCGGTTCACCTCTGGATATCTTTCCCTTCTCTTTTGCCTGCTCAACAGATGCGGCATATTATATCCATTCCATTTAAGTACCTCCTGAACATGGGCAAGCTCAGATTGGAGAAGTTCAGGGTCACAAAGGTTACGAGCTCTATTATTCAATGATGATATAACTGCTTGCAAATGCCGAGGATGATGATGTGAGGAGTTCTTATATTGGACAAACGAAGCGGTCAGTTGCAGAACGTGTCAAGGAACATATCGCAGCTGTTAAAAATCGACAAGCGAATAAATCGGCAATAGCAGAACATCTACTGGAAATGGGAGTTAATCATTGGATGGAACTCCATGACCCGAAAATCCTCTCCACCGATCGTCATTATCATACCAGGATAGTACGTGAAGCGATTGAGATCAAGAAGTATAAGACTTTCAATCGGGAGGATGGATTTAAATTATCATCGACATGGAATCCAGTAATTAACAAGTGCAAACCCCGTGTTAGGCCGTTACTAACGCAAACAAACACCGATACTGTTAGTGTAGTGTGTCGGAGTAGCTTCACTGACGATTCATCAAGTGGCGAATTAATATCAAAAAATGTGAGGGTGTCCGAAGATTCACAGCCCGGCCCCAGCAGACGACGCCGTGCTCCGCCAGTCCGCTCGTGACCACGGCTGCTGTAACGTAGCCGAAACGTCGAGCCAAATATGTGAGTGCACATAATAAATATCGCGTTAAACCCCGTATTGATACATTGTAGTTATAATGCAACGCGAAAATCTAAAGAACTATTTAACAAACCGCTAGGGGTCGGATATTGTGACAAAAATAAAACATCTAGAATTCCTTCGGAAAAAACGGGCGCGTTTAGAAACGAACTTGATATTTCTAATGAAATGTCGGGACAGTGCAATCATACCTACGTGTGTTCGTATTAAACCGCGTAGTGATATCGCGCATTCGAAGAGAATTTTAACAAACGCGAGTGTTAGTCTGCTAAAGCAGTTGATACGGAATTGCCACAGTGTAGTAGGTGGTGTATTGAGTGAATTGTACACGTCACATCAGGAATGCAGTGTGGTGTTATCTAGTGAGGACTTTGATAAGTGTGATCAAATTACGTATCTACAAGCGTCTAAAACGTATGAGTTTTGTAAAGCCCGCCATGAACGCAAATTCGATCGTTTGTGTTCTCGCCAACGTCGTGGGTTGGAATCGCGGACACCCACTAGCGATGCGATTATTACAAACTCAACTGAACACATGGAACGCACAGTAATTAACTTATCGAATGAGGTACTGGATGAACCGACGAAAAGTGTACTGGCTAAAGGGATGAACTTTGCTATGACACCCCAGCGAATTCCCCATGAAGAGATAATGTGTAGCCTGGAACAAGTGATTATACGCAATAAAGTCCCACCTGCAGATGCGGATATAATTAGGCAGGATGTGGCGGTCATATTGCGTAGGTCTAAGCTACCTAAAAGTAATGTTACTACAGAAGAGCGTCTAGCACTAAAAGAGTTGCGTAATAACGACAGAATATTAGTGCTAAAGGCCGACAAGGGAAACGCCACTGTAGTAATGAGTACTGAAGATTATGTCTCCAAAATGAGGATTTTATTAGCGGATACCAATGTGTACAAGCCTGTGTCCTATAATCCTACTGCCAGAGTTACACGGCGCATTCGAGCCCTTATCTATGAGCACAGAGATATCTTTACGGAAGACGAGTACAGCTATTTATACAAGCCAAAAACTGTGCAACCTCCCAAACTTTACGGACTGCCTAAAATACACAAAAGTAACGTACCGTTACGGCCCATCGTGAGTCAGATTGATTCGCCGACCTACGACTTGGCAAAGTATGTTGGTGGAGTGCTGCAGACCTTAGTTGGGAAAACACCGTCATACGTAAAAGATTCGTACCATTTTAGGGACATCGTAAGGAGTATACGGTTGGAACCTGGAGACATTTTGGTGAGTTTCGACGTGGAGTCCCTCTTTACGAACGTCCCGTTGAAGGATTGCCTGGAAGTGATCAAGGGTAAGCTTTGTGATGCGGAGTTACCGAAACAGTATATTGTTCTGATTGAAAATTGTTTGGACGGGAATTACCTTTTATTCAGAGAACAGTTTTACCTCCAGATCGACGGAGTTGCAATGGGTAGCCCACTCGCACCGGTCATTGCAAATATCTGGATGGAACATTTTGAAAACACAGCCCTAGCCACTGGTCCTCAAACTGTGAAACTCTGGAAGAGGTACGTTGATGACGTTTTCTGTATTATCAATGGTGGCCAGCAGGAAGTCGAACAATATATGATACATTTGAATTCGATCCACCTGAAAATAAAGTTTACCTACGAAATGGAAAGGGACCGATCATTGGCTTTCTTGGATGTGCAGATTAGAGTGAAGGATGACGGTACATTATCACATGCTGTTTACCGGAAACCCACGCATACGGACCGATACCTACACGCCTCCTCACATCATCATCCTCGGCATTTG
Source organism: Marasmia exigua (assembly GCA_019059595.1). Classification (NCBI taxonomy): domain Eukaryota; kingdom Metazoa; phylum Arthropoda; class Insecta; order Lepidoptera; family Crambidae; genus Marasmia; species Marasmia exigua. The sequence continues at coordinate 20,351,857 of CM032477.1, read as the reverse complement.
CAAGCAGTTATATCATCATTGAATAATAGAGCTCGTAACCTTTATGACCCTGAACTTCTCCAATCTGAGCTTGCCCATGTTCAGGAGGTACTTAAATGGAATGGATATAATATGCCGCATCTGTTGAGCAGGCAAAAGAGAAGGGAAAGATATCCAGAGGTGAACCGCCAGGCAGCATTTTTGCCCTATATTAAAGGCGTAACGGACAAAATTGGAACAGTACTCAAGAATTTCTCCATAAAGACTGTATATACTCCGTTATGTCGAATATCAAAACAACTACGATCACCAAAAGATGTCATACCTTTTCAGACTCCAGGTGTTTACAAAATCGATTGTAGCTGCGGTAGTTCTTATATTGGACAAACGAAGCGGTCAGTTGCAGAACGTGTCAAGGAACATATCGCAGCTGTTAAAAATCGACAAGCGAATAAATCGGCAATAGCAGAACATCTACTGGAAATGGGAGTTAATCATTGAATGGAACTCCATGACCCGAAAATCCTCTCCACCGATCGTCATTATCATACCAGGATAGTACGTGAAGCGATTGAGATCAAGAAGTATAAGACTTTCAATCGGGAGGATGGATTTAAATTATCATCGACATGGAATCCAGTAATTAACAAGTGCAAACCCCGTGTTAGGCCGTTACTAACGCAAACAAACACCGATACTGTTAGTGTAGTGTGTCGGAGTAGCTTCGCTGACGATTCATCAAGTGGCGAATTAATATCAAAAAATGTGAGGGTGTCCGAAGATTCACAGCCCGGCCCCAGCAGACGACGCCGTGCTCCGCCAGTCCGCTCGTGACCACGGCTGCTGTAACGTAGCCGAAACGTCGAGCCAAATATGTGAGTGCACATAATAAATATCGCGTTAAACCCCGTATTGATACTTTGTAGAAATAAACTAATATTAGGGGATAAAGTATGAAATTACCGAATTCTATGGATTTTCTGAGGAGCTGTGTTACCCATACAATTCGTATTATATATTGCAATGTAAATATTAATACTGCTGTTTCATACAAAACTGCGCTTTAATGGAGAACGTTTATATACATTTAGAATAGGTTTTCAGATAAGAGCATTTATTTTAAAAAGTAAATAATTTTCATCATTCTTAACTTTTTTGCCAATCTAACAAAAAAAAATCACTTTCAAGATTTATTTTTTCTATATCAATAATAGAATATGATCTAATCTGTACATTAGGAAACTTAGAAATATAATCATTTATCAAAATAAAAATATTTTAGCTACAGTAACTTTTTGGTTGTTGTAGGAATTATTAATCTTGTTGCATCTAGGAATTGTCAACTGAATCCGTACAACACCAAAATTCGCCGAAAAAAAAAGAACACCAAAATTTGCCGTTTTATGTGATTTGTTTCTGAGTACAACTTTCATGAAAACAGTGCTAAGTCGTATTGCCATGATTCAAGATAAATTTGTAATTTTTGTAAGATCAAGAAAATTATGTCTTTTTTTTTAAATTAGGCTTTGTGGCTTAGCGGTCTTCTTTTACACCAGGTTACAAAAGTAATCTTGGATTAACTGAGTCTAAGTTATCTGTCACAGAATTCCTTAATAGTCTTGGCTTCAGACTTCATACGGGCGCAGTACTAGTTGGCTTCAGTCCAGCCAATGAAGATTACTATAGCCTCACTCTTAAGATTTAGAATGCTATCCATTCAAGTAAACTAGGAACCTACTCTTGAAGCTTTTGAGATCTACAATTGGTCTGGTTTAGTTTTACGATCTTAAATCTCAAAAAAAAATGTAGGTAAAATATCGACAATGTTCCCGGTACACCACTTTTCGACCTTAAAGTATTGGAATAAGGTCTAAAAGTAGTCTACCGGAAACTTTGCCGGAAGTGCAATAAAAGTCTTGAAATCTACTTATTGCTTAAAAGTCACTATCTATCACTTTAGTCCCTTTGGCTTTATCATGATATCGGTGACAGCAGGACAATGTTATACGTAAGTCACACGTTTGTAAGAGACTAAACGTGCAAAATTATTAGCGATCTCTCTGATTTTGCGGATGTTCATGGGCGGCGTTGATTACTTTCTATCAGGTGACTCGCTTGTTTGTCCGCCTCTGGCATAAAAAAAAACTGTACAGATTTTGACATCAGTCATTAATGCAAAAGGAGTATATTTTCTCATAGGCAAGTGGCAGATGAATAGACGGGTCATCTGATGGTAACCAATTGCCGCCGCCACGTTTTCCTCCGATTGGGTCTTCGATATCTACCCTCACTCCCCAGTTGAAACATACCGCAGGTGCGGTATTACGCCGTTTTTCTAAAAATGACGAGATTATCTCAATGTCTTGTCTTAAAATAGACATTTCTTTAATTTTACAGAACAGAATGTGGCGTAAGAACAGAAGCAAAGCTAATTCCACATCTTGCGCATGGTTGGGGATAGATGATGATATGAGCAATGGCGTAGACTTAAATAGAAACTTTGACTTCTTCTGGAACAGTAAGTAGCCATTATTATCCCATTGTACGGAACAGAAATGTTTTATTCTCACATTAAGGTAAATTTTCGCTTGCACAGCAAAAATCATTTGTACCAACATACCGTTTTAAAAAGATTCGCTGTGTTTCGCTGCGTGAGTCAGGGCACCGGAGGCCTAATCCGGTAGAAAGGGGGGTTTAAAGGTTTGCAACGCACTTTAAACTCCACTGCTGTTGGGTGTCCGTCCATGGGCGGCGGCTATCGCTTACCATCAAGTGATCCGTCGGCTCGTCTGTAATCTATCACACAAATAAAGAAGAAGAATAATGTCAATTTTGTTGTTTGCTTTTCAGCTGTCGGAGCATCTTCAGAACCTTGTTCAAACTCCTTCGCTGGACCCTATGCAGCATCAGAACCAGAAACAAAGGCCATTGCCAGCTACGCCATGAGACTTATGCCAAGGAATATCGTCTATTACCTATCATTCCATTCGTTTACTCAGCTGTTTATGATACCTTACAGCCACGTCACTGTACATACAGTCTTTCCTGCCAACAACCATGAGCACTTGGTAAGTAGAAACAGACCTTCAAGAACAAAAACGTCAGTGACGTTCTAACACCACGTAAGTAATTTGTAGGCGGTTTTGACGTTTTGATGCCATTCGCTAGAGAATCGATAGACGCGTCATTTCGTCCTATCAGAATCGAGATACGACCAATAAAAACCTTTAAAATTATGAAAAAGTAACAGCACGGAAGTCATAAAATGACCTACGCTTTGAGATGACCACGTAAGTCACAATTTAGTTTTTTATTTTTTTACTAGTTTGCTGGTAGCAGTTATGACATTTCTATGCCATTCGTTAGAGACTTGGAAGGCGGCTCGTTTTTATCAATCAGAATTCAGTTACGGCCATCAAAAACCTTTTAAATGTTGAAAAGATAACAGAACGGAAGTCAACAATTGAATTCTAATGGAAATAGCACGTAAGTCTCCGTTCAGTTTTTTGGCTTTCCTGAAAAGTTACTTAAAATGACCTACGTTGTGTTAGAACTTTACTGACGATAAGTAGAGTGAATCCAATTTATATGACAAGTCTTCTAAGGTGACGCATTCAACGTAACTAGCACCGGCATTAAATTTTTATTCACTGTCGCGATTATGAGACAGTTAAAAAAAAGTACAACAGTGCATCTATAAAGGAAAATATCAAGATTTTTTGTGATGTACTTGTGTAATGTTATCTTCCTAATAACCATTATTCTTATTAGTTGCCTAAAGTGGCCACTATTAGCAATCAGAAAAATTATGGTAACTTACTTATAAGAAGAAATAATGACATCATTTTGTCACCGTTAAGGCGACGGGTAGCCCTAACTAGCAACACTAATAGATTTAAATTGTTAGCTACTAAACCTGGTCTATTTTAAGCAATATCGGAGCGGCAGTCTCTAAACAAATATTACCACTATTTATTTAATAATTATGCACTACTTTTTGATCTGTTTTTGTCTTGTTTTACTTTTAAACTTGAAATTTGGATTAACGCCATAAGTGGCCGTTATTGGTGGTAATTCAAATTTCGAGTACAAAATCAGACACAAAAGATAAGTATAAGTATTAAATAAATAGTAAACGTGTTTTCCGAGGGGCTGCAACTTCGAAATTGTTAAAAAGATATCCGGTTTAGTTGCTAACAATTTCAATCAATTGGTGTCGCTAGTGAGCCCTATCCGTCACCTTGAATTATTTTTGGGATTAAGGGCAGAGGAGCAGACGGATCACCTGATGGTAAACGATTGCCGCCGCCCATGGAAACCCGCGATACCTACCAGTGGAGTCATAAGTGCGCTGCCAACCTTTAAACCATCCTTTCTCCAGATTGGGCCTCCGGTACCCACAGCACAGTGCTGCTTCACATCGGTTTTCTGTGTACTTCTTAAAAAATGCCTCATTAAATTTACTATTTTACTGTTGAGTGAGAAATGCTAAGTGCATTTTTAATATATGTAGGTATTAGTTGACTACAAAAACATTATTTAACTTATATTAACAATTAGAAAACATCCGAAACTGTGTCACTTCGGTATAAAGTGAGTTGGGTATGAGCACAAGTGTGTACGCAAACACAAGTAGTGATTGCGTGCATACTAGTGCTGTTAAATATTACATCTAGCGTCTAATTGAATACTTTCGATTAGGTAATAATCCTCATCATAGCGTGTAATTCCCCCAGAGCTGTCGCTCGGGGTACGCTTGGTCCATGATTCTTGATTTTGGGGAGTCTGATAATTACAATGACCGAATGATCGACTGCCGTCTGACCTTCGCACCCCTTTGACAAGGGAACCAGACCAACTGAATCATGGTTAAACGTTTCCGAAACTATCCGAAACGTGCCGGTTTCCTTACGATGTTTTCCTTCACCACGGAGCTAATGGTAGAAAAACGCACAATATTTGAAAGATCCAGAGGTGCCTGCTCGGATTCGAACCCTACGATAGCTCATTAGGTAATAATAATAGCTGTGATTGAATTACCGAGAGAGGTTACAACACAACATCACATAGCTGACTCCGAGATAGGTAGCTCAAGCACCTATGTTACGGATATCAAAACCAATATAATACATTTAATACTTTTCTTTTGTAAATACATATAATACACAGAAATACCAATACAAACAGACATGTTCATTACACTACCACCGATCTAAACGGGTCGTCTAAGGGGTAAAGATTAATTCTTGATTTTTTTAGGACACTGATATTAGCTCTCCACGGTGCAATTACAACGGAAGCGATGTCAGGCATCACCTCCGTTGGGACTGCCATATGGCCCGCGAGATGCTTCTTCACTCACTTTCAGATTACTACCAAAACTACATTTTGTTCAAGAAATCACCTTAATTGGTCTTCAAGCTACCCAGGGTTTATCAATGATGCAGTCTCCTCCTGCTCGTACTGGCTGAATATTTCATTTTTAGTAAGGCCATGGAACTAGAAAACGAAATGTGCCATTTCCGGAAATGGCGACGTCATTCTGTGACGCGCTGAGTCGCCATCAACATTCAAGTTGGAGCTTAAAGGTCATAGACAGAAGGAATCTCTAATTCTAGTTCCGTGTTTTTTCAAAGGGACTTCTTTCTGGCGCGGACTCAAGTCACTATTCAGTGGTTATTGGAATAGTCCCAATAAATAGTAGATATAAGAAAAAGATCCCCACGAATTACCTCTTCCTTTTTTCAAGTTGGTTATTTATAGTAGGTAATCGGTAATTTTAAAATGTCTTATTTTATTTCACTTGTTCTAGATGGAAATAGCGAAAAATAGTGCGGCGGCAATTCAAAATAGATTTGGGACTAACTACAGGTTTGGAATAGCTGCAGAGGTATTATGTAAGTTTGCTAAAAAATGATTCTGTTTTAAAGTAAGAAACTCATTTTAAACATTTCATGAACAAGTAAAAGTTACGAAATAAAGACGCTTTACCGGTACCTGTAGGTTTTGGCGCTGCATCAGTGAGTTACTGAGGTCCTGCCAATTGTGTCTCTGTTCATCTTAAAACTAAAAAAATATTTCACAACATCACATTCATTGATTTGACTCCGAGAAAGGTACGTACTTACGTAGGTCGAGCACTTGTGTTATGGAAATCAAAAGCAACAGCGGACACACGAATATATACATTAAATACTTTACTTTTGTAAATACATACCTATAATACACAGAAAACACCCAGACCTATAAAAACAGATATGTTCATCACACAAATGTTTGTACTGAGCGGGGATCGAACCCGCAACCGTTGCACCAGTGGCAGCGTTCACTACTACTGATCCAAACGGGTCGACATGACTAGCAGTAACTTTTCTGTTATAACAGAAATGTATACATCTCCTCTCTTAACATTCATAGTAGTGATGTTATTTGCAAGACGATAAGAAAAGATTTGGTAAACAATAAATCTGATTATGACTATGCTTAAGACATTTCTTAGGTCTCCAGAAATCGTACAAACAAAAACAAAACGCTCATCGAGATGAATTTGTCAAGTACAAATCAAGAGCTTATTTAAAAATAGATATTTGCTATAGCAATTTTTGCAGAAGACAATATTATAAAAGACTACCGCCAGCTCAAGATGAGTCAAGCACTTGCAAAATTCATCGGCTTAGTATTCAGATATTCAGTAGTTTTATTCGAAGAATAGCCACCTAGAACGAGGAAGATATCGGTTCAAATCCTGTCTGGATACGCGAAATTTTTTTTGAGTGTGTTATTTTAATTTAAAATTTCTTTTCCAGACCTCTTGAGTGGATCCAGCTTTGACTGGGTGAAACAAAACGCCAATGCTAGTGTCTCCTTACTCATAGAGCTTCGGGACATGGGAGAGTACGGCTTCCTCCTGCCTGCAGACCAGATCATTCCCAATAACCAGGAGATGATGGACGCTATGATTGAAATGGATAGGACCACGAGACGTTTAGGATACTATTCTAGCTCTTCTACAGCAGTTCTTTCTATGACTCTTCTTCTTTCAGTGTTAGCTTTCAACTTTTTAAAGTAGATGATATTATTTAAATACAGCATTAATTGTAATAAGCGACTAATAATTGTTATAACACACCGCGAGCTAGAGTGTTTCTTAACAACCTGTGGTCCGCAGACCACTGGTCGTCCTTGAAAGAATTTGTAAGGGGTCCATGGAGCCACTCTTATTGACTGATATTAAAAATCGAGCGAACATAACGCGGCAATAAATGCCGTGTGAATTTGTATTGATCTGGATGGTCTGTGGCCAGACAATAATTTGCCAAAATAAGATATGCAACCCGTATTATAGGTACCTTCAAGGATTAGAGTCCAGATTGTTAAGATACAAAATGTAAATAATTTTTAATAAAGTTTTATATAATATACACGTTTTTATCCACAAAAAACCTTATCTGGATTAATTTGCCTACACGCTTCGTATAATTTGCGATAAAATTATACCAACTTTAAAGTAGATAAGTTAAAATTACCATTTTGATATGGATAGAATACAGCGACACACGCAAACAATGAACGACATTTATGTCAAAACCCATAAAAACGAACTATAAATATTGCACTAGCAAAGAAATTTTGTATGTTTTCAGAACAATATTAACTACCAACCTTGATCTCAAGAGTTATGATTTTTTTATTTGATTCACTGAAACTAAGGGAATCCATACATTCTTTCTCGTGACTCGATATTAGCTAAGGTCGAGTTTAGCAAAATCCGTTGACGTGCGAGCGTCAGCCCGAATTCTAGAAGTTGGTTAAAATAAAATAAATAAAAATAGAAATGTTTTAATCAATTTAAGTCCATACAGAACAGTTATTAATGTGAAACATTATGTAATCTACCGCTGATTCGTAAGGTCAATTTCTACCTTGAAGAATCAGGAAAAAACTCTGAAGTTACTATTTTCAAATAATATGGTACCGAATTACAATTTCCATCCTTATAAAAATTATGATTAGAGTGACAGTATGATATACAATGCTTATAATCAGTATCGTTTAGATAAATCTTCAAAGTAAAGTTATCAAATTATACATTTAAAGGATAGTCGAAGAGATCAACGTGTCCAGGAATCCTTATCATTTAAGTAATCATCTACTTTATAGGAGCCTTTCTGCATTAGGCAGTTTTTTACATGCAACTTAAACTTAAGTACCGGTAAATCAATAACTTTTTGATGTAACTAATTAAACAATCTAATGCTCAATCCTACAAATGAACTTCCAATTTTATGAAATCTAAGATTTGGGACAGCAAAGCTTTGTTTATTTCGTGTGTTAAAGCTATGAAAATCTGATTTTTGCAAGTAAAGGTGCAAGTTCTTGCGTACAGGCATAATACAATCAAAAATGTATTGATATGTTACAGTTGAAATATTGATTTCCTTGAATACTTCTTTGAGTGAGTCACGTGATCTAAGACCGTAGATGGCACGGATGGCCCTCTTCTGCAAAATGAAGATGGCTTATAAGTCAGCACCGGATCCCCACAGTAGTAGACCATATGACATTAGACTATGAAAATAAATAAAATCAACCAGTCTCGCTTTTCTAATATCAGTTAGATTCCTTATCTAACTGCATATGCAGCTGAACTAAGTATTTCTGCCAAGGCAGTAAATATGAGGGCTCCATTGCAATTTGGATCCTGGACAAACATTCGTGTGATGAACACTTGTGTTTGTTCGGTGTCTGGGTGTAATATATGTATTTAAGTATATATTTGTGTTCCTCTGTTGTCTGATGTCTGTAGCACAGGTGCTTAAGCTACTTAGTACAGAATCGAGTGAACGTATGAGATGTTAAAAAAAAATGTATCCAGAGATAGGTTCGTTATTCATTACAATATTAATGTTGACTTGCCTTACATTAGACATTGTTTAGATTCCAGGGTACGATTGGACCATGATTCAGGATTTGGGGACTCTGGTAATTACTAGAAAGCGACTTCCGTCTGACCTTAACCACCCTTTAACAGGGGAACCAGACCAACTGAATCATGGTGACACGTATCAGAATCTATCCAAAACATGCAGGTTCCTCATGATGTTTTCCCTCACCGTTGAGATATTGGTAGAAATAAACACATCATGAAGCGGATATCTACATAAAAATAAAGATCAATTACTATCGATCTACTCGTTTGCTTATACAACATTTTTATGATTGATTGGACTGCACAAATAATTTTATCAAGAAAAAGGATAACTTTTAAATATCTTTGATTAATTTTAGCAGATTACTTTTAATTATCACTGTAACTTTAACTAATCACTAAACCTGTGGATTGATTATGACGATAAAATTAATCCTTTGATTTCACTTCACACCTCATTTCTAGAGTAATACTGTAAAAGTCAGTATGTATCTCAAAACAGTATTTTTATTTTTAGCTTTTATAGCTTTTAGTGAAATCAGTTTACGTAGATTATAAGAATTACAAAGTATACAAAATCACCCCCGAAAATGAAAGTGAAGTGAACATTTTGGCTAAAGTAGAGAGCGAGCACCAGTACTTGTTTTGGAATGAACAAGACATCAAAGTTGGGAGACAAGTAAATATCCAGGTTGCTCCAGAGAAGCAAGGGGAATTTGAAAAATTCTTCCTCGACGCTAATATCAAAGCAACAAAAGTTGTAGACAATGTGCAAAGGTAAGAAGTAAACCATCAATGAAGTACTATCAAATAAAACTATTTTTACTGTCCTTAAGATAATTATAACCATTCGAAATACTGACACGAGCCCTCAAGGTCTAGGGCTATGGCGTGGTTTGCGGTTCTACCATTAACTCGGCGGTAAGGGAAAAATCGTGAGGAAACCTGCATGTTTCAGATAGTGACGTGTAATCATTATTCTATCTTTTTCCTCTATTAAAGGGTTGCGAAGGTCAAACGGCAGACGCTAAATTTTAATTAATTTTGATAAAACCTAAATCATGGTCTAAGCATACCTTGGGCTCTTAATTGACAGCTTTGGCCGAAACCAAGATTAACGCTAAAATGAGACAAATATCTGGCACTGGTTAAATAAGGACGGGGCTACATTTCAAGACCTTCGTATCCATAGCTCAGAAGCATGTTTCTATCGAGCAATTATTATGAATGTGCTTGATAAAATAGGGGCCATCGACAATCGTAAGATCCCCTTGAGATTTGAATTCCCTAATCATAACACCTCAAAAACGTATAAAAAACCTGATATTTATTCCTGGTTTTCAGAGTTTGAATGAGTGGTAGGGCGTGCTACTAAGCTTATATATTTGTATTCTCCAATTTAAGACCTGCCTATTTCATCATCATTATTATCAGCATGTTGCAGATTACTTCTAGATATAAGTCTTTCCGAATATTCACCACTCCGATCGATCTTTGGCTAGTCGCATCCAGCTCCTGCTAGCCATCTTGCACAAGTCACTCAGATGGAGTGAACTTGAGGAATCTGATCTACTTCACTGATTGTCATTCTTTCTAGTTCAAGACAATTTGTATCGATTCTAGCCTCATCGATGAACAACTCCAACGCCCAGCAGCTTTCAGCAGGAACATTAGAGATTACGCTTGGGACTACTATCAAAACTTAGATGAAATATACGAGTGGATGAATGCTACTGCTTTAGCATACCCAAATGTAGCTAGCTACATTACCATTGGTACCACTGTTAACGGCAGACCTATAAACGGAATAGTAATAGACTTCAGAAAAGAAACAAGACCATCGCTTTGGAGTGATTGAAGGAGGTCTCCATGCCAGGGAGTGGATATCTCCAGCAACTGTCACTTGGATCATTAAAGAATTTTTGACCAGCACAGATCCTGCAATAAGGGCAATGGCTGAAGATGTCGTGTGGCATATTTTCCCGGTCACAAATCCAGATGGTTACGTGTATTCTTTTACAGACGTAAGTTTAAATTGTTTTATATTTTAAGTAATTCATTAGCTTACTTTTATTTACTTTTATTAGTAAACATTAACGTTTTATTGATTTGACACTAAAAATATTCGATTCCAAACGGAAGGAGGCTAAGTATGGAGGCAATTAAATGTTTGACAAGTTGGTATAATTTTAAAATTGGACGTGTTACATTTTCTGACAGAGATAATGGCGAATCAGAGCAATCATGAAATTTAAAGGGGTAGAAAGTATAGATACTTTAGGAAGTACCTTAGTTTATTTTTGACACACAAACTTGTTCATAAAAGACGCTTGTTTGCCACTGATGTAGTATAAAAAAAAGGAAAAGCTCGTACTCAGTTGTATACATAAAGTGCTAACAAAATAATTCAAAGTAAATATTTCAGAATAGAATGTGGAGAAAAAACCGAAACACAGCTAATTTCACATCATGTGCCCCATGGAATTTACCTGACGATGCAAGCAACGGAATAGATTTGAACAGAAACTTTGATTTTCTGTGGAACAGTATGTATTTGTTTTTATACTTTTTAAAACCTAATGGATCTTAATGGACAACATTTCAAATTGCTAAGCTCTGAAACAAAAAATACCAATTCTTTGTTTACTTTTCCGCTGCTCGAATATATATTTATTCATTTTTTATATTGCTTATTTACTGAGAAAAAAATTAAAAACTAAAAAACGTAAGATGACGTCATCGGACGGCAGAATGTAAAATATTTCTTTGCTTAGCACATTATAGTTTTAAATTTACGTAATGCCAAACTCATAACATGTAACTGTCAAAAAAAAAGACAACTTGTCAATGTTGAATGTATGAATGACGTTGACAATGTTGACACTAGTATTATTTACCTTTGACAGTAGTACCTTTTTTTTATTAAAACAATGATAAGCAAAGGAATATCGCTGTATTCAGCCGTCCGATGACGTCATTTGGCGCTTACGTCTATTTAGAATAAAAAGAATTTCAATAATTATTTTATGCATGAAAATGGACAAATTTTGAAAAAAGAAAAAATATGGGTCTGTTCATTTTATGTCTACTTTCATATAAAAAAACAATATGGACATGTTAAAAATTTGAAATGTTGTCCATTGTCCACTGCTCAATCAAGGCCTCCCCCAAAGAGCTACTGCTGCTAACCATCTTATTAACGATCTCTGGGAGCCTACATGTATAATGAAAACGTCCCGTAATTAAGTAAAATATACCTGTCACATCTAAACAAAAGACGCGCTGCACGTGTGAAAAGGACAGGATTTGGTCGTGAATTCCGTTATGGTTCGTTCTGGGGCTCAGAAATACCAGTGGAGATAAGTAAATTCATGACTTCCCCCAGAATTAGGCCTCTGGTACCCACCCTCATTTGGCAAAATACAGGCGCTCACGGCTATTAATTCGAGTTGTCAAAAATGAGATAAGACGAATTGCTGTTACACAGGTTTTATGAACAAATATGGGTTCATCTAAAAACTTATTAACTATTTTAGCCGTTGGTGCTTCATCGAATCCTTGCTTTGAGACTTTTGCGGGATCTAGAGCATTTTCCGAAAACGAAGCTGTCGCCGTCTCAAACCACATATACTCACTCCAAACTAGAGGGACCGTTTTGTACTACCTGAGCTACCACTCGTTCACTCAGCTGCTATTAGTGCCTTTTAGTCATACAGCTGGTGCAGATGTCTTGAAAGTGGATAACTATGGAGATTTGGTAAGATTTTATGTACTTGTTTTATAATAATAATCCTCCAACCGATTACGGCTACGGCGGCCAATCTCGACAATCAGCCTCGTACGCAGGATGTGTGCACTCTCTATTGACTTACCCTCATATTCCGATGGGACACCAGGGTGACACGAGCGGAGAACGATTGGGCACATGACCAACGGCTTGACGTGCTTTACGAGGCACGTGGGTACAAGACCGCAAACTTCCAGACTCCTGGCTGACACTAAGAATTTCTTACCGAAATCTTAGGTACAATTTTATGGCCTGACCCGGGGATCGAACCCGAGATCTCTTGCGCAGCCGTCGCTTTATAGTGCAACCCACTAACCACTAAGCCACTGAGGCAGTCAGAGACAGGCAGATAATTTTGTTATAATCACGATGCGGCGGCATTTATATTCTCATCATTTAGATCCATCCACAACACCAGATCCATCTGGTGTAGTGGATGGATCTTTGTTTGAAAAGAGGTTCATTTTGGAGACAACATCTGATTTAGCTTTTTAGGTATTTCGAAAAGACAAAGTACTTGCGCGATGTACTCGACACCTAGCGCCATCTATTGGTCAAGTTTGAAACTAATATCAATCCCGAAACGAAGTGAGGGCAGGCCACTAGTCTGTAATAAGAACAAGCTGAACTTTGCTGTTCCTTTCTTACAGTTCGAAATTGCGATCAAAAGTATGGACAAGCTAACTGCGAGGCATAATACGCCTTACGTTGTTGGTACATCAGCTGACATCTTGTGTAAGTAACGTTCTTCTATCTTATACAAAAAAAAAGTTTATTGCAGTAACTTAGTCTTAGTGTGTGTGCGTGTGCGTGTGTGTGTGTGTGCTTTGCTTGTGTGTGTATTCCAGGATTTGGGATATCTGGTTAAAATGAAGCTACTGTCGTCTGATCTTTTCAATCTTTATACAGAGGAACCAAACCAATTGGATGTTGATTAGGATGTGGGTAGCCATAATAATGAGACCGAAACTGAAACATGCAGCTTTTCTCATAAAAGTTGAAATACACTGTTGTCTCTGTCATAGACATGAATAATTCGTTGTCACTAAAGCAGAGTGAGGACCATTTATGCTAGTAACATTCTCAGCTTACGACTCTGCGAGGGACGACATTACCGGGTGTCCTGGTAGGTCGTACAGTGTTGAAGGGCTGTATTGCTCTAGATAGCAGTGAAGCGGCGAGCGCGATTAGCAGTACGGTCTAGCCCCAGCTCTGAGGTTTCCGACCATCGTCAGCCCATTTAAGTCCCTACTGGTGGGGCACGGGCCTCCCTCAATCTCATGAGGGGTAATAGCCATACCTACTCACCACGCTTGGCAGACGGGTTGGCGGGAGTTTTGATATAAATGCAGAGTTTTCCTTCTCTGGGTGCTGATGATCATGCCAGCAGCTTTACATTAGTCGCCTTTTACGACACCTCGATAAGAGTGAGGGTGGCCTATTCTAATCTGCCGGGGACCACACGGCGTGAGTTTTCCGGAAATGGACACCCCAGTGGTTTTAGTTAGGGTTTGAGTCCCTCACACCACCTTGTTCCCTACGTGTAGCAAGGTGACGGCTATGATGGTTCCCCTGTAAAAGAAAAAAGGGCCATTTATACTAGCCGTCATAACATAACACGCTATTCGTTTGGTACTACCTGGACATGATTAAATATATTTTTATATTTATTTATATGTATTTTTAATTGTTATCTGTTTGTGCCAAATTTGTACTTAGCTTCTGTATGCACTGTGTTGTGTTGTGATGTTTATAATATTAATGATTTCTTTCTTTCTTACTTACTTTGTTTCTTTTTTCTTTCTTTCTTTTTTTTTTCTTTCTTTCAAATGAACAAAATTGCAAAACGCTTCAGCAGTTCCTAAAATTAAACATTTTTATATTTAGGGGTAGAGGTCAATATTTAGTCATAAAAATATTTTTACAGATATGGTAAGCGGATCAGGCTTCGATTGGGCGAAAGGCGGGGCTAAAATCCCCATCGTCTTTCTTTTCGAATTACGTGATCTTCAAAACTACGGTTTCCTACTGCCCCCTGACCAAATTATTCCTAACAACGAAGAGGTCATGGATGGTATGGGAGAAATGCACAGATATGTTAAAGAGCTAGGATATTGGCAGCCGCTTCCTAGCCGTGCTTCAATTAATTTTACTAATAGTCTGATATTGTTAGTTGTGACTTTTTTTACTTTAGCCTTCAATTAATAATAGCTTATGATTTGGGCTACAGTTAGCCAAAGCTGTATTGATATAAATGTATATTTCTTAAATTTTAATAAAGTTCACAACAAAGAGTAATATAATAAGAGTCTGCTTAGTTTATATAAAGGATCATAATAAAATAAGTAATCATCATCATAATAATCAAATCATCATAATAATAAGTTAATCACAAAACTTTATTTTTATAAAAAAAAAATCCCAGTGTAAAATGTAATGTTTAATCATCATCATCATCGTCAGCCCATTTAAGTCCCCACTGCTGGGGCACGGGCCTCCCTCAATCACGTGAGGGGTAATTCCCATACTCACCACGCTTGGCAGACGGTTTGGCGAGGGTTTTGATATAAATGCAGAGTTTTCCTTCTCTGGGTGCTGGATCATGCCAGCAGCTTTACCTTAGTCGCCTTTTACGACACCTCGGTAAGAGTGAGGGTGGTCTATTCTACTCTGCCGGGGACCACACGGCTAATGTTTAATAATTGAATTTAATAAATTTAAGGTAAATAAGTAAGTATCAGCCTATATACTGTCTCACTGCAGGCCAAAGGCCTCCATCATAGAAATCGAGTCATCGCTACTATGATGGGGTTAGGCTTAATCACCACGCTTGCCTAAGCCTGGTGATCACAAACCTGAGCTATTTTGGAAAAATTTGAATCGTATCTTTGCTCGACTCGGGAATCGAATCCCGGACCCCAAGATCACGGCCCGTTTGTTAAACCATTAGACCAACGGGACGTAAAGGAAAAAATGTAGTTTAATTCAAATTTAACTCGCAATTAAAATTAAAACGTTTCAAATTTAACCTTTTATTTATTTTATTAAATGACACTTTTACAAAATAAGCGAAAAAATATCACCTATTCCATACAAAATGGAGTATTCACTCGGCAATAGCGGATTTTTTTTTTCGCTTATATTGTTGATCTAACGTGATAAATCGACTTTATTCACGATATCTATTATGTGGTTATTATGTGGTTTTTTCGGGATGTAAACGATTAAAAATAATTAAACGGTGTGTATTATTTTTTGTATAGGTCAATTTACGAAACATGATCACAGATGACGAAATGCCTTATCCTCTATTTGACACACAAAATGGACTCAGACTAAACACATTCTATATTCAATATATGTTTTATTGTATTAAGTCTAAAAAAGAAAAAAAGTATCATATGTCTATATTTGTAATCCCACTGTTGATTCTGATATCCGTAACACAGGTGCTTGAGCTACCTATCTCGGAGTCAGATCAATGTATGTGATGTTGTAAAATATTTATATTAAAAAAAAGCCTTTTCTTCATGAGATTACAAGCGAATACGCTGGCCATTTGTGGCCATCTTTTGTGAACCGATCTGTAGCTTTAATTATCTAGCAAGATTGTTTATACCTTATCAGTAGCATGATTTTCACAAACATCCTTGGCCGACTATGCATTATCAGTTAATTTATCTTATTACTAGTGGCCCGTCCTCACTTCGTTTCGGTACTTAATTTTTTTAAAACCCCGTGTTTCTTTGCAGTTAAAAAAAATATGTTCATAAATTGAAATTTACAAATTATTTATTTTATCGTAAACAACCATGTAAAAAAATGATTATTCTTTTCATTGTAGATTTTTATTGCGTGAGTGAGGGTACCGCGGGCCCAATCCGGGGGAAAGGGGGTTTAAAGGTCAGAATCACACTTGTGACTCCACTGGTGTCGCGAGTGTCTATGGGCGGCGGCAATCGCTTACCATCAGGTGATCCGTCTGTTCATCTGCCACCTATCACATAAAAAAAGATAGGTAAGCGTTTGACCATATTTCACCTGATGGTAAGTGATAATATGCTCTAAGATGTAGCTCGATAACCTAGAAGATACCTATTCACTCGCGCTTTGAAAACCCCCAAATTGTAGCTTCTAGGGAACACCTCCTCAGGCAGCTGATTCCATTGTTTCGCAGTACGAATAAGGAAACAGGATTCAAACCTCTTTGGGCGGACTTTTGGTATTTCTACCAGGTACTGGTGTCTATTGAGGGTCTACCTGGTTCTATTTAGGATTTCAGTTATAGAGGCAGTACCATACCTCTATAGAAAGGAATCTCAAAAATCAGAAACCCCTTTAATTATTATTCTATTTTAAAGATACTATCTACCAATTCCTGTAGTTCAAACAAAAAATAAACGCAACTTTCTTATAACATTCTAACCTACTCCACGCGCAATGTCCCTACATTCCGTAGTTCGCCATGCCCAAAATTCCATGCGATTTGCTTCCACATTTATAATGCGGACGGCTAAGGAATGGCACTCTCTGCCGAGATCTGTTTTTCCTGACCACTATAATCTGGGCATCTTTAAGGCAAGAGTGAACAGGCATCTTTTAGGCAAACGCGTATCATCCTAGACCTCATCGTCGCTTTCCATCAGGTGCGATTGTGGTCAAGCGTCGGCTTGTTGACCAATAAAAAAAAACAAAAAAAAATTAAAATCTAAAATCACTTATATATTAACCAATATAATTTGTTCTATTGCTTCAGAGTTGGGGTACAGGATTCGAGAAGTATGGTAATTACAATGAAGAGACTGAAGTCTGACCGTAGCAACCCTTCGAGGGGGTAACCAGACCAACTGGATCACGGTTACACGTTTAGAATCAGTAAATATTGTGGGTATCCACGATTTTGAGAAACTACCAGAGACATGCAAGTTTCCTCCCAATATTCTTCTTCACCACCGAGTTAATCGTAGAAATATGCAATAGAAATCCAGAGGTGCATGCTCGGATTCGAACCACGACTCCACATATGGAAAGCGCATTCTTATCCACGGAGCAACATTTTATCTCTTAACTAATATTTACTATAAGCCCAAATATCAAATCACACGACTATAAAATCAAATATGACGACTCTTCCATACGAAGTTTTAACCCTCTTTCATGACTCTTACATCCATCATCATCATCATCATCAGCAACCCACACTCGTCCACTGCTGGACATAGGTCTCCCCTAATGCACGCCACTGCTCCCGATTTTCGGCCACTCTCATCCAGCCCACACCAGCCAGCCTTCGAATGTCATCATCCCATCTTGTCGCAGGGCGTCCTACACTACGCTTACCGAGTCGCGGTCTCCACTAAGGACTTTACGGCTCCAACGGATGTCAGTTTTGCGGCTAATATGACCAGCCCACTGCCACTTCAGTCTGTCGGATTACATCATTTCTGATGCGGTCCTTCAGAGATACTCCGAGCATAGCCCTTTCCATAGCTCTTTGAGCGACTTTGAACCGGTGGACTAGTCCAGCCGTGAGTGTCCACGTCTCGGCACCGTAAGTCATTACTTACTTACATACAAATACGACAAAATTTTCTTACGACATTTTATCCCCCCATCATTATTTAAGGGGTTGAATAAAACGAAAATGCTAAAAATTATTGCGTACGATATTCCAGATTCAAATTATCACGTTTTAACCCCCGTTCACCCTTTTATTTTGGATAATTAAGAAAAGCTGAAAAACATCCTGTATGTAAGTGCAAATTCAAATTTTCATGACTCTAGCATAAAATATTGCGAATTTTCCATACAACGTAAAAAACCATTGTCATCCCTTTAGGGGTCAATGAAAAAAATGCAAATTTCCCATTACTTATTTTAATTTTTCTAGCTTTCAATATAGCAATTTTCCCCATTTCACCCTTTTAGGGGTTGTAATAATAAAAAAAACAGCAAAATTTACATTTTTAATAAATAAACTTCTAATTTTCAAATCTCTAAGATCAAAAGTGACAGACTTTCATACCAACATTAACCCCCCCCTTTCACCCTTTTCGGAGTTGAATTTTCAAAAAACTTTTCTTACATAATAAAAAATAAGTATATTCCAAATTTCATGAGTTTTGGTCGAATAGTTTCGGCTGTACGTTGATAGATCAGTAAGTCAGTAAGTCAGTCAGTAAGTCAGTCAGTCAGACAGTCAGTCAGCCACCCGCCGAGGAATTACCTCTTTATTAATAGTATATAGTAGATATAATCATATAACAATTTAGCGGCATTTATATTTTGTACTTATATACTTTATCAATATTTAACTTATCTTTATTAAATCAGATATGGATCAGGGATGTTAAAGAGCTCTTTAACCGTGACTTAACAAGAAAAACACCGAAAACAAATTTTACGTTAAATAATTTCGGAGTTGAAACTTTTTGCGACAGTTTTTTACTCTCTCGTGCTGTGTCTGCTGTCTGTGAAATGTGCAAACAGAATGTGAAGAACACAATACTTCATCATTATTTACGCAAAAACGCTGATGAGTAAAAAGAGGCGAGAAAACTGAGAAGCTGAAATGGTCTTATTTTTGAACTCCGAAAAGACCAGAACCGTCATTTATTGACGAGGCAATCGACGCCAATAAGGTAGACTCCAAATTTGATTGTGCATAATGGAATTTGACTGACACAATGGACTGACGATTTGAAAAAGATGGCTGGTGTGAGCTGGATGCAGATTGCTCAGGACTGGGTTGGTTAGCGGTGTCTAGGAGGCCTACGTTCAGCAGTGGACGGCTATAGGCTAATTGATTGATTGATTGAATGTGATTTAATAGAGATCAATTGGGACTCAGTAATGAGACAATGTAGGCTAGATTTAGAAAAAAAAAACCGAACGAAATCGAATCAGATCTGAAAGTACCATCCCTAAATTGATGATGCAAGGAATGGAAATCGTAGACTTGTATTATCATCTATTTCTAATTCAGTTGACAATTCTCTGAGAATGAAGTCAATCGTGGTTATACTTGCATTCTTAGCTTTAGCTAACGCAAAATTTAGCTATGAAAACTACAAAGTATACAAAGTAGTGCCTCGCTCTGATGAGCAGTTGCAATACTTAAAAGATTTGCAGAAAAAAGAATATTTTGATTTCTGGTCCCCGGTCTATGATGTTGGAAGCGATGTGAGGATTATGGTTTCACCAGCTCAAGAAGTAAAATTTTTGGAGTACAGTAAAAGTGTGGGATTCAACGTCACCGTTGCAATTTCCAACATACAAGAGTAAGTAGTTAATTTTTGTTTCTTTTTATAATTTCACCCGCTCCCTATGCCTGCCTAGTTGTCTTTACATGCTAATCTTGAACATAGATTTAAAATCACCACCACATTTTATTTGAGAATGTAGTGTTGTTTAAAATAATTTTAAGCAAGTCGAAAAAAAAAACGAAACGAGTTTTGGTCGAACAACAGATTGGCACTTTGATAGATAAGATGAAAAAAACGTTTAATCGCATCAAAAACCACACATTCATAGCTGTATATACGTAAGTACAAAAAAATCTCAGAAGAACTTACAATGAGGCATGTGTGCTGTAGTGGTGCGAAATAGCAGTGACTCAGTGAATTGTTTACTCAACGAGCAAACCACTGATTTTCAGCCATTGCCAGTACTAAGGGATGAGCGTGACGTCTCCGCAGTAACAACTTAAACTAACTATTTGATATATTTTATAGCAATATTTTGCAATTTATTCTTAAGTAAATAACACACTTAAAAATTGTGAAGGTGTGGGTTCGAGTCCCGCCTGAATACGAGATGAAATTTTTAAGTGTGTTATTTACTTAAAAATTAATTGCAAAATATTGCTATAAAAATATCAACTATTGATTTAGCAGTCTCATCTTTACAGGTGGTCAAATATTTGTAATAATATTTCCACTGGATATTGTAAATATACCTACAATATTGGTGAGACTATCGACAGCTCATGTAAGATCAAGCACTTACGAATTTCGTTGGCTTAAAAACGCGTTCAGTGGTCTAATTGGTAGAACATTCACCCGGATGTGAAAGGTGTGGGTTCGAGTCCCGCCTTAAACTAACTAAATAAAAGTAGACAAATACAGATACATGAGACTTTAAACATGTATTCTATTACTTATATTAGTATAATAAATAGAAATAGACATAAACAAATATGGGTTATAGCTGTATTGAAAGTAAATGGATAAGATGTGTGTTAAGGTTTCTCACGATGCAGCAGTGGAATTAAAGCCATGCAAGCAACCAGCCGCTGTGTCCAGCTTTCGTCGTTCCAAAAGGATTAATTTTAGATTTTTTAAATAGGTTTGAAACGAAGGAAGCTCATTTCAAAACGTTTATGGGAGGAGGCAAGTTATTCCAGCAAGCAACTACACAGTACTACAGTTTTGTGAATATGAGCTGCTAATGACAATCGTGATGATGTAGTAACGTCTGGCCCAAACTTTGGTCGAGTCTATACTACTTCTTGCCAGTCATTGACCTGTAGTTCTTGTAGATCAGTCTCGACAACACGTCTTTCCAGCAATATATAGATCGGTTGACTGGACATCAGGCCACCTGTCAGCCCTGGTATGCTTTTTTCACGAGACGATATTCTTCCAGTATCTCCAGGTGGCTAAGCCAGCGTAGACGGTGCGCTTTGGTCTCTTTTCAAAGTACTATGATCCTATTTCAGCCTCATCAACGCTCAGCTTACTCCAACGGCATCAGCTCGCTCAGCAACCCACCTGTCCTTTAGCTGGGACAGATACCACAACCTCGAGGAGATCTACGCTTGGCTTGATGAGCTCCAGAGCAACTATCCAGACTATGTCAAAACTATCACCATTGGTTACACATATGAATACCGGCCGATTAAGGGAGTGATTATCGACCTTAAACCTGGTACAAGAGGAGACAGGCCTTTGACAGGTATATGAGGCAGCTTTTTGCAAAATCATTTTGTTTGTCTGTAGACTGTTAGATTATTTTGTATCTCGCAAGATTGTATTAGTATACTTACAAATAAGGTGCATTAAGTTTTTGAAAGATTTATAGGTATACTATCGGAATCAATCAGGACAATATTGCAAAAGGGTGCACGCAAATACTAGTGCTCAAAATTTCGGATTGATACTGAGAATAACTTACAGACACCTGATCCAATTTTTGTCCCTGATCGCGAATCAAACTCAAAGCGCAGTTAGCCGTCTCTTAAAAATGTGACCTAGCTTTTACGGAGCAGCCATTGTTTTCTGATGCTGTTATCTAAACTATACCTATACACATAGATTTGTGCCGTCCTGAGTTCTATGCATATGAATAACGATTACGTACACACCACACCACCACAGTATGTATTGATAGAATGACATGTGTCTCTTAATATTATATTTAACTAGCTTTTGCCCGCGACTTCGTCTGCGTTCACACAATATCTTTATAAATTATAGCCTATGTGTTATTCTGATCTATAAGCTACATTACTGTAAAGTTTCATTAAAATCCGTTTAGTAGTTTTTGCGTGAAAGAGGAACAAACATCCATCCATACATCCATCCAAACAAACTTTCGCCTTTATAATATTAGTAAGGATAAGGATTTATAATATTAGTAAGGATAAGGATGAACATTAGGTTTATGTTTTAAGCAACTTGTATTACATGGATTTTTATTACTGTAGGCATACAGATATTTTTTTATGACATCGAGCGTCAAGGTTGGTCTCATGGATCAGCACCGACTATTGCTGAGCGGCCACCTGTTTGGCACATACAGGGATAATGTTGTCCTACTTTTCGTTATTATTTAAGTCCAGGTTATGTTTCTTATTAAGTTTCCTTATTTTGTATTGTGCTAAATAAAGTTATCATTCATTCATTCATACATCAATTTACTTTTTTTTTCGCGGGTAGGCGTGAAACGGCAAACACGCAAATTTTTGCTGCTCTATTTCAAGTTGGTTTTATAATAAATAAAACAAGTTTAAATAATATAAATTAATGTAATTACGTTCCGTACTTACCTGCCAAGCAATTCCTATAATAATAACACAGTTGACATCACTTTTATTACATCTAACATCACGTTACGTCACAACACGTCTCTAACTGGAGTACACAAAATGGAATCCCTACAACAATCGCTCATGGAAGTAAAGGAGATGTGTGCAGCACGTATGACGGAGTTCCAGGCCAGCTTGGAGCAGGCAGTGGCGACGGGATCTTCTGGACCCACTGTTGCTACGCTGCATACGGACTTCACTGCATTCCGAAGGTTTGTGGTATCCACTATAGAGAGCCTTCAAAAGCAAGTGGAAATACTCGCGCGTGAATGCGACAGGCTGGAGATGGCAGGGAGACGCAAGATTCTGCTTGTACATGGTGTTCCAGAAACCACGGCTGAAGACACAGGGAATGTTTTCCTCCAGACGGTGTCTCGCATGAAGCTGCCGCTCTCAAGGGATGTTTTATCTCGGTGCCAGCGGCTGGGCCGATCATCAAAAGACAAGCCAAGACCGCTTCTTGTCCAGTTCTGCCGGGTTGAGGATCGGGATCGGGTGTGGTATGCCAAGACCACTTTGAAGGGCACCGGAGTAACCGTCTCGGAGTTTCTCACAAGAGGCCGACATAGCGCGTTCCTGGAAGCGCGTAAACGACTAGGGATCTCCAAATGCTGGACACGGAGCGGAGTTATTATCGTCGCAGCACCGGATGGCAAGCAGCACAGAATAACCTCCCTCGGCGAGCTGAATAGGATCTGCGGCCCGCTCACCGGCACCCAGGCTGCGACTACAGGTTCTGCGCAGGATGTGGCTAGTGGAGGCAGATCGAGGCGCAACCGAAAATAGTATATTTTTGGTGGTAACAAAATCGGGTTAGGATATTCTTGTATATAATAACTTCCTTATTGACTTTTCTCCCTGGCTTCTTTTTACCTTCTATAATTTGCACTCTTGTACTATATTCTTTATATTACCCACAAATTGTTTAATATTTATTGCCAAAATATTTTTTTTCCTTCCATACTATCAAAACAAACTTCAATCTTATCTTATGATGTCAAACTGACAGCTGTCAGTTGATGCCATAGACTTTTTTTTTCTTAAATATGTACTATCCTAAGGAACTTATATAAGTTCCTTGATCCTAACCCGATTGCGTGCGTTTCGTTTCACATAGTTCCAAACTTTTTGTTTTTTTTTTTTTGTGATGTGCCGATTTTGTTGTTTTAATTTGTTGTTGTTTTTATTTCTATTTCGTTTTTAATATTCCTTTTTAAATGTTTTTATGACCTATTCTTGCATACTGCTGGCAGGTGGAGGAACGATCTTATTAAGTAATATATATTTAAGTCTATATTATAATACTTATTCATATATCTATATATATTTTATACATAATATTTAGAATTTATTTTAGGTAATATTTAAGAAATATGGATTCGCCTAAAAGTACAAGTGACCAGAGCGATCATTTCCTCTCCTTTTCCTCATCCACAGAAGATAGCTTCCACTCTACTCCCATGCCGCTCTCCGATACCCTCGAAGCTACCTTCTCCGATGTTCCCAAAAATTTTAATATCGTGCATATTAATGCCCAGAGTATCCCCGCCCATTTCCCAGACATGTTGACAGCGTTTGACAACCGAAACATTCACGCCATTCTTGTCTCAGAAACCTGGCTGAACGCATGTCTTCCATCTACCTCCTACTCACTCCCCGGTTTTCAACTCCTTAGAAATGATCGCATTAACCGAGCCGGCGGCGGAATAGCAATCTATGTACGTACCCACATTCCCTGTTCAATCGTTAATGTTTCACCCCCGTCCTCGTCCTCGGATATCGCTCAACATCTCTTCATCGAACTAGAACTTTCCCATACTAAACTTCTTCTCGGAGTCTTCTACAGTCCTTCTCTGCGAGTGGATTATTTTTCCACTCTTGAGAAACTGTTAGAGGATCTGACTCCTCTTTACAGTCACACTTTGCTGATGGGAGACTTTAACACATGTCTTTTAAAAAATGATTCTCGTTCCCATCGCCTTAGATCAGTCATAGACTCGAACAACTTGAACATTCTTCCTCTTAACGCCACTCACTTTTTTCCTAACTGCACGCCCTCTTTACTAGATCTTACTATTGTATCTTCCACCGACCATGTGGCTAAGCATGGTCAATGTCCTGCCGATGCCTTTTCTTATCATGATTTATTGTATTTGTCATACAAAATCCGTCCTCCTAGATCTAAGGCGAAAATTGTCCTACAACGCAACTTTGGTGGCATGAACATAAGTGAACTACGTCATGATGCTGACAGCATCGACTGGTCCCCAGTCTATGATGCTGCTAGTGTCGATGATAAGGTTGGTGCGTTTAATTCACTTACCATTGCTCTTTTTGATAAGCACGCTCCAGTTCGCCCTGTTAAAATCAAGCACGCTCCTGCGCCTTGGCTTACTGAGGACCTCAAATCGCTTATGGATAAAAAAAAACGCTGCGAAATCCCGCTACAAAATGGACCCGTCCGATAAGAAAAAAGAAAAATACAAGTTGCTAAGGACCCCTGCAATAGGTTGTGTAGGGACGCTCAACGACGCCACATCCACAAATCAGTCGAAAATGGAAATCCAGCAAAGGTCTGGAAATTTCTTAAGTCAATCGGAATTGGAAGATCGCGTAGTGATTCTTTCCCAAAAGATATTAATCTTTTAAACAAGCATTTCTCTTCGTCTGCGGCCATTGATAGTGCTGTAAAAACTAACACTTTAAATCATCTGTCATCTCTTCCATTTCCGGACTACTCTCCGTTCGTCTTTAGTCAGTTACCTGATTGTGATGTTAAGAAGAACATATTGTCCATTGCATCTAACGCTGTCGGCAGCGATAGCATTAGCCGTAACATGATCTTACCCCTCCTTGACATCCTCACCCCCGTCATTACTCACATTCTTAACCACTCCTTGTTCACCAGTACGTTTCCTACTGCCTGGAAAGATGCTCAGGTCATACCACTTCCTAAGAAATCCAAGCCATCTTCTCTCTCCGATTACCGACCTATATCCATTTTACCATTCCTATCCAAAGTCCTCGAGAGAGTTATTCATCAACAGCTCAGCCGTTTCCTCTCTGAAAATCAACTCTTCAACCCGCTCCAATCCGGTTTCCGCCCAGGTCATAGTACGGTTACTGCTCTCGTCAAAATTACTGATGACATACGCCATGGTAGGGACAGCAAACATCTCACAGTACTAGCTTTGTTGGACTTTAGTAATGCTTTCAACACCGTGGATTTTGACATCCTGCTTGGCGTGTTGCGTTCTATTAACATATCTCCAACAGTGATTGACTGGTTTCATAGTTATTTGTTTGGACGCCGGCAACGAATCCGTGCTGATGATGTTATCTCTGAATGGTGTGATATTAGCACCGGTGTACCGCAGGGTGGCGTCTTGTCTCCTCTCCTCTTTGCAATTTTCATTAATAACATAACTCATAATCTTACTTCATCCTACCATCTCTATGCAGACGACCTTCAACTTTATTCGCAGGGTAGTCTTGATAACCTTACAGACGTTGTACAGATCCTAAATGCGGACTTGCACCGCATTTCGGAATGGAGCAGCTCGTTCGGCCTCAAGGTCAACCCTGCCAAAACACAGTTGATGATAGTTGGTGGCCCGAGGTTGATTGCAAGGATTGACTGGGGGTCTCTGCCAGCTGTCACTTTTGACGGAGTCCATATCTCCTATAGCAGGAAAGTTAAGAACTTGGGTGTATTTATGGACGATTGTTATCCTGGGATGCGCAAGTGGGAGAGGTCAGTAGAAAAATGTTTGCTTCAGCGGGCGCAATAAATAGACTGCGAAATTTCTTGCCGATACCTACCAAAGTTGCTCTTGTACAGGCTTTACTTTTACCTATTCTGGATTACGCAGATTGATGTTACCTTGACCTCAGTGAAAAACTTCTCGATAAGCTTGAGCGCCTTCAAAACTTCTGCATCCGCATCATTTTTGGCCTACGCAAATATGACCATGTCTCTGAGTTCCGTGCACAGCTTAACTGGCTCCCCATTCGTCGGCGTCGCGACCTTCATGTCCTCTCTCTGTTATATACCGTCTTATTTAATCCTCTGGCTCCAGCTTATCTCAAAGAGCGATTCCAATTCTTGCAACCTGCCGACGGTCGAGAAATGCGGTCATGCCGCAAACTCCATCTTAGCTTCCCTCCTCATTCCTCAGAATCCTATTCACAATCCTTTACTGTTCAATCCATTCGTCTCTGGAACTCCTTACCCCTTCCAATCAGGAAATCACAATCCCTTCCTATATTCAAGTCCCGTGTCAAAACACACTTCCTATCTCTATAAATAGGTACACTGTTTTTTTCCTTGTCTCTTCTTCCTTTTTTTATGTGGTCTGCTCTCTGGTCATTTATACCTATCTATAAGAAATATTTTTATTGAATTTTTGTTATAAATTATCTATGTATATATTATTATTTGGTATGTATGTATTGTTTATTATTATTTATGTAATGTAATAATGTATTAATATATAAAATAATGTATAGTTCTGCCATTCTCAATTTCATTTGTTAAACTACTTTGCACTGCCTTCCCTTATTATTACGAATACGATATCTCTTTCCTCTACCCAAAGGTTGTCTGGAAGAAATCGCTACAAGCGATAAGACCGCCTTATTGTACTGTCTGTTGCTGTTGTATCATGCTTGTATTTTATTTTTGTGCAATAAAGAATATCTATCTATCTATCTATCTATCAATATAATAATTGATAAACGAGTATAACATTACATAACATAAATAAATAAAATAAAATAAAATAAATAAATTAAATATTTTTTTTAATACAGTGAATATCTCAGCAATTAATAAATTCTTCATTAATAACTGAAATATTTACTCTTAGCTGGTTCTTAGTTCTTAAGCAATAAACATGATTAATCCTCTCCTTTATACCAACTTGAAACTATATTTTTCTAATATTCTGTACACATTTAGGAAGACAACTATTGCCTGTCACACAAGCCTCGGCTTAGCATAGGCAAGGTAGTTTTTAAAAATGTAAAACCTTTAATTTGAATAAATAAATATTTTGAATTGAATTGAATTGAATATAATAGCTGCTATTCTAATCAAGCTAAATTTTACGGACAATACCGTGACATAACAAGACCTTTCCTCAATAGCTCTTGTTAAATATACCTATATCACCATAAACAAATTTTATTTAATACTTAGTCCATGTAATTATGTTCATCTTGTAAGAAGTGTTAAAGATCTGCTTCCACTTCTCAGGTATGATTGAAGGTGGTATCCATGCTCGAGAGTGGATTTCACCAGCTACCGTTACATGGATCATCAAAGAGCTTTTGACGAGCAGTGATCCCAGCGTGCGGGTCATGGCAGATGCTATAGTATGGCACATATTCCCTGTTGTAAATCCTGATGGATATCACCACACTTGGGAAAACGTACGTAATTAACTATTTACTACGACCCGTTTGGAACAGTGGTAGTGAACGCTGAATTTGGTCCAAGGGTTGCGGGTTCGATCCCCGCACAGTACAAACATTTTGTGTGCATGAACATGTCTGTTTGTATTGGTCTGGGTGTTTTCTATGTATTATAAGTATGGATTTACAAAATAAAAGTATTATATGTATATATTTGTAATCCCATTGTTGATTTTGATATCCGTAACACAGGTGCTTGAGCTACCTATCTCGGAGTGAGATCAATGTATGTGACGCTGTGAAATATTTATATTTATTTATAATCTAGAAGAGAACAGCGACCCTGCGGACGAGAAAATATGATTTTTTTGACAAAATTTTATTTTGATGCCACATTTTTCAATGATTATTTATACGTTGAATACAAATTCATTAATTTGTTAAAAAACAGGAGCTCTACTATTTTTTTAACATCAATAATTTATTTTATTCTTCTTCAAATAATATTCTTTAAGAAAAAATAATCTAGCCGAAAGCGAAGCAAACACTGCCGTACCACAGTTTCTAAAACCTATTTAGCGTGTTTACATAAAAGCTAACAATAATATAAAGAAATCACAGTAAAGAACATATTAGACATGGCTTTGCTTAGATATTTCATTAATTTTACAGAGAAACAAGCAGCACTTTTCGGTGGGATAATAATATTTACACCGAGTGTTTGATTCGCATCGATTTTATCTTTTTTTTTTCAAAAAGTTTGGGATTTGACTTAATTTATTTAGATTCATAAACATGCATTTTTTTTCACAGCATCGTATGTGGAGAAAGAACAGAAATCCTGCAAACTTTGTACCTTGCAGTCCTAACAATGATACCGGGTACGGCATTGATTTGAACAGGAACTTCGACTTTTTATGGATGTGTAAGTTTTAAATTTTCAGGGCCCTTTAACGGATAAACTCTTACCCTTTTATTATAAAAAACTATTCTGATACCGGCTTTACAGTAGTAGACATTTCATTTTACATAACTTTGTTTTGTTGTCGGAAGTAAAAATATTTTAGGAACGTTTTTAAACAGCAGTAAATTAAAATATTGTATTAAGATGACGGGTAGGGCACACTATCGACGCTAATCGATTTTAATTTTTAGCTACTCACCCGGATCTATTTTAAACAATGTCGGGGTTACAACCTCTCCGCAAACACTTTTACTATTTATTAAATAACCATGCAAAAATGTTGGGTCCAACGCGTACGCGAAAAATTGATTCACGCCAAAAGCGGTAACTTTTGGCGTAAATCATTTTTTCGCGTACAAAAACGTACCTAACATTTGTGCATGGTTATTTAATTAATATTATAAATGTTTGCCGAGATGTTGTAGCCCCTAAATTGTTCAAAATAGATCCGGTTTAGAAGCTAAAAATTAAAATCGATTGGCGTCGCTAGTGTGTCCTACCCGTCACCTTAAGTAACGTTTCCAAGTAACATTCCTAGGAATTGCTTATATTTTTGGCATTAAATCCAAAAAATAAGTTGACTATTTTTTTACAAATTTTAGTGTGAAACGGAATGAATTGTCAAAAGGATAAGCGGTCTTTGTTACCGAATCGATATTTTGAGATTATTATTTTGGTACTCATCTTCAACTAGGGGTGGTTTGACTTGAGTATTATAGTTGATATACTAAGTAACGGTAAACTTAGTTTTGTAGTAATATTTATTCTAGTTCTTCAGTTATTTCCAGTATTAAACCCACTATTTATTTTAAACCACGTTTTAGAATAAGAGGGCTACTATTATTGTGACCAGTCAGCAATATTTGCTTTAGGTATTTTGTTTTGTATGGAACACTTAATTCAAATTACATTTCTCAACACATAAAATTGATAAACATGGGAAAAGATTTTGCAAAAATGCAAATCATCGTCATCGTCATCGTCAGCCCATTTAAGTCCCCACTGCTGGGGCACGGGCCTCCCTCAATCACATGAGGGGTAATTGCCATACTCACCACGCTTGGCAGACGGGTTGGCGAGGGTTTTGATATAAATGCAGAGTTTTCCTTCTCTTGGTGCTGATGATCATGCCAGCAGCTTTACCTCAGTCGCCTTTTACGACACCTCGGTAAGAGTGAGGGTGGCCTATTCTACTCTGCCGGGCACCACACGGCCAAAATGCAAATGGCAAGTTTAAATTAACTATGCTCGGAATTTCTGTCCTAACTGCTAAAGGAAACCAAAAAACAAAATGACTAACACGGTTAGTTAGTCATATTGTTTTTTGGCCGGTTCCTTATCAAAAATGTGTTTTGAATCGATATGATAATATCGATTTTGATAAGGAACGGATACGTCAAGCTTAAGATAGATTAAAATGGTGAACATTGAAGCAGAGTCATTTCACTTAGTTTATTTTTTCTTAGTATGGTTAAAATAGTTCAACGTTTTTCGTTAGATGGAGCTTATAAAAAGCAGATGGAGCTTTAAAAAGCAACCGAACAGGTGGTTTTCGTTGTTTCGGTAGATGTCACTATGCATTCTTACATCGCGTAGTAAGGCGTATTTCCGAAACAATGACCTCAAGTCGCATGCCGTCATGAATAATTTTAAAATATACGGAATATAGGCCTTGAAATCGGGGTCCTGGGTTCGATTCCCGGGACGAGCAAAGGTATGTTTCGAATTTTACGAATTTGGCTCGGTTTTGTGATCACCAATCCGCATTAGGTGGTGATTAAACCTAATCCTATCATAGTAGCGATAACTTGATTTCTATGATGGAGGCCTGTGCCCTGCAGTGGGACGGTATATAGACGGTATATATCCAGAGATCCGGATTTTTATTTAATTGCAAATAAATATAAATAATGTTTGACTGCTAGTCGTCGAGTTTTGGTCGTTTTCATCTAAATCGCGCTAGCATTGGCTAGCCGATTGATGCCTCTATCTCAGTATATATAATTTACTCTATGCATTGAAGACGGCCCAAGTCCAGCAGCGGACTGAGCCAGAATTTTGATGTTTTTTTTAACAAAGTGATTTGTTCAGGCTGAGCGAGGGCCAATCATGTTTGGGTCAGACTCTTATGCTCCCCCACGTAGTAACAGCTATGTTGGGATGCGAGGAAGCCTGGGCGGCAGTAGCCGCCTTCTGCGAAGACGTAATGTCTCAGAAAGAGGCGGCAGAGCGGGAGCGGGAGGCTGACCCACTCGCTAACCCGCTTCGACGGCGTAGAGGAGGAAGGAGACGACGACAGTATGACCGTCATATCCCTCTCCTCGGTGGGGATCAGTCAGCAACTAGTGCGGGGGCACCAGAGCTGGCACAAAACAGAGCCCTACCAATGTCTGACCGGAATATCTTGGCGCTCCCGGCTATTCCCGTCGCCCCCTCAACAAGGGGGCAAGCCCGGCCTGCCATGTAGTTAGGTATCCGCCCGGGGGAGGTCGTGGTAGTCCAAGGCTTTGCCGGATACCCATAACCTTTCCCCAATTGGGCGATGAGGGAACGCCGCTGTGTTTTTAGTCGGTATGTCTCTGGGCGCATACCTAGAGAAGAGCCCGACATAACCCTGATGGCCCCCGCTATCTCGGGTATGCATAAGGCCAGCATTTTTCACAGCGACAAAAAAAAAAAAAAAAAAAAAGGGCCAATCATGTTGCAAGTCGTAACACATAGAATCTTTAGGCACTGCCTTGTATTATGTAGTATGGTTTTTTGTACTTTTTTTTTTGCTTTCTTTTTTCATGTACCTATTCTTTTTTTATTATTTGTACATAGTATAATTTTATGAGACTGATTGTATCGTGTTGTGATGTCCAAAATAATAAACTACTCTTATTCTATTTACAGCCGTTGGTGCCTCACAAAACCCTTGCGACATAACCTACGCTGGGCCCAGAGGATCTTCTGAACTGGAAGCTCAAGCCATCATCAACCACGTCAACACGATTAGAAGCACCAGCAACATGATCTACTACTTCGCCTTCCATTCCTACTCTCAGATGATCCTGGTGCCTTACAGTCATGTTTCAGGAGTCAATGTACTTGAGGCTACTAACTATGCTGATATGGTAAGACTGACCCTATCTTTATGTGATTGATAGCAGATGAGCCGACGGAACATCTACATATAAGCTGCGTCACCTAACCCGAAACCCACTGGTTTCGGGTTAGGTGACTTCACTGAGTCTCAAGTGTCCTGCCAACCTTTCCAACTTTTTGCCGAATAGGGCCTCCGGTTCCCTCACTTGCCAAAACACAGTATAAACGCTGTTTAATATCGAGTTGATACTTTTCTGTGCCTTTCAACGTAATGCAAGTAATATTTTTAAAATAAGGTGATGTCTTTTCGCGCAGTAAGTAATTTATTTAAGGCATATCAGAGCTAGATAGGCTAATGTAGTAAATAGTTTTAAGGTACAGTCTGACTAGCTTTTTACGTTTACTATCAATCCGTAGAACACATTCTTAAAACAAAAGTACATTCACCTCTTTACTTTCCTGGTGCTCTGATCTACGAGTATACTTGACTGCCTCGTATTGGTGGCGTAGTGGTTAGTGGGTCGCATTTTAAAGCGACGGCTGCTCATGAGGTCCCGGGTTCAATCCCCGGGTTAGGCCAAAAATTTGTAGCTAAGTTTTCGGTAAGAAATTCTTAGTGTCAGCCCGGAGTCTGGAAGTTGGCGGTCTCGTACCCCCATGCCTCGGAAAGCACGTTAAGTCGTTGGTCCTGCGGCCGATCCCTCTCCGGTCGTGTCACCCTGGTGTCCCATCGGAATATGAGGGTAAGGGAATAGAGAGTGCACTCGTGTTTGCGCACACACTTGAACACTATAATATATCCTGCGTTCGTGGCTAATCGTTGAGATTAGCCGCCGTAGCCGTAATCGGTTGGAGGATATTATTGTTTTATTATTATACTTGTGCTTAAGCACCACGCAATACTAGATAATAATACTACTAATAAAAAAGATTAAAAATATCTAGGGTAACCGAATGGTTATCTGCCTTATTGTTAGGTATCTTATTTAATCTACCATCCTATCTGGAAATTGATATACACAAATTGAATACAATTTATTATTAAAAAATACCGTGCAGTAAAGATAGCGTCTTCGCTGGCTTGGCCATTTCGAGAGGTTTGACGAAGATCGTCTCGTGAAAAAAGCAACCCGTGGGCCGACGCCCAGTTGGCCGACCTAGGTATTGCACGCTGGAAGTCGTCGAGACTGATCTGCGCGAACTTCTGGTCAATACCTGTCAAGCAATAGCGCAGGATAGACCAAAGTGGCGATTTCTTGTTTCCGAGGCCATGACCCTAATTGGGTTGCTGAGCCAGCAGAGTAAGTTAGTAAGTAAAAATAGTGGGACGTCCTGGGACGTCCTAATCGGCGAAGACCAGCCGGCCATCGAACATACTGGAAAGGCGAGGTTGATAAGGACTTGTGGACTTTTGGTGGCGCAAGACCGACCTAGTTGGGGTCACTACCTAGTTAACTAGTTTTCTTTTAGTTTTTTTTTTTAAATGTATTAAACGTAATAATAACCCAGCATGTTGAATACATATACACCGTATTATTCCTTTTAGTATGAAATTGCCAGTCGTGGAGCTGCAAAATTAATGGCGCGACACGGCACCCAGTACCAGGTTGGAACGTCCGCTGAAATTCTATGTGAGTATCTGCCGCGGAGCGGTGGCCTGGATGAGGCTGGGACAGGACTGTTGTGAGTGGGGAGCACAGGAAAAAGCATATACCTTGCAGTAGGATCAAGGAACAGGCTAATGATGATGACAACGTAGAACGAAGGTAATCTTGCTTCGAATCGGATTTTGCGTATGCGCATTGTTCTACCATTAGCTTGGCGGTGAGGGAAATCATCGTGAGAAAACCTGCACGTTTCAGATAGTTACTCAAAATTGAGAATACCTACAATGTTTGAGATTTCTGAACGTGTGACCGTGATCTATTTGGTCTGGCTCCTCTTTTTAAAGGTTTTCACTATTTTTTTTTATTTACGACTAGTTTCAACTTGTGTCAATAGATGGCACTGCGCATCGATTACATCGCGCATGTGTTTTGCCTTTTCGATTGCCTAAAGCCCCGTCGTTATTTGTTGTGGTTCTTTATAATTAGTATAGATTTGGTAAGACTGTTAATTTCATACAATGAGCGAGGATTGTTATCTAGCTTTAACAATCTATTGTCGTGTGAAGCAGACTTAGTAGGGTAAAGGGCATCCTCTTTTTGGCCAGTATTTTTTTTGGCATGTTTTCTGTAAGACTTGTCCCTCTGAGCATTTATTATTATGGTACCAAAGCTGTAGGGTCATTATCCTAGGGTTTATTTAAGTTCAAAAATCAATTTCTTCATACATTTTCAGAGAATTATCTAACATTTTTTTTTATACGACAATTGAACATCAGGGGGTCAAGTCCTAACGGAGAACAGCAAATTTATTTTTGGCCAGCATTTTTGTGTTTGGACTAAAATATATGGAAGTTTGAGGTCCTCTTTTCCTGACTAATTTTATAAATACACTTTTTATAGATGCCGTAAGTGGCGCAAGTTTCGACTGGGTGAAAGGAGTAGCGGATGTTCCTATAGTCTACCTCTTCGAGCTCCGTGATATTGGAAATTATGGTTTTCTCCTCCCGACTGATCAGATCGTGCCAAACAATGAAGAAATAATGGAGTGTCTTGTTGAAATGGAGAAAACGACGAGGCACCTTGGTTACTACGAATATACATCTAGTTCTATAAATATGATTAGTTCTGTTCTTTCTTTAGCTTTTGGAGTTACATTTTTGACGTTATTTCGGTAAATTAAATATTTAAAATTATCTGGCTTTTTTCTGTCTTCTTTCGGTTTGATTTCTTTCGGTGTTTGGCCCGTGGGGTTCCGACGCTCTCTCTTTCTTCGGTGAATTTGCTGAGCGTTTAAAAAAAGACTCGGGAGATCGGCTGGCAATATAATATACAAAGAGCAATGGTAGCTCAGTGGATCAGAACGCACCTTCTATACGACCGGGTTCGAATCCGAGCATGCAGCTCTAGATATTTCAAATCAATGTGCGTATTTTTACCATTAGCTCGGCGGTGAGACTTGCATGTTTCGGATAGATTCTGAAACGTGTTACTACGATCCAGTTAGCCTGGTTACCTGTTAAATGGTTGCGAAGGTCAGACGACAGTCGCTTCATTGTAATTACCAGACTCCCAAAATCGAGAATCATGGTCCAAGCGTACCTCGGGGGCTTTTGATGCAACTACGAATCACACGCTTAAATGAGAAAGACACAAAGTTTTTGCGTTTAGTACGGTAGATATTTAGCCTAAAATAAAAGTAAAGTATCAGCCTATAAACTGTCTCACTGCACGGCAAAGGTCTCCATCATAGAAATCAAGTCATCGCTACTATGATGGGATTTGGCTTAATCACCACGCTTGCCAAATAGCCCTAAATTAAACCTAATGATAGTTTAAATACTGAACAACAAACAGTAGCCATCACTGTCAAAACCGCATTCCTCGCAAATCTTCCCCCAATCATACGCCCTCTATACCCCTGTTTTTAAAAATAAACAGGCCAGATGACGGTGTGTCACTGAGGTAAATAAAAATAAATTACAGCGCCCCCTAGTAGTCGACGCATGACTAAAATCAGATGTCGAAACGAGACCACAAATCATAACGTATATCTGTATGCCTTTGGGACAGGGAGAGCTGTGGAGTCGCTGTAGGTATTTTGTCGTGATTTCTATTTGCTATAGAATTTTGTATAAAAGTAAAGTATATATATGACGACCCGTTTGGAACAATGGTAGTGAACGCTGCCTTTGGTCCAATGGTTGGGGGTTCGATCCCCGCACAGTACAAAAATTTGTGTGCAAGAACATATCTGTTTGTATTGGTCTGGGTGTTTCCTATGTATTATACGTATGTATTTACAAGAGAAAAGTATTATATGTATATATTTGTAATCCCCCTGTTGATTCTGATATCCGTCATACAGGTGCTTGCGCTACCTATTTTGGAGTCAGATCAATGTATGTGATGTGAAATATTTATTTTATATATTCATAAAAAATGTTATAAGGAGACCGAGACGATCAGATTATTTTTTATGTGATTATGAAAATCCTTGCTGTGTGTATTTTATATAGTTTCTTGTAACTATTTTGCCAAAAATAGTTTGAAATTAAAAATTATAGGTTCATAATAAACATTAATTGAATTAAACTCTTCCTCATTTTTTTTTAAATTTCAATTAAAAACTAAAATATAAAATATTGGAAAAATCTTGTTACATATTTTTATTTGATTATATTGTTTTAAAGCTCAATTTATCTTTGCTGAGCATTGATTTACTACCGTGTGCCGAGTAATTAATAAGTAAAAAAATATTAATTCAGATAGACCCCAGCTTCTCCTCTCCACTCGTTGTCCACAGGACATTTTCAATTTATATGATAATATTCCGTAATGATCCAGTTTTTATTGTTTTCCTTTCTAACCTTGCGTAAAATTAAATCGTACGGGGGTTTTACTGCTAAATACAAAGCCATACAATAGGAAAAACCCTAACATGAAACTGGCATACAAATACATTTTTTTTTATGTGAGAGGCGGACAAACGCGCAATCGAGTCACCTGATGGAAAGTAATCAACGCCGCCCATGAACATCCGCGAAATCAGAGAGAGCGCTGATGTGTTGCCGGTCTTTTTACCCGACTACGGCGAAGCAAAAAGGAAGGTTATGATTTTGACATGTATGTATGTATGTATGGTTGTTCATCTGTTCCCTCATAACTTCTAAACCTGTTATCATATTTGAAGCAAATGAGAAATCGTTAGAAGCGTATTAATTTTCTTCTGGTTATAGGCGAAATGACGTCACGTTAAATTGACTACAGCGCCTTCTAGGAGACTTAGAGTAAGTAACTAAAAAAAAATTGCTTGACTGGTACCGTGTGAGGTATCAAATGAAAGAGCTTTTTTAGCACATTTCAAATATGTATTTTTTTTAATAACTAAAAACATGTTAAATAAAAATAAAATTTAAAAACTAAAACGAAAGCCAAAAGTGGCCGCTTTTGGCGTGAATCAATTTTTACTCGACTACGGCAAAGCAAAAGGAGGGTTATGATTTTGACAGGCTATGTATGTATGTATGTATGTATGTATATTCATCTGTTTCCACGTACTTCTAATCTAGTTATCATATTTGAACAAATGAGGTGTCGTTAGAAGCATCTTGGTTGTCATCTGGTTATAGGCAACATGACGTCACGTTATATTTATTACAGCGCCCTCTAGAGGACTTACAGTAAGGAACTAAAAAAAAAATTGCTTGACGGTACCGTGTGGGGTATCAAATGAAAGAGACATTTTTAGCACATTTCAAATATGTAATTATGTTTACATAACTAAAAATATGTTAAATAAAAATAAAGTTTAAAAACTAAACTACTGTAGCAAAACAGATTCATTATAATAATAAAATAAAATCAATGTGGCATACGACCACGGCAATATAGCATAATCATTTCAGCAGAGACAATTTTCTTGTTTTGTACTTTTTAGATCGTGTTTTTTTGGTAGTCGGGTTTTAGTTTTTAAACTTTATTTTTTTTGCGTACAATGTTGGGTCTAACACGGACCCAACATTTTTGTATGGTTATTTAATAAAGAGTATAAGTGTTTGCCGAGAGGTTGTAACCCCAAAATTATTTAAAGTAGATCCAGTTTAGTGACCATGAAAGTTTAAAACAATATATATTATTATGTCACCATTTAATTATAATTGAAATATCATTAAGTTATCATTACGTTTTAGGTTTAAATATCACAGAGCTATCATTCAATTATCATTATCATTGAGTTTTCCTTGTTCAATGACGACTCCACCATTAAGTCATCATTGGCTTATCTCCTCCCAATCTTACCTTTGACTCAGTTATTAATTCATCATCAGCAACCCACACTCGTCCACTGCTGGACATAGGTCTCCCCTAATGCACGCCACTGCTCCCGATTTTCGGCCACTGTCATCCAGCCCACACCAGCTCGCCTTCGAATGTCATCATCCCATCTTGTCGCAGGGCATCCTACACTACGCTTACCGAGTCGCGGTCTCTACTCAAGGACTTTACGGCTCCAACGGCTGTCAGTTCTGCGGCTAATGCGACCAGCCCACTGCCACTTCAGTTTGCTAATTCGGTGGGCTATGTCGGTGTCTCTGGTTCTCTGTCGGATTACATCATTTCACTCACTCAACCAAGTAGGAAACATACCCACTTAGTTATCCAATGGGAAACAAACCCAGTAAGCTTAACCAGGAGAGTGATAAAATAAGTAGTATACTACTAATAATCCGATGACTGTATGGTGCTCACGCAAAAGAACACCGCTTGGTTAACTTGTGAGCCCACACATGTCGCCCCCTAAAATCTGACGACTGCATGGCGCTCACGCAAAAGACCACTACTTGGTTAACCAGTGAGCCCACACATGTCGACCCCTAAAATCTGACGACTGCATGGCGCTCACGCAAAAGAACACCGCTTGGTCTAACTTGTTGCTACCCACACGATGTCCGCCCCCCTAAAATCTGACGACTGCATGGCGCTCACGCAAAAGACCACTACTTGGTTAACCAGTGAGCCCACACATGTCGACCCCTAAAATCTGACGACTGCATGGCGCTCACGCAAAAGACCACTACTTGGTTAACCAGTGAGCCCACACATGTCGGCCCCTAAAGTCCGACGACTGTATGCAGCTCACGCAAACTACCAGTAAGGAAATACCCACACAGTTACCCTGTGAGCCAACACATATCGCCCCCTAATATATATATTTTTTAATATTTATTTTTTATTTTGAAGTTTAGATTATTTTGAGCATTATTTTATAAATAAATATTTCACAACATCACATACATTGATCTGACTCCGAGATAGGTAGCTCAGGCACCTGTGTTACGGATATCAGAATTAACAGTGGGATTACAAATATATACATATCACACTTTTCTTTTGTAAATACATACTTATAATACATAGGAAACGCCCAGACCAATACAAACAGACATGTTCATGCACACAAATGTTTGTACTGTACGGGGATCGAACCCGCAACCCTTGAATCAAAGGCAGCGTTCACTACCACTGTTCCAAACGTCAATTTATCTGACAAATATGTGTAGCTTATGCAAAAGACTAGTTTAACCAGCAAGCCAACACACATTTGACCCCTAGCATTAATTGAACTAAAGTTGTAATAAAGCTATAATTCAGCATTAGCTTATGTATTTCTTGTCTTTGAATTGTATCACTCTCTTGTTTGACAAATTGAATTATTTTAAAAACATCTTAGTGCATTTCCATCGTTAGCTCATCGTGCAAACGTAGCTTAATCATGATAACACTGCACACACCTTAATTTTGGGTAACCACGCTTCAGAAGTAAAATAAAACTCCAGAGTCCGCCTTTCATGTCATTTATTTCGTAACCTTGCATGCACAGATTCATTGAAAATCATTCAAAACTTTTAGCTTACACGAGACCTATTTTGAAACGTCCGTACAAGACGGCTGCTCAAATCAGACTGTCCGTTCGCCCGTCAACCGACAAGTCAATGTATCGGTTTGGGCGCGCCTATCGATTATTGATGTGTTTCCGGTTATGACAGTTTAATTCTCAAAACTGTCAACAGTCAAATGAAACACTGCTCAATTACTCGAATCCTAAAATTACATCAATTAATTATTGAAAATTATGACATAATAATTTCTGACCAATTCCTAGACGTACACATCCAAGCCCCATTTTGTATGAGAAACTTATGGCGTTAATCCCAATTATTAATAAAAATTATTAAATAAATAGTATAAATGATTGCTCAGAAACTCCTGCTCCAAAATTGTCTAAAACAGATCCGGTTTAGTAGCTAACAATTTAAATCGATTGGTGTCGCTAGTTAGGGCTACCCGTCGCTCTAACTGTCTGGGAACATTAAGGTCCACAACACCTCCGATGGCT
Organism: Marasmia exigua; assembly: GCA_019059595.1. Taxonomy (NCBI): domain Eukaryota; kingdom Metazoa; phylum Arthropoda; class Insecta; order Lepidoptera; family Crambidae; genus Marasmia; species Marasmia exigua. The sequence goes on along the minus strand of CM032477.1, from coordinate 20,311,605 downwards.
GCTAGCTCCCTCATACCTACTAATAGACTTCTAGAATCGTTTTACATTTGCAGAATATAGGCAGTTCCTTTAAATTTACCACCAATTTTAATTCACATTTCATATATAAATAAAGTCATCCTGATACATCCATAATTAGAGATCTATCTACTAATGAGTTGAAACACAACATTTCCTCAATGACCCATTCAAAAACCATTTTGATAGACCTTTCACTTCAAACTGTTCGTTCTTAAACTTAGGTCAACATCAAAATGGACTTTATTTTAATGTTAACCTCTCAATGCAAAGCAATATCATATACATGGTTCGAATGACTACTATATTTAAGTCTCGCTAAATGTACGAAAAGTACGGCAGAGCGTTTCAAGTTTGAAGTGGTTATTCGGATCGAGAAAGACCACTCTAACCTGGTCTCGTTTATTTGTTCAAAATTGGAGTAGATAGGTTCTATTTGCGTTGGTTAGTTCAGTCCAAATTTAACCTAACACCGCCGTTTATGTCAGAATGTATTCTAAAAACTATAAACTACTGGCATAGTCATTTATGGGAGCTTAAAATTTTATGCTCGAATAGTTTTCGGGTTATTTTAGTTTGTAGGATGCTTATTTGTAATAATTAGTGATAATGATCAAAAGGGGTTTTATTGGACCGGATCTGCCACGTTATGATTTGTTTAGTGTTTTATTTTTTAAATTATGTTTGAATAAAATCGAGCGCTTGGGTGGTGAAATATGAACAAAAAAAATACAGTTTTAGAATTGTGACGGCAAGATGGATTCTTTTATCGTTCCGTTCCGGAACGGAACGGAAACGGAAAATATGTTTGTATCTAATAAATTGATTTAAAAACTTGACATTGAATCCATTAAATGTGTTAGTAAGCAACATAAGAAACTTATGGTTCTAGTGTCAGTGCATGTGTGTAAAGAAAACTCAATAAAAAAAAAATGTTATGAATCTCAGTTCTGTGGAACCGTTTGCCTTCGGGAATATTTCTCGGCGGCTGTGACCTTCAAGAGAAGAGCGTGCTCCGTTTTAAAAAGGCCGGCAACACATTAGCGATCTCTCTGATTTCATGGATGTTCATGATTATTTTCCATCAGGTGACTCGCTTGCTCGTTTGTCGCCTCTAGTATGAAAAAAATTTATTCATGAACTGACACGTTTGGTATGAAAAATACGCTATGGATGTGTGGATAGGCGTTTCTCGTTAGGGATTTTACTAAAAAAAATTTTTTGAAACTTTTTAGTGTGTCATTTTTTGGCTCCTTTTTTTTTGCAGTCGGTTAAAAATAATAATATTAGCTGAACATTGGGTCAAAAGATTTGGTGGGCACTAACTGGATCCAAGTTACTCAAAAATATCTGAGTGAAGAAAATCGAAGGAGGCCTATGCCAATATGGTAGAGCGTGAGGAGAGATGTTGAATAATTTAGCAATTTAGCCACCTGTTTAAACGGCCTGTTTAAACTACGTAGTAGACCCGCGTTAACGCGGGTCTCCTACGTAGTTACTACGCCACTGTCGCGACGCACGCTGTTGCGAATTATTTATCTACTGCCTCATAGTTACGAAATCTTATGGACTCGAATGATGTAGTCGCGAAAGACGCTGATTCGAAAAACATTTGCACTGCCTCATACGCGCGAACGTGGTTGTATATCTTTATAATTCTTTAGCTATGTTGGGCGTAAATTACCTCATCTAAGCGTTTAATATATATGCACTTCCTGGTTATTTGTAGCCTTATTATTTTGTTTTTCCTTTGTTTTGTTTTCTTTTTTTTTCTGTATCTATTTTTTTTGTTTGTTTGTTCTTTTGTTAGTTTGTTTTCGTATATAGTGTTGTGATGACCATAATAATATTTTTTTCTTTCTTTATTTATTTAATGCCCATCCAAAGATGTCGCTCTGGAGCATAGGGTACGTTTAAATCATGATTCAGGATTTTGGGAGTCTGGTAATTATAATGAAGCGACTGCCGTCTGACCTTCGCAACCCTTTAACACGGGAACCTGTCCAACTGAATCATGGTTACATGCATTATTTGCGTCATGTTTATTTAATTACTACTTAGATTAATATTTCTTTATCACGTTATAATGACTAATAAATCGAAGTCACAAGCATTCGAGCGTACGAGGCAGTGCAAATGTTTTTCGAATCAGCGTCTTTCGCGACTACATCATTCGAGTCCATGAGCTTTCGAAACTATGAGGCAGTATAATTCGCAACAGCGTGCGTCGCGACAGCGGCATTCGAAACTACGTAGGAGACTTTTAGTGCGTAGTAGTTTGATCGCCAGTTGATGTAAGTAAGTAAATGAATAATTTTGATATTTTCCTTTATATTGACATAGTATACAATCTTGACTTGTATATGTAACGTACAACAACGATTTGAACTCAACGGTAATAAAAGTGAGTTTTAGCTAGAATTGGGACCAGATGCATATTTTAGTTTCTTGTTTGTTTATTTTGACTATATCGGGCTGTTACAGATCATCATCGTCAGCCCATTTAAGTCCCCACTGCTGGGGCACGGGCCTCCCTCAATCAAATGAGGGGTAATTGCCATACTCACCACGCTTGGCAGACGGGTTGGGGAGGGTTTTGATATAAATGCAGAGTTTTCCTTCTCTGGGTGCTGATGATCATGCCAGCAGCTTTACCTCAGTCGCCTTTTACGACACCTCGGTAAGAGTGAGGGTGGCCAATTCTGTTACAGATATTTTTGCAAAAGTATCATAATCGTTTCTTTAATTATTCGAGAAAGATGTTATTAGGTGTCATAATCATAATCATAATATGCTTTATTGTCAAAATTGTAGTTTACTTGAAGTAGGTGTTACAAAGAATTTGCCTCTCACCTCTTTTTTACAATTTCTATTAGTCTGGGACATAGCAAGCAATATTAATCAATATAATACAAAATACGATAAAAAAATGTCAAGAATAATTATATTAAAATATGTCAAAAGTTAATAAATTAAGAATTTCAAATATGTGGTCAGAATTGAATTATCATTAATGTCAATGTTTAATTATGTAGCTTCATCGTTGAATAAGTCACAGTTCTGTGTTGGTTGTCATAATTACAAATAAAATCAAATTAAAATAATAGCTCATATCTGTGTCCACGAGTATTTAATTTTATACATCCATTCATGCCTGGTTTCGGCATGAATGGGCCGGCTCGACCGGAGTAATACCACGACCTCACAGAAAACCGGTGTGAAGCAGTGCATGCGCTGTGTTTCGCTGCGTGAGTGAGGGTACCGGAGGCACAATCCAGGGGAAGGGAGGTTAAAAGGTAAGCAGCGCACTGGTGATACCACTGGTGTTGCAGGTGTCCATGGGCGACGGTAATCGCTTACCATCAGGTGATCCGTCGGCTCGTCTGCCACCTATATCACAAAAAAAAAAGACGTGTCATGTTTTAAAATAATCTTGTAAGCTACAGAAATAACCTATCTTGAAATTTCGTGTGTTAAGTGAGCGAATAGAATCAGGTAGATGATTGAACACTTTTATGGCTTGGAAATACAAATATTTCTGTGGAATAGGTATCTCGGTTTTCGCTCCAGGTAGAACTAACTTGTCCCTGCTGCGCATGCTTTTGCCAAGTTTTAATGTAATTTTTTGGAGGGAAGTACGAACTATGTTTTTTAATGAAAATTGCTATATTGTATATAGAGTCAGATATTTGTGTTGTTTGTTCATCATCATCATCATCATCATCAGCAACCCATACTCGTCCACTGCTGGACATAGGTCTCCCCTAATGCACGCCACTGCTCCCGATTTTCGGCCACTCTCATCCAGCCCACACCAGCCAGCCTTCGAATGTCATCATCCCATCTTGTCGCAGGGCGTCCTACACTACGCTTACCGAGTCGCGGTCTCCACTCAAGGACTTTACGGCTCCAACGGCTGTCAGTTCTGCGGCTAATATGACCAGCCCACTGCCACTTCAGTGTTGTTTGTTAGCAATTAGCAATTGGTAAGTGTCTCAGCATGTGCTGGACCAGGTGGTTACCCAGTCAGCGCTTTTTCAGACACTTCCACTTCTCTGGGATGTTATGCGAGAAGTTTGGTCATGAGGGCTATAAGTTAATAAAAATATAACAGTACATATACAGTACAAACATCCATAACAACATCCAAATGACAACTAAGAAATTTTTTTTATAGGTATTCATTTAATACAATTACGAATGGTAATTTGGTCTTGTACCATCTCCACTTATTTCAGCCTTCCTTGCAGCTGCTTCTATACTCGCAGTCTTCAAATCATACGCCCATCCGATTTTAGCAAAAAAATCAATGAACATCTTCGTGTAGTTGAATTTGATATTTCCCAACTCCGATCCTCTATAGTCAAATGGAAAAGTGTGATGGTAGTTATGGTATCCCTCGCCCAATGTGGCGAGAGAGACACTTTGACCATCAGCAGACAAGATGTTCCTGTCATATGGCTTGTTTCCCCAAATGTGGGCGACGCTGTTGATTAAGAAGAAAACGTGGAAGTTGAAGACGTATCTCATGATGGCGATATTCCAAGCGTTAGAAGGACTCTCACCCCATAACACGATTGGTATCAAAGTGGGCAGGATAAAAGTGAAGGTCCTAGTAAATTCTTTTGCGTATCTGAAACAAAGGAAGGTAGCTGGTAAGTAACACAAATATACATTTAACTCTATCTCATTGAGTAAGGTAATGCTCTATCTATACTATTTATAAACAGGTAAATCCTACAGACCGCGGCAACGCTGAAAATACGAAACGCTTGCGCGATTTAATCGACACCTGGCGCCATCTATTGGTACAAAGTGGAACTAATATCCCGAAACAAAGTGAGGGCGAGCCACTAGTAAGTAATAAATATATAAATAGTTACGTTACAGGCTCAAGGACCTGAGTTACGTATATCAGAGTCAACAGTGGGATATAAATATATACATATAATACTTTTTTTGTAAATATATACTTATCATACATAGAAAACCCAGACCAATACAAACAGCAGTAATTTCTATCGCGCCTACAAATTTTCATCATCGTAAATCACGCCACTCAAATCTCACCTACATCACTTGGATAGATTTTATTCACCACAGTGCGCTTCTCACGCCACTTTCCTACCGCGCGTAGTAAAACCATGGAATCAGCTACCAACAATGGTGTTTCCGAACAGATACGACCTGGTGATCTTCAATAAAAGAGCTTATTCCTAACTTAGGAGCCGGCAACGCTTCTGTGATGCCCCGTGTGTCGCAGATGTCCATGGGCAGCAGTAATCACTTACCTTCGGGTGAGCCGTCTGCTCATTTGTCTGCCATAATGTTAAAAAAAACAGACATGTTCATGCTCACAAATATTTGTACCTCCTGGACCAAACCGACCTTGGACCAAAGGCAGCGTTCACTACCACTGTTCTGAACGGATCATACCTATACCTAACAACATAATCAAATAGTCTTGACGTCATAAATACACGGAAGCGTGACGGTCACCATGACATTTGGCACGCATGTCACGTGCGAAATTCAAGTCCATATATATGTATATTAAAAACCTTTAAACGGATATCATGTATCACCATTTTTAACCGACTTCAAGAAAAAAGGTGTTTGGGCCGCTAAAAAATGAGAACCCCTTAAATTTTAAAAAGGTTTTTTTAGTGTCTGATTTTTTTGCCAAAATATAAGACATTAAAACACACGAAAAAAAATCTGTGAAAAAAAACCGCCTTCAAAACCACTAACTAAGAAGTGTAAATAATATTTTTACCACTTTATACACTTCAAATAACATTTTATAACAGTACACTCGAAAAAAGGTTTTACCGAAGTCGGCGCCTAATCTCTGTGGAATAATTGATTGTTGTATTAAATTACGAAATAGTATTTCCATTAATAAGAAATATTTACTACACGGCTGAATAGGTCTTAAGGTAAGGCACACTAGCGACGCCATTTGATTTAAATTGTCAGCATCTAAACCGGATATCTTTTTAACAATTTCGATACTTGTTATTAACTTTTTGATTTGTTTTTGCACTTATGGCGTTAATCCAAGAGTGCAAAAACAAATCAAAAAGTTAATTACAAGTATTAAATAAATAATATTCTTTCTGAGAGGCTCGAATTCCGAAATTGTTAAAAAGATATCAGGTTTAGTTGCTATCAATTTAAATCGATTGGCGCCGCTAGTTAGGGCCACCCGTCGCCTTAAGCACTTTATAATAAATGTCAATACTACATTTATGTACTGTGCCCTATTTAATAGCAAATAAATGATTTGTATTTGAAAAACAATCATTCCATTCGCGGCCACGTTGTTAAAGGGTATCTTTAACGCTCCGGCTGTTGAATGAGCTGCCATCAGAGTTTCGGATTACAGCATGAGGTTTTTTTTTCATGAGAAAGGGAGGCCAACGAGCAAGCGAGTCTCCTGATCGAAAGTGATCACCGCCGCTCATGGATATCAGCCACACCAGAGGGAGTGGAGATTCCGTTGCCGGCCTTTTAGGGAGGTATAGGCTCGTTTCTTGAAGCTCGCAATGTCGTACTGGTTCGGAAATACCGCTGCGGGAAGTTGATTCCACAATAAGGAGGTGCGTGGCAAAAAATGACGTGTAAAGCGCATGGTGGCGGACCTCCACCCATCCAGATGGTACGGGTGGAATCCTAGTTTACGGCGTGTTGTACGGTGGTGAAATTCAGCAGCGGGTATTAACTCAAAATAAAAAAAATAATATTTAAAAGTTACTCTGATCAATTAAAAAAAATAATAATTAAAAGTTACTCTGATCGTCTTACCTATTTCAAACTAACACCTCTTAATAATCGCCGTAAAATTTTAAATCTATCATTCCTTCACAAATTAGTCAACGGTAATATAAATTGTCCCCAACTACTTAAAAAAATCAATATTACAATAACACATAGTCTACCACGCCTCTCCAGATATTCACTGTTTAAGCCAAAGCGCTCTCAGACAAATCTTGTTCGTTTTTTCCCCTATTAACAGGCTCCAAACCGAATATAATTTGGTTTGCAAAAATAAAGACATTGATATTTTTAATCTTAGTTTACCTACATTTAAAAATAAATTACGCCTACTATTGTCTAATTATAAGAAATAATAAGATAAGATAAAATCTCGATGATTCACTTGTCGAATGGCCCAATGGCGCTTTTGGTAGCGATACTGCCTAATGCGCCAATGGTCGTGCGTTCGATTCCCACTATGGACAAACATTCGTGTGTTGAACACTTGTGTTTGATGAGTGCTTGGGTGTAAACAAGTAATTATTATTTAACTACATATTTTTTCATTACATGCTAAGGGAAGCCTTATGCCCCCAACTACTTTTGTCCACGCTTTCCGTGGCAACCTATAATTAAGGCAGCACCAACTCATGTATTTGACAATTTGTATCCCTTAGTTTTTAAGGTGTATGTTCTTGTTGGTTGTCCAAATAAATAAATAAATAAACTCAAACAACTCTTCGGAACACTTACCATGGTAAACGCGGTAAAAGACACATAGAGAGGTGACTTCTCTCCGCAGGGCCAGAGAGTCTAAGTGATCAGTGAGATTCTCGTCGTCGACTTTTCGAGTTGCATGAATTTGAACGCGGTCGAAGGGGAGGAGCTGATGTTGGGGTGCTCCGGCCCAGAGATGGGAGCAGTACCCCATGTGAGGCCAAAGTTGTGCCTTAATGAAATGAAATGAAATATTTATTTGCTTGCTAAGTGTTACATACAAATATTAGGTGTTTTTTAGTAAACAAGTACTTATAACTTAGCTACCTTGTTAGGTAATCGCAAATGTGAGGGCAGCTTTATCCTAATAACAATATTAATATAAAAATCTTAAATAAGTAGATACTAAAATAACAATCTGGTTATGACATAGACATTTTTTCTTATATCTAATATATCTTTTTATTGTGTTAAATATTCATTTATAGTGTAGTAGCATTTTAAAATTAAGTGAGATCTAAGGTTTCTTGTAAATATTTTAAAGTTTTGTTCATTTTTAATATTGGGGGGTAATTTATTATAAATTTTTACTGCCATATAATAAGGGCTGGTATTTAACCTTATAGAGCTGAAGGCGGAAGGTTCTTCAAAAAAGGAGTGTTAAGGTTTTTAAGATGCCGTAATCGCTTACCATCAGACGACCGAGTACACGTATAAAAAAAAATCTTTACTTACTTGTGTTGAAATCTGACGACAGGATTGTTAAACAAATCTGACAAATTGATCAGCTTGCCCCTTTTCACAACTTCTGGATGCTTCCGCACAAAAAGCCAACCAATATGGGAGTAAATGAACCCTCTTGTAGCATTGTGGGGGTCAGCGTCAGTATCGCTATGCTTGTGATGGAGTCGGTGGTCTCTCACCCAGTGTGTGGCTCTCTGGTTAGCCATAGACAGAAATATTATGAGGATGATCTGAAGTGGCATCTTGGCTTTGTAGGATCGGTGCGCCCATAGTCTGTGGGCACCAGCTGTTACTCCAATAGTGGCTGCTACGTAACATGCATATGCTGTAATAGAGAGTCACTATGTAATTTTTATGTTGAATAGGATTCATGTGACCGTGGGAGGGCTCTCCCACATGCTTCGGCATAAATGGACCGGCTCGACCGGAGTGATAACACGGCCTCACAGAAAACAGGCGTGAAGCAGCACTATGCTGTGTTTCGCTGCGTGAGTGAGGGTACCGGAGGCCCGATCCGTGGAAAAGGGGGGTTGAAATATTGGCAGCGCCCTTGTGACTCCACTAGTGTCGCTGGTGTCCATGGGCGGCGGCAATCGCTTACCATCAGGTGATCCGTCTGCTCGTCTGCCACCTATCACAAAAAAAGGTCGATGTCCTATTTAGCGGCTGGTCATGCTGCGTTGGTCGATCAGAACCATCTCTCCTTATCTTAGCGTGTGATTCCCGTTTGCGTCCAAAGGTATCGCTCTGGAGACCAGGGTACGTATGGACCACGATTCTGGATTTGGGGAGTCTGATAATTACAATGAAGCGACTGCCGTCTAACCTTCGCAACCCTTTAACAGGGGAACCAGACCAACTGAAATATGGTTACACGTTTCAGAAACTATCCGATACGTGCAGGTTTCCTCTCGTTGTATTCCCTCACCGCCGAGCTAATGGTAGAAATATGCTCATATATTTTAGAAATCCCGAGGTGCTCGGATCCAAACTACGCCCCTCCCCCCCCTATGGAAGGCGCGTTCTGAACCACTGAGCTACCCTCGGTTGATCAGAACAATCAATCATGTATAATTATATATTCGATATAGTCAGAGGTAAACACTATAACACGACCGAAAAATTCGATCACGCATAAAAATAATACTTAATAAAAAATATACGCGTCGAATTGAAAGCATTTCCCTATGTTTTTCATCATCATCATCATCATCTTATTTCTTATAATTCTATGTTGTCTACTTATTATAACAATGTTGTGAATGGTTGTAAAGGCTTACATATTATATCCCCAAGAGATAAGTGCTACCTACATAAATATTAATTCGTCAAGCTGTAAGCATTTCTAATGAATATATAAATAAAATTTCAGCCAATATACGTCCACTGCTGCACATAGGCCTCCTCCAATGATCTCCACACAGATCCGTTCTGTGCCACCCGCATCCAAAGGATTCCTGCGACCTTCACCAGATCGTCAACCCAATTTCTTAGGTCGTTCTTTTCCGTCGGTTATCAACGTTTATAAATACCTAGCTTTTTATTGATAAATATTTTTAGATAAAAAAAAGTAAAGTATCAGCCTATAAACTGTCCCACTGCAGAGCAAAGGCCTCCATCATAGAAATCAAGTCATTGCTACTATGATAGGATTAGGCTTAATCACCACGCTTGCTAAATGCGGATTGGTGATCACAAACCCGAGCTATGTTCGAAAAATTCGAAACATACTTTTCGCTCGACCCGGGAATCGAACCCAGGACCCCGAGATCACGTCCCGGTACTTAAACCACTAGACCAACAGGGCGTCTAAATATTTTTAGATAATTTGTTATAAAACATTTAGTTGATATTTTTTTGAAGCTATCTAGTTTTTTTTATGATATAGTTGACAGACGAGACGATGGATTACCTGACGGTAAGTGATTACCGCCGCCCATGGACACCTGCAACACCAGTGGTGTCACAAGTGCGCTGCTTACCCTATAACCCCCCTTCCCCTGGATTGGGCCTTTTTTTTTTTTGTTTTCCCGGGAGAAATGCATTACGCAGACCCTGCCGCCGGGGGGCGACAGGGTACTGTGGGACTCACCCTCCGGGCCGCTTCTTCTAACAAGAAGCGACCTGAGGGCATACCCACTAAAACTCCCGGGGCTCAACCATCCGTGGGTATAGAATGGGGTCACGGGAACTGCACGAGGCTATTCCCCGCAACCCCACTCCCCCACAGGCCCTACACGGGGTGTGCGGCCACGCCCCTCCTCAGGCTAGGAGGAGGGGGGTTGGGGACAGCCGGAAGAGCTGAGCCGTCCCCAACGAGCGGTGGAGGTGCCAATGGCAGTGCCGGCACAGGGACCCCCGTCCCTGTTGCCGGCTGGCCACCTCCACGGAGAGGACGAAGAGTTCTCCGCCGAACTCGGCCTCTCCTTGCTCGAAGCGGGCCTGCGAGGGGATTAATCTCGCGCTCCCGCTCCGCCGCCTCCTTCAGCGCCACAACTTCTTGGCAGAAGTGGGCGAAGGCCGACCACGCCCCTGGATTGGGCCTCCGGTAACCTCACTCACGCAGCGTAACACAGCGCATGCACTGCAAAACGCCGGTTTACTGTGAGGACGTGGTATTACTCCGGTCGAGCCATTCATGCCGAAGCGAGGCTCTCCCACTGTTTAGCGTAGTAGTTTTTAATTGTTGGCCGCTAGTAATAAAATTTAAAAGTTTTAAACACTTACCGAAAAATATCGTCATCCATTTCACAGATGTAAAGCAAAGGTATACCCCGTAGAATGCAGTTAAATGCAAGTATAACATTATAACTATGTTAATGTATACCATTTCGTATATTCTAGGATTTGCTTGAGGTGCTTTAAGGATATCATATTTTTCATTTACTTCTAAAGCAGTCATGACTTTTGCGTTTATGTCTTTTTTTTTTAAATTTACTAGTTATTGTGAAATTTATTTTAAAAATTTAATTAATTTTGGTGATCACACAGCACTTGAATTAAAATATATTTAAAATAAAACTATTTTTATGAAATGTTTCAAACAAGAAGAGGGTTCATGTGAGCTTCATTTTTATGTGACTAAAGAAATGAGGCTTCTGAATTATGTGCTTTTATAGTATATTCCAAAAGGTCAATAATGTCTTATTGAGCTATTTACATAACACGTTAAGGCGGCTGGTAGTCTTAACTAGCGACATCAATCGATTTATATAGTTAGCTACTAAACCGGATCTATTTTAAATTTCGGAGAGGGAGTCTCTAAGCAAACATTTATACTATTTATTTAATAATTATGTCCAACAACTTAGGGCGACAGGTAGCCCTAACTAGCGACACCAATCGATTAAAATGTTTAGCTACTAAACCGGATCTATTTTAAACTGTTTCGGGATTAGAACCTCTCGGAAAACACTTATACTATTTATTAAATAACCATGCATAAATGTTTTGGTACGCGAAAAATTGATTACCGCCAAAAGTGGCCGCTTTTGGCGTGAATCAATTTTTCGCGTACGCGTTGGACCCAACATTTGTGCATGGTTATTTAATAAATAGTATAAGTGTTTGCCGAGAGGTTGTAATCCCGAAATTGTTTAAAATAGATCTGGTTTAGTAGTTAAAAATTAAAATCGATTGACGTCGCTAGTGTGCCCTATCCGTCACCTTAAGGAAAAAACAAATGGCATGTCATACAAGGCATTAAAGGTGCTGGCAGAGTCGAGAGAAGAATGGAGACTTCTCCACCGACAAGAGCGTCGCTCTTAAATTAGAGAGATATTTAATAATTGTAATATTTAATGATTTGATCTTGAATTTGGATTGAGTGGCCGTTTTTGGCGGTAATTCACTCAAAAGCTAAGTATAAGTGTTAAATAAATAGTATAAGTGTTATCCCAGTGGCTGCAGCTTTGACATTTTTAAAAAGATATCCGGTTTAGTTGCTAATAATTTCAATCAATAGGGTACATGACTAAGCTCAAGGTTTTACAAAATATAAATATTTTATCAAAATTTAGGTAAATATGTGCCAATAGCAAAAATTCTCAATTAAAAATATTACGTCTAGCCGGTTTTATGGTCATTCAAAGATTCATGGGCAAGTCCATTTTAAAACTATGAAATTATTAAAAAATAATAATTATACCATTAAATAACCCATACAATTTGCCCCAATTATTATAATAGAACCATTGACATAAACGAAACATTTGATATAGCTACCATACAAAATTCAAATGAAATGCATACAAAATACTTAGGTGTGACGTCACATCTTAGTAGCCATTTGTAGGGAGCGTTTTGCGTTTGCCCAAAATAATGTGATTTTAAAGTTTTGATATCTCAGGTGGTTTAAATGAGAATCAAGTGATTTTTTCAACGATGTTTCTAGCATTGAGAGGTCTTTTGATTGCAAAAATAAAAAAAAAATAGTCATGTACCGTATTGGCGTTGCTAGTGTGCTCTATCCGCAACCTTAGGACGATCCGTTGACAAAAATTCTGAACTTTATATAATATGTTCAAATACAAACTAGCACGGCCAGTTGATTTACATTAATACGGTATTTGACTATTTTGTTTTTATTTTTGTAATCAAAAGACCTCTCAATGATAGAAACATCGATGAAAGAATTACTTGATTCTCATTTAAACTACCTGAGATATCACAACTTTAAAATCACATTATTTTGGGCAAACCCAAAACGCTCCATACAAATGGCTACGAAGATGTGACGTCACACGCTTGTATTTTGTATGCATTTCATTTTAATTTTATATGGTAGCTATATCAAATGTTTCGTTTATGTCAATGGTTCTTTTATAAAAGTTGGTGCAAATTGTATGGATTATTCAATGGTATAATTATTTTTTAATAGTTTCATACTTTTAAAATGGACTTGCCCACGAATCTTTGAATGACCATAAAACCGGCTAGACGTTATACTTTTAATTGAGAATTTTTGCTATTGGCACATGTCTACCTATATTTTGATAAAATATTTATATTTTGTAAAATCTCGAGCTTAGTCAAATACCCTATTGTTGCGTTTATGAGATTTTTTAGAAGCACATCAAAAAAAATCTCTTAAAGGACAGCATTTACATTTTTTAAGAGAGTTACAGTTATCATCATCATCATCATCCAGAAAGAGGTAGAACGATGAATCCAACTCGGCTGGGCAGCGTTCGGGAAGCTACGCAGCATATTTTCGGCCCACCTACCGCAGTGTCTCAAGACGAAGTCTTCAATGCGTGTGTGTTGCCAGTGATGACATACGGAACCGAAACGTGGCCGCTTACAATGTGCCGATTAAGGAGGCTCAAAGTCACCCAGAGAGCAATGGAGAGAGCTATGCTCGGAGTCTCCCTGCGTGATCGTATCAGAAATGATGAGATCCGCAGGAGAACTAAGGTTACAGACATAGCCGAAAGGATTGCATGCCTCAAGTGGCAATGGGCAGGGCACATAGCGAGGAGAACAGACGGCCGTTGGGGCAGAAAGGTCCTGGAATGAGGCCACGCACAGGAAGTCGCAGCCGTGGCAGGCCCCCCACAAGGTGGACCGACGATTTGGTGAAGATCGCGGGAATCCATTGGATGCGGGCGGCACAGGACCGATCTGTGTGGAGAACATTGGGAAAGGCCTATGTCCAGCAGTGGACGTCTATTGGCTGAAATGATGATGATGATGAATTGTTGCGTTTATGAGATTTTTAGAAGCACATCAAAAAAATCTCTGAAAGGACAGCATTTACATTTTTTGAGAGAGTTACAGTTAACATAGGTAATATAATTTCTTTCTACAAGTAACAATAATTTTCATAATTTAAAAAAACTTGCATTTTCCTTGTTTTAAGATCTAAGCTACACAATAAAATAAATTATTTTTTTCACAACATCACATACATTGATCTGTTTCCGATATAGTTAGCTCTGTAACCTGTGTTATTTTCATTTGTAAAAACATTCTTATAATATGTAAAAAACACTTAGACCAATACATACAAACATGTTCATGCACACAAATGTTTGTACTGTGCGGGGCTCGAACCCGCAATCCTTGGACCAAAGGCAGCGTTCACTACCACTGTTCCAAACGGGTCGTCGAAATATGATCGAAATAAATGAAACATATAATTCAAAAAGCTAATTTTATTTTAAATAACCCAACAATTTTTCAAAGTTCGCGTCACGTGACCTGAAGTCACTCCCTTAGTTTTTTATGTGATAGATGGCAGAGGAGCAGAGGGATCGCCTGATGGTAAATGATTTCCGCCGCGCATAGACACTCTATTACTGGATAAGTTTAAGCCTCATATTAAAACCTGCCTAATGAAGAAAGGTTACTATAGTGTACAAGAGTATTTAAATGATAAGGATTCTTGGTCATGTTAATCGATTAGTCTTGTGAGTTGTTATTCATAGTAGTCTGTTAACTTTGGTAGGTGGCAATTGGTAGTGACCCTGCCTCTTATGCCAAAGGTCGTGGGTTCGATCCCCACCCTGGACAAACATTCGTGCGATGAGCACTTGTGTTTGTTCGGTGTCTGAGTGTAATATATGTATTTAAGTATATATTTGTGTTCCTCTGTCGTCTGATATCTGTAACACAAGTGCTTAAACTACTTAGTACGGAATCAGGTCAATGTATGAGATGTTGTGAGAATTGTATTTTTTTCTTCTCAATTAAAACTGTAACATCATCAATATTTAATAAGAGTAACTACTAAGTTTCTTGCTGGTGTCTTTCAGTAGAAAAATAGATGTTAAATGTGTACCTATATTGACATTCATAAGGGTTCTGTAGGACCTAAATAGACCTAAATTGAATAAAGATTTTTTTATCTTTATCTTTACCCGCGACACCAGTGGAGTCACAAGTGCGCTGCCAACTTTTATTTGGATTGGGCGTTCGGTACCCTCACTCTGGTCAAGCCGGCCCATTCATGCCGAAGTTAGTGGCACATGAGGGGTAATTCTCGTGCACTCGACATTGCTTTTTAGCAAGCGAGGCACCTGATTGAAAGTAATCATCGCCGCCCATGAACATCCGCGAAATCAGAGAGATCGCTTATGTGTTGCTGGCCTTTTTAAAAAGGAGTACGCTCTTCTATTGAAGGTCACTAAGTCGTAGCCGTCGGGAAATACTCCTGCAGGCAAACCTTTCCACAGAACTGAGGTATCTGGTAGAAAGTTCGCGAAAAACGCACAGTACCTATTAGACCGCCATCCATTGAGACGTTTAAGTCGAATTTAGAGTTTCATACATTCTTCCATACAAATCTGTAACTCGACTTTGATATCGAGTACTAGAGAATAGGCCCTATAAACCTTTTATTTATTTTATTTAAACTTTTATTGCACAAATTTTGATACAATAAGGCGAACTTAATGCCAAGAAGCACAAGTCATGCAGAAAGTGCAGTGGTGCGGCGAAAGGAAAATTTGTAGTTACTAGTAAGGAGAAAAAAAAAACACTAATATTAAATAACTACATTACTATATACATACCTACATATATAAATATATTTAAATAAATATATTATTAATAAGTACATTTTAAATAAATACAATATATGCTGCTAACTAAAAACAAAAAAAAAGTAAAATACATAGGAAAAAAATACTACATATAATATGTTATTTATATAACATATAAGCAACTAGCTTTTGCCCGCGACTTCGTCTGCGTGTAATTCGAATAAAAGCAAGGTCTTTATGTATCAATAACTGGTGCCCGCGACTTCGTGTGCGCAGTATTAGTATTTCGAGTAGCTTATATTAACGTGAAAAGAACTAACATTATGACATTAAAATTATAACATAAATTATAGCCTATGTGTTATTCTGATCTATAAGCTACATTACTGTAAAGTTTCATTAAAATCCGTTTAGTAGTTTTTGCGTGAAAGAGGAACAAACATCCATCCATACATCCATCCAAACAAACTTTCGCCTTTATAATATTAGTAATAGTAATTAGTAAGGAAGTAAGGATTAAGTCATGCGGAAAGATTAGATGTCAAAAAATGCTCACGAACCCTTGTCCGTGGTCAGACAAAAGCTTGACACATTGGACAAACCCAAACCACCTTATTATAAATCGTGATCTAAATCGGCGGCGGTAATCGCTTACCAGGTGACAGTCGGCTCAGGTGAACCAGTCGGCTCAGGTGAACCAGTCGGCTCAGGTAAACCAGTCGGCTCGTCTGCCACATATATCATAAAAAAAATATTATTACCGTACCTACCTACTAAAGCTCATGTCTTCCCGTTCCAACACACAATGTTAAAAGAGGGTAGGACTAATTTTGTTACGGGACTATCCTCAGTTCGCGATTTGTAATAAGGGGCAGTGAGTAAATTTTTTAGTACTGTACTTGGAAAATGAGTACTTTTTAGTTTCGCAAAGTTATTAAGGAAATATTAAATCTTGGAATATTCAATAACTTAAAAATGTCCATTAGAATTATATATTCTTTTTAGAAAAAGCTTAATTTTTTTTAGAAAAATTGCAATTGACATGAAACGATACTAGTTTACAAATGCCTGATTTTAGCTTATTACCCGACTAGGGTAAAGCCAAAAATGAAGGGTTATGATTTAAGCAGCCTATGTATGTTAGTATGGGAATAGAGAGTGCATTGTGTCTGCGCAAACACTTGTGCACTATAATATGTCCTGCGTCAGAGATTGGCCCCCATGACTGAAATATCGGTTTGAAGGACATCATTGTTATGTAAGTATGATACGTATGATACGTATGGTACATATATGTTTGTATGTTACAAGATACTGCCTAAACTACCTTGCAGATGTTGATGAATGAGGTATCAATCGATTAACTATTACTTTTCAGGTGACCTAGTCTTATATAGACCTTTTTACCTGACTACGGCGAATCAAAAAGGAGGGTTATGATTAATATCATTTATTCCCTCATAACTTCTAAACTAGTAATCATAATTGAACAAATGAGGTGTTGTTAGAAGCGTTTTTATTGTCTTCTGGTTAGAGGCTATACATGACGTCACGTTTAATTGATCACAGCGCCTAGGGGACTTAGAGTAAGGAACTAAAGAAAAAAATAACTTGAGGGTACCGTGTGGGGTATCAAATGAAAGGGCTTTTTTAGCACATTTCAAACATGTAATTTTATTTACATAACTAATATTTTAATTATGAAAATAAAATTACATACTAAATACTTTATAAGGCGCAGGTGCGTCCTCATATGGAATATTGCTCTCACCTCTGGGCTGGAGCTCCCAAGTATCAGCTTCTTCCTCTAGACCGTATCCAGCGAAGGTCAGTCAGAATTATCGACGACCAGGCTCTTTCCGACACGCTTGATCCTTTGTAATTTCGGAGAGATGTAGCATCGCTATGTGTCTTCTATCGCATCTACAACGGGGAGTACACCGAGGAGCTGTTCGGCCTTATTCCAGCTGCAAATTTTCACCATCGTACATCACGCCAGAATTCCAAATTTCATCCACATCACTTGGATGGATTTTACTCCACCACAGTGCGCTTCTCACGCCACTTCCTTCCGCGCGTAGTAAAACTATGGAATCAGCTACCAACGATGGTGTTTCCGAACAGATACGACCTGGTGATCTTCAAGAAAAGACCTTATTCCTCCCTTAAGAGCCGGCAACGCATTTGTGATGCCCCTTGTGTCGCAGATGTCCATGGGCGGCGGTAATTCACTTACCATCAGGTGAGCCGTCTGCTCGTTTGTCTGCCATAATGTAAAATAAAAAAAGTTTAAAAACTAAAACCCAACTACCAAAAAAACACGTTCTAAAAAGTAGGAAACAAGAGATAGAGACAATTTCTCTGCTGAAATTATTATGCCGTATCGCCGTGGTCGTATGCCACATAATGTAGCAAAACAGATTCATTATAATAATAAAACAAAATCAATGTGGCATACGACCACGGCAATACGGCATAATATGTAATTTCAGCAGAGACAATTTTCTTCTTTCGTACTTTTTAGAGCGTGTTTTTTGGTAGTCGGGTTATAGTTTTTAACTTTCCGGTGCGACCACGCGATTCAAATAACCAAAATTGTACTGTTGTTTTCATCTATTTTTTTCGACGTTTATAAACCACGCAAATGTTTAAAACTTGACCACAATCTCACCTGATGGAAAATGACGTTGAGGTCCAGGATGTAACGCATTTGCCTAGAAGATGCCTTGTCACTCTTGCCTTAAAGATGTCCAGATTGTAGTGGTCCGGAAAAACAGACCTTGGCAAGGAGTTTATTTCCTTATGTTAGGTTTTAAATTTATTAAATATTAACCTGATAGTAAATCGATTATCGATTTAACAAATCGATTACGCTTCTGGCAACACTAGTGAGAAGCCAGCTTTACCTTCACTACGGCGAATCGAGTCATTCTGGATCGGGCGCTCGTCGGCGACGGACGTCAATGTAAGTAGTGGTGGAAATATTTCATAGGGTGCTTAGCTAGAGCCCTAAGGGCGTTCAGTGGTAGATCTCATAGCTTTGTAATGTGTCAGTGTGATTAATGTATAACAGTTGCAGGTGTGTGTTTCAATAATATTGTATGGACGAAATAAAGAGTGATTGAATTGTAGTAAGAGACTTATTTCACTTACCTGTACGTATTATGAACGTGGAAGCAAATCGATTCGTGCGGATACCTCACATCATCATCATCTTAGCGTTTTGTCCCGGTTGCGTCCCAAGCTGTCGCTTCGGAGGCCGGGGTCCGCTTTCCTACTTCTACTCCTCCACTTCGCGCGGTCTTGTGCATCCTTAGTGGTCAGATTATTAGCACGCATGTCATCCCTTACGATGTCAAGCAACACCTTTTTAGGTCTACCCCTTCTGCCGGGACCCGGCGGTGGTGCCATGCCCAGACATTTGTTTCCCACGTAGCTGTCTGGTTTCCGCAGGACATGACCGTACCAACGTAGGCGACTCTCCAGTAGTTTGTCTGCTATGTCACGGACATGAAGGCTCCCACGTATCCGTGAGTTTCTCACGCGGTCTTTTCGCGTAACTCCACACATCCACCTCAGCATGTTCATCTCCGTGACATGCAACTCTTGCTTGTGCGGATACCTCACCACGTATGGATGAAACCCCTCGCCGCGCCTCGTTGACCTAACTTACGATGTAAAGTCACTTTGCGCTGATTTGGTGATTCAAATTACGTTTTGTTTACTTAACTTATAAATATTTAAGCGCGGTGTTTTGCCTTAAACAAATGGAATATTAAATTATTACGTTGACGTCAACACCGCTTGCGTGGAGCTAGTTAGGGTTCCATAGCCAAATGACATAAAACGGAACCCTTATAGATTCCTCCGTATGTCACAGCCCCATTTTTCCGAAACTACATGAATATAAGTACTATTGAAACTTGGTAAAAAGATGTATTATGTTAACCGATTACGATTTTAACACAAAAATAGGAAAAAAAATTGGGGGGTCCCCATACTTAGTACTCCTTTACTTAGTACTGAAGCTTTATTTTTTTATAATATATTTTTTTCAAAACTTAATACTGTGCGCAAGAGACGCTCCCAAAGTGGTAAAATGTACTTGCTGCTACTTCATGGGCAAGTCTGACTCGCGCTTGGCCAGTTTTTTTTATTTCCACGTGTCGACTACAGGCTGGCTAGACAGGCTTTTTAGAGTATTTTTATATTGTTTATGTTCTGTTTTGTCTGTGTCTGTATCATAAACCAAGTAGCAGATACTATGTATGTTTGTCTCTTCTTGTAAATACGTCGTAGTGTTTGGTGTCATCGTTTTCTTATTTTTATGTGAAAGGTGGCAGACGGATCGCCTGATGGCGACAACTATAACATAAAAAAAAAGATTGACACAAAGTCTGATTTTAGTGCTCATCAGCGCTTCAGTTCCTCGTCCTTTTTTCTCACCATACCTGTAAACTATTTCTGCATTTTTAGGGTTCCGTACCCAACGGGTAACCACAGGTAAAAACGGAACTCTATTACTTAGACTTCAATGTTCGTCTGTCTGTTTCTAGGGTCTATCTCAAGAATCGCCACATCTAAACAATTGAAATTTTCACACCCGTTATGTATTTAACCTTTAATGTATTTGTAATTTATTTAGTGTGTCTTCCCAATGCTTACATACGGGGCCGAAACAGGGAGGCTTACTAAAGAAACTGCACAAATTAAAGGTGGCGCAACGTGCTATGGCGCGTTCCATGCTCGGTCTCTCTTTGCGAGACCGCGTACCCAAAGATGAAATTCGAAAGAGAAGTAGGGTAGTAGATATTAGGAGGCGAGTGGGAGCTAAATTAGAGATGGGCAGGACACCTGGAAATGCGTAAAGATGGGAACTGCCTGGCAAGGCAAAGAATGGGGTAGACCACCTGCCCGATGGTCCGACGATATTGTAACGGCAATGAGGAAACAATGGATAAGGCTGGCAGGTGACAGAAGGGAGTGGCGTGATAAAGAAGAGGCCTATACTCAGCATTGAGTGTATGTGGGCTGATATGATGGAATCCCATTCAAAAACGCATTTTTGCCCGTTGACTGTCTCCAAGTTGTATCTCTAGAACCGCAATTTTTACAATCTGCTTATTTCTTTAGTTGATTTAACAAGAAATAAGATCTAAAAAATAGTGGGCTCGAGTCCCACCCGAAGACTGCCGAAAATAGTTTAAGTGCCTTAATTACTTGAGAATAAATTGCAAAATATTGCTATATCCAAAAAAGTATATTTAAATCATAATAAAATTGATATTTAAGGGGGACTGACATACGGAAATCGAGATTTTTTTAGCCATTTGACTATTACGAGGCTGTAACTAAAGAACAGCTTTAGCGGCAGGCAGTTAAAATTTTCACAAATGATGTATTTTGATTGCTCCAAATAAATGTTAAAAACCAAAAACATTTAAATTTAAGGGGGGATTTTTTTTTATTTATTTAAACTTTATTGCACAAATTTTGATACAATGAGGCGAACTTAATGCCAAGAAGCATTCTATAAAACAAATGCATTTTGCAGGCATTGTAAATATTCACAAAATACTCAGTTGTGCTTTTACATTAATAATAAAAAATATATATATTTAAGTGCGGCTCCCACACAAAAAATTCTATGCTCGGTATCAATAAACAGTAATAGGTAGTTAAAATATTTACAAAATATTAATTTGTATATTTACTTCAATAGTATATAATAAAAAAGTTAGCTACTTGTTTAAAATCAGATTTTCCCTACTAAATTCGTTTACATTTTTGCTTTTGTTTATCATGTTAGATTAATAAATCTAAGAATACAATAGTAACGATAGTGTTAAGTCTATTTTGAACTAAAATGTTTGTTCTAAAGTTTAAATAAGTCTATCTTAGTGCTGTTTTTAGTTGCAATTAGTGAAACTGTAAGTCTATTATTAATCATATTTTTTGTACAAAGTTTGTAAATGACTGTTTGTTTCCAAATAAATAAAAATAAAAATAAAATAAAATCAACGGCAGTGAACCTTCCGTGCGCGGCTCGGACTCGCACTTGGCCAATTTTTTTACCTCATCCAACTTTAGCTCGTCTTTCTCTCACCACATGAATGGTTCGTGATTTTTTTCCAGATTTTTTTTCTTTTCCGTCTTCGGCGTTAATTTTGCCCAAGAGACAGGGCGTTCCTTAGTATTTCTGACTTCCCATAGGGTGATTTTTTGTTTAGAAGTCGTAAACAGTTTTGTTAATTACCACCAATTTAGCTACTGCGGTTAACAAGTTTTTGTCTAAAAGTTAATTTTGGCTTATGGTGTCAGGTTCGTTTGTGTTTAACTGTAAAACTGTTTATAGGTACTAATTAAAATCAAACCCTATTGCTTTCTTACTTAACACACTGTCAAAATATTTTTTTTAAAATTGAATTTGACCTATGGTTGAAATAAATGCATTTTATTTATTATTTATAATCGATTTAGAATTTTAGATTTTTGATTCGTTTTGGGTGAATTTGGATTAATAAATGACAGACGAACAGACGGTCAACTGATGCCATTGAGATAAATTTTACCTCAATGCCTGATGTTAAGCGATTGGACATCCCATGTACGGCCAGTGGAATCGTAAGTGCGCTGCCAATATTTAAAACCCCTTCCCGACTAATTGGGCCTCCCAGTACCCTCACTGACTCGCCGTAATATTGCATATTGATTTTAATGATTTGGATTTGATTTTGAAAAACAATTTACAAATCCTTACCAAAAGAGTCACCTGATTATTTATACCTGAAGGAGTTTTTTTATAAGATAGGGAGGCAGAAAGAAATACATAAACATTGCGTTTTTTATGGCTGCTATTGTGTCTGTTTATGCCGAACACATTTTTGACTCTACCAATGTCGAGTGATTAAAGAGACACGATTTATATATAAGAAAATTGACCGAAATGGATGAGATTATATTCTTCTGGATGTTATTTTAATTTGGGTTTTTACGTCATCTAAAACAAAACGTATAAACAAACAAATAGACGGCACAAAATGTTAAGTGGGAGTTTATTTCATAGTCTAATATTATATTTGAATGTGAGAAAATATGGCGTCCATAGCATTATTTCTCTTCATTTTTTATTTATTTTTTGCTTGGAAGGTGGCGTCACGAAGCTATAGATAAATCTGAAGAACTCACTTCTTCATACCTACTTGAAGCAATTATTCTATCTAGCTCCGTGGGTTTTTTTATGTGATAGGTGGCAGACGAGCAGACGGATCACCTGTAGGTAAGCGATTGCCGCTACCCATGGACACTGACGACACCAGTGGCACAAGTGCACTGTCAACCTTTAAATCCCCCTTTCACCCGGATTGAGCTTCCGGTACCCTCACTCAGCCAAACACAGCACAATGCTGCTTCACGCCGGTTTTCTGTGAGGCCGTGGTATCACTCTGGTCGAGCCGGCCACGCTAGCTCCCCCCCCCCTCTCTTTCTAATAGGGTGTCCATACAACTATCCATAGCTTCGTGGGTGACGTCCATAGACAGCTGACGGTAACTCCATCGATGATCTCCACGCGACCGGTCACATCCTTTTTCGCTACAACCTCGGCGCGGTCTGTTATGACTGTTTGTATTTTTTTGTAATTTTTATTACTTCATTTTCAAACATGTTATTCAATTAGATATTGTTTCTTTGTATCCTCGTTCTTTTTGTTGTCCTTTGTTTTTTTTCACATTCTTTGTCATTTGTCAAATTCAAAATTGATTTGTTCACTCGAGTTCTAAATTGAAAACCGCTACAGCACATGGTGAGCTTGGACCTTGCTGAAAACCGCTGCATCACATGGTCAGTTTGGACCTTGTTGAAAACCGCTGCAGCACGTGGTGAGCTTGGACCTTGTTGAAAACCGCTGCAGCACATGGTGAGCTTGGACCTTGTTGTTGCATTCGCGGAATGTTCCAGAAATCTAGACGTGCACTTAGGAAGGAAGGAGTAGGAAGGAGTACGCTCGTTTCTTAAATATTCCGATTCCAGTTCATTCTCATAATCAAATACAATAAACAACACGTGATGATGGCAAGAGACCAGACGGAATGTCTCTCATTCCTTGGAAGATGGGATGTGCTCTCGTGTGGGATGCTACCTGCGTCGACACTCTGGCACCGTCTCATCTTCCCGGGACTACGAGGAGTGCCGGAGCTGCGGTCGACGCGGCAGAGAGACTGAAAGCTGCAAAGTAGAGGTATTTATATGGTGCCTACCACTTTGTAGCTTTCGGAGTTGAAACACTGGGCCCGTGGGGTTCCGACGCTCTCTGTTTCTTCCGTGACTTAGCTAAGCGTCTAGTCGAGGTCACGGGAGAGCCAAAAGCTGGCAGCTACCTCGCCCAGCGAATTTCCATCGCGATCCAGCGGGGTAATGCTGCCAGCATTTTGGGGACATTGCCACGGGGACCTACTTTGTTTTAACTTTCCTTTTTATTTACTTTTAGCTTGATTTTATTTTTTAGTTACTGTCTTAATTTTCTTGTGTTTTTGGACTTTTGTTCAATATATAAATCTATAATAATATATAAATATAATATAAACATATTTTTAGCTATGTAAATAAAATTACATAAACAACAAGTTCTAGATTCATTATCCAATTGACCGTAAAATTGTTGAGCGGGATACCGCAGGGATCAAAGCCACTCCACCGCAGTGACGGCGATTGCCAAAGTTTCTCGCCCAGCGGATCGAGGATACTTCTGCGCAATCTTCAGTGATATCCGATAGACCCACTATCGGAACTATTCGACGAGTTGGGAAATTTAAAGTGGCTCGGTTCGATTGTATTGGGAATGTCAGTTTGTATTTATGAAGTTTGAGGGAACTACAGCTGTGATTGCGTTCCTCGAACTGAGATCTCTAGAGACCGGGGCTCAGGAAACTATGTGGGTATGGAAAAAGCTATGCTTGGCGTTTCTCAGCGCGAGGTGATCTGGCAGAGAACCAATTTTTTTAATTAGCTTACCGGATTAGCAAGTCGGCAGTGATAGTGGGCTGGCCATATCAGTGGCAGAACTGACAACTGCTGGGGTAAACCAGTTCTAGAGTGGAGACCACGCCTTGATAAACGTAGTGTCAGTCGCCCTTAGACCAGGTGGCGTCACAATCTTCGAAGGATGACTGGATGGTGCTGAATGCAAGTAGCCGATGATCGATCGGAGTGGCAAACATGAGGAGAGGCCTATGTCCAGCAGGACTGCCACAGGCTGATTATGATGATATGATGTAGGTATTCACTTGTGGTTATCAGCGCCTTGATGTCCTCTATAGGGTATTAGATGCCCAATCCGGGGGATAGAGTAGTAAGAGTTACGAGCAGACGGATCAACTAATAGTAGGAGATTGTCGCCGCCCATGGACACAAGTGCGCTGCCGACCTTTGATAAACCCCCTTTCCCCCGAATTGGGCCTCTGGTACCTTCACTCACGCAGCGAAACAGCACAGTGCTGCTTCACGCTGGTTTTTTGTGAGGCCGTGGTATCACTTCGGTCGAGCCAGCCCATTCTAGTCGAAGCGTGGTTCTCCCACAGTCAAAACGGTTTACAGGTTTTGGTAGCGTAACTGTGACTCTACTGGTGTTGCAATGGGCAGCCAAAAGGTAACGGCAATCACTTCACATTAGGTCTAACAGCATCATATAAAAAAAAGATTGAAGCGTTCGTAACTCCATCCACCAGTCACTACACCCGTTTAATAACTATTTGTGTAATATGATTTCCACAATAAAAACCCATTAACAGAATATTTTTAACGACCAGATGTAACGTATTAGCTCGCCTATTCTCACAACGGAAGCCCTTCCTACGTAACGTTACCCGAAAGAAACAAAACAAACACAGGATAATTGATGGGGAAGCGACGTCTCTTTTCGTCAAATGTCGTCCGACGTTGACAGCCAGGATGACGGCTGTCATTTTAGTTTAGGGTTGATGCCTAGTTCCACGGTTGATGCGTTGGTCGTGTCGTCATCATTTCGAGAACTCAATACAATAGGATTATGTACTGTCAGCGTTATATCAATTTCCCCCCAGCAATGAATAAATAACAATTGTGCCCCAGACATAAGGACTGTCCAAAGATCAACAATTCGACGTGACGCCGACTAAAAATCCCAAAATTCAGCGCCATCTAATTCTAAGACAGAATTTTTCTTTATCTTTATGTGATAGATGGCAGACGAACAGACAGATCACCTGATGGTAAGCAATTGCCGTCGCCCATGGATTGCCGTGTGGTCCCCGGCAGAGTAGAATAGGCCACCCTCACTCTTACCGAGGTGTCGTAAAAGGCGACTAAAGTAAAGCTGCTGGCATGATCATCAGCACCCAGAGAAGGAAAACTCTGCATTCATATCAAAACCCTCGCCAACCCGTCTGCCAAGCGTGGTGAGTATGGCAATTACCCCTCATGTGATTGAGGGAGGCCCGTGCCCCAGCAGTGGGGACTTAAATGGGCTGATGATGATGATGGATATCCTCGACACCAGTGGAGTAACAACTGCGCTGCCAACCTTGAAACCCCCTTTCCCCCGAATTGGGTCCCCCACTACTCTCACTCACACAGCGAAACACAGCACAGTGCTGCTTCATCGCCGGTTTTCTATGAGGCCGTGGTATCACTTCAGTCGAACCGGCCCATTCATGCCGAAGCGTGGCTTTCCAACGGTAAAAAAATCCATGGATACTAGGATCAGAGATTTCTGTGATAAAATGGAGAAAATAACTGTAAAACTTTGTGCATTTTTTTTTAATCTCTTATAATAGTTACAATCTCAATCATACAATCACAATAACAATAGGAGTATCTTTGAAGGCCCGCATCAGAAATGATGTAATCCGACAGAGAACCAGAGTCACCGACATAGCCCACCGAATTAGCAAACTGAAGTGGCAGTGGGCTGGTCATATTAGCCGCAGAACTGAGAGCCGTTGGAGCCGTAAAGTCCTTGAGTGGAGACCGCGACTCGGTAAGCGTAGTATTGAACGCCCTGCGACAAGACGGGATGATGACATTCGAAGACTGGCTGGTGTGGGCTGGATGAGAGTGGCCGAAAATCGGGAGCAGTAAATAGTTATATAAGTAACAAGAAAGATGTTAAATAATACTTACAAAAACGTGCAATATTTGAAACCTAGTTAAAATAAACATAAAAAATAGGTAAAAAAACTTTTTAAGTTAAACGGTTTTATGTTAAACATACATAGCACTGTTTAAGATAAATGTACTAAAAACCAAAAAATAATAAAATAGATACAGTCGTGGGAATTATAAACATATGCATAGACTAGACTAAAATAAAACCGTGGGGCACGTCAATTGTCTACAAATTATCGACTTAATGTGCGATAGAAGAATTGCTTAATTCGTCGTTAGGCAGTTGGCCCGCAGACGGTGAGGAAATTATTTACTATTTTCTTGCTCATTGAAATTCTAATAGTTATACACTCCATGTAAATAAAAGAGATGTTTTAACTAGTTTATCATTGGACATTCACACTGCTGGCTGGCGAGGAATCGTTTCACTGCTTGTTGTTTGTCTTTAATCGACAAAACATATGACAAAAGTACTACTCGCTCACCACTATGAAACCCTAAAACTCGCTTATAATCGAGCTTGCTGGACTGCTTGTTTCCACATTCTAGCCCTACTTATCACACGTCCATCGTTGTCGGTTGCACAACTGCCTAATAATTATAGTGTAACATTACAAAACAAACATTTTAATCAACGATTGTAGACAATTGACGTGCCCCACGGTTTTATTTTAGTCTAGTCTATGCATTAAACATAATGATACTACATATATTATAAGATATGAATACAACATAATATTATAGATTTACATTACATACATACAGTATAAGAGTTTAATATAATTTATATATTTAAATAAAATTAGCTGTCTAGTAAAAAAATATTATTCAAATTATTCTTGTAGATGAAAGTGTAAGGTGACTCCTCCCCTGTCTTATCTATGCCGTGCCCGACAGGGTCCATAATTGTACTGTACTATGTTATTACCACCTTTTTTAACATTATGGAGAGCATTAAAGAATATGAATATGAGACCTATGTCCAGCAGTGGATGAGTGTGGGTTGCTGATGATGATGAATAGCCACAATTAATATAAATCCTCTGGCAGCGCTAGTTTCCTTGATGCAGTGCCTTAATAAAGACAGTAAGTAATATAATATGCATTTGTAAAATTACAGTGCAATCTTGCTAATAACAAGATTAATTGCGCCCAAACTAAACGGAAAAGACACGAAAAACGTTCATTATGTAAGGAAAATAGTCAAAAAGCAATTACTGGCAACGAATAAAGTCCTTTTATTCAAAAAATCACGTAATCACAACTGCTCTCACACAATGGTGAAAATCAAAATAGCTTTTACATCTAAAGGTATAGAAACTAAAATGGAATAAAATGAAAATGGCATATTTCTCGTTTTGGGTTTGTTGGGGTGTAATGACAGTAATAAATCATACGGATCGTTAGCCACGTTCCCCCGGTGTTGGGTTCGATTCCCGGCCGAAATGGCATCATCTGTCAATAGACGTAGTGACTTGACATGAGTCACTAATGGACTTGGTGTGTTGGTGCTACAATAATACATATCATGAATGTGGACAATTTTTTATCTATAGTTTTGTAGCAATCCGTCAGATATGTCGAGATTAATATTTGGTGTTGGTGCTATTTATTTTAATAATATGATATGGTGTCTAGAGTGACGATGCATCTACATAGTTTTGATAAGATTTTTTTTATGTGATAGGTGGCAGACGAGCAGCAGGATCACCTGATGGTAAGCGATTGCTGCCGCCCATAAACACCTGCAACACCAGTGGAGTCATAAGTGCCACCTATCACATAAAAATAAGTGGGTTGCCAACCTTTAAACTCCCCTTTCCCCCCGGATTGGACCTCCGGTAGCCTCACTCATGCAGCAAAACACAGCACAGTGCTGCTTCACGCCGGTTTTCTGTGAGGTAGTGGTAACACTCCGGAAGCCTGGTATCACTTCCAAAGAATGTAAGAGAAATATTTTAGGCAAAAAAAAATGCATTATGCCGTTTTCTGGCTCGTTTTTATTATTTCAAAGAAGATTTTTTTGATATTTTAGGTTCTTTAAGAACTTCTTAAGACAGAATAATGAGATTCACTCGTGTTGTTAAACAATTTCTTTATTAATTATTAGAGACTATTTCATGTCCTACTTTTAATTAATTACTTTGACTGTCATGATTTACTTTACTATTAATATTATTTGTCTAATTTAATTATTATTATTATTTTTGTATTTCTTTTATAATTTCCGTTTGACATTTAATTTTCTGTGGAAACGTTGCTGCATTATTATTTAATTGTGTTATTTATGTAAAATAATTAAATTGTAAATTGTTTTTTTCCCAAATAAATAAATTACGAATTCCTTATTTGGGTATACCTTTTGAAAATATTGTTAGTTCCTAGTTAATTTTAGACTAACAATGAAACGCATTCTGAGTAGGAGTACAGTTATAATTACAATAAAAGTAATTAAAAAAACTATTATTTAATGGCTGCTACTGTGTTCGACACATCTATAATTCTGCCAATGTCAAGTGATTAAAGAGACACGTTAATTAAAAGATTGACCGGTGTGACGAGTGGGTTCTTTGTTAATCAGATTTGACATCATCTAAAATAAAACAAACATACACATGGACAATACAGACAGACAATCAAATCAAACGAATCAAAAATATCAGCATGCGCAAATTAATGCGAGAATATCAGCTTGAGTGACAGACGCTCCTAGGTGTATGGTACCGACTGTCGTGACATAAACTCAAAACATACTCCAAAAATATACTTCAGAACATGTTATCTATAGGTTGAAACCATGCGTATCACCCTGTACGTTGCCATTTTTTATAAGCGCTGCTATAGGCAGCTCAGTGCAAGCGAGATGCATTGGCATAGATCGGGACTGACGTACGCAAACGATGCGAGTCGTTTGCGTACGTCAGTCCCGACCGCGCGATCGTCCAGGTATAATGTAATAGAAATAAGTCTTGTTCTCTTCAAACTTTATTATTACTTACTCCGCTGGCTCAGCGAGCCCAAATAGAGACTTGGCCTCCAAAACAAGAGATCGCCACTTCGGTCGATCCTGCAACACTTCTTGCCAGTTATTGACCAGGAGCTCGCGCAGATCAGTTATTATTACTAATATAATATTATTTTTAATTTAGTTAAATTAGCGACACTCATGTTTAAGTGTGTCAAGGACAAACCGGCAAGGTTTTTATGACACTCTAAATTCAAATAATTGCTCCCATCTCTGGCATTTGTAGGATTGAGCATTAGAATGTTTAATAAGTTACCTCAAAATGTTATTGATTTACCGGTACATAAGTTTAAGTTGCATGTAAAAAACTGCCAAATGCAGAAAGGCTACTATAAAGTAGAGGATTATTTGAATGATAAGGATTCCTGGACATGTTGATCTCTTCGGCTGTCCTCTAATGTATAATTCATTTCATAATTTTTCATTGACGATTTATCTAAACTATTGATTATAAGCATTGTATATCATACTGTCACTGTAATCATAATTTGTATAAGAATGAAAATTATAATTACCATATTATTTGGAAAGAGTAACTACTGAGTTTTTTGCTGATTCTTCTCGGTAGAAATTGACATTCCGAATCAGCGGTAGATTACATAATATTTGACATTCATAAATGTTCTTTATTGAATAAAGACATTTTTGATTTTGACTGTATAAAAATTGATTTATATTGATTATTCAATAATTGACAAGATGCTAACCACCTACTATTGTACACCTCGTCCTGCAGTTTATAAGTCTGGATTAAGTAACTACTACTCTTTGTGACCTATGAGGGGAACCTAAGTAGTCATGCTCACTCAAATGTCTCTGAGGTGGTGGCGCTATGTGGCGGGTCATTACATTCCCTCTAATATGGTTGAGTGAAATGATGGCTGACACGTACGTCATACTTGTGAACAGGTCCCACCTTTGGGGACTGGTCTGCTTCGGTTTACCTCATAATATTTATTTTATTATTATTTCCTTTATTTTATTTTGTGTAACAATTAAACTGTATGGCTTGGTATGATGATGACACAACATTGTATGAAAGTTTGGCAATTAAAAAGAGTAACTGGCGAGTTTCTTGCCGGATCTTCTCGACCAGAAACAACTTTCCGAGCCGGTGGTAGAATCGCATTATGTTTATTTATTTCTTTAGTATATTTTATGTATCAACATATATATGTATTAACATGTAAATTATACATAAGTACTTATAAATAGTTTTCAGTCATTAAAATGTATGACGATTTGTAAGTGCTGTGTACAAGCCTATGCAAATAAAGAATTATTTGATATTGATATTGGCATGGTTCTGCTAAGTACTTGCTGGAGGCTCTCGATAGGTTGCAGCGACGTGCTATCCGTATTGTTGGAGATTATGAGGTGACTAAGTCCCTAGAACCTCTTCAGCTACGTAGAGACATTGCCAGTCTAAGTGTTCTCTACTGCCTCTATACAGAAAAGGGAATGCTCTGATGAGTTATTTCAACTTATCCCATCCTCCCCTTTCCACTTCCGAATAACACGTGCTGGACAGCGTTGCCATCCGCGTACCATCCAGACAGTGGCGGCGCGCACCAAGAGGTTTGGCTCCTCGTTCCTGCCCCGAGCCATCAAGACATGGAATGCCCCCCCAGCTCATGTGCTTCCTCCTTCATACAATCCGGGGTCTTTTAAGCGGGGCGTGAAGCGGCATCTCAGCAGGCCATCAGGGTGAGGATGGCAGACTCAATGGGTACTTTGTTAGTTCTTTTGTGCCTGTCAGCCTCATATTTTCACATTTGGATTTCACGGCCGCTTACCATCAGGCGGACTGAGGTCATCCTGATTGGCCTTTCTATAAAAGAAAACCGGCAAGGTTTCTATGACATTCTAAATTCAAATAATACTGTTATTGTAATGTTAAAAAAAACCATTGAATTTTTATTCGGCTAGTACTACGAGTAAGTACTCCGTAGTCTTTCTGTGGGTGCATGTCGGCTAGATGCATACTGGATTGGCACTCCAAACCGATAAGCCCATGAAGTTTACGTAATACCTTTGCTCAATCCGTCACTCAGTCACTAGTTGCAAAGCCTCAATCTCGCAAACCTAAGCATTTAATTTGACAGGCTGGTCAGAATTAATTACAGTCAGTAACATCATAATATGCTACCAGCTTTATCACCGTACTAATCCAGCGATAAAGCAATCTCAGGTATTAGATATGACAGTCACAAATCATTATTATCACGTCCGTTTGTAGGCACGAGTATGGCTATAGTTCTGTATTATAGTCCATTCAGTGAATAGGACAGTTAAAACGTTTTGTATCATGCATCCATCTTTCTACAAATTAATATATTACGTTAGTAAAAATCATTAACTTTTTTGTGTTCTTATTCTTCCAAAATAATATTTTTTAATATTTCTCAATTAATCTGATCAAGAACTTAAAATAGTTATTGTCAATAAAATTTGTAAAAAATGTCTTATGAATTGCATACAGCGCTAATCGGAATTTTTGCTCATAAAAATTGACACAAACAATCGCAATAAATCAGTAATCGGTATTGCGACCATCTTACCATCGAATCACGGTTAATGTCTCGTACAAAATATGTCCGCATAGATTGCATTAGAGACTAAGAACTATGTAGTAATTTATTTTGGTGACGAAGGTGGTTCTGACACGTCACACGCGAGCGTTGTTATTTTTTAAATGAATAAGATGCATTTTGTCTAATTATTTCTTATTTATTGCGTGTGTACCACTAAAAATATATACATATTGTATTCCATATCCAGATATTACTTCCATACCTGATGTTGAACTCATAGATAAAATGTTGATTAAAATGTATATCAAACAAATAAAAAGTCGATTAGATTTCTAAAGAAAATATTCTCGATTCATAAAAATATCGGTTAGGTTTAAAGGGAGCGTCTCATTTGTAATGTGAAAATAGAACTGTCCTATTCACCTTCACATACTAAATGGACTAAAATATTCATCATCATCATCAGCAACCCACATTCGTCCACAGCTGGACATGGGTCTCCCCTAATGCACGCCACTGTGCCGACTAAAATATTATTGTGAGTTAATTTGTGTTTAAATAGACGAAGAGATTGATGTTCTATAGTTTTTATGTAGAATAAGAATAAGAAAAAAAAGATTTATTCAGTGCTTAATACAAGTTACAAATCATATCGTGACCTTGATCGTGAACTCATGATCGTGTTGACCGTAGGAGTGCCACGCTTCGGCATGAATGGGCCGGCTCGACCGGGGTGATACCACGGTCTCACAGAAAACCGGCGGCAGCAGCACTGTGCTGTTTCGCTGCGTGAGTGAGGGTACTGGAGGACCAATACGGGGGAAAGGGGTTTCAACCGTTGTATCACTTGTGACTCTACTGGTGTCACGGGTGTCCTTGGGAAGCGGCAATCGGTTACCTTCAGGTAATCCACTGCTCGTCTGCCACCTATTACATAAAAAAAATATAACACAAGAAAAAACAAGGTAGCAACAGTTTGATGACACACCAAATAAAAGAGTTCATAATGAGTATTTAAAACATATAAATTATGGAATGGAATACGATATTAGCCACTTAATAAACTTTATAAATTCTTTTCAGACCAGATAAATTTTAGAGATAAAAATATTGACATAGTTTGAAAGATAAGGAAAAATATCACAGCTTATTCTTTAGGTATCTTTTTGTGATTTAGAAGTTAATCTCTGAATATAATTTTAAAAGATCTAATCTAGTTTGACGACCTTGTTGACGCAATGGGTTTCGTGCGTCGCACTTAGACAATTTAACACGGGACGTGGTAAAGCGCAGATTTAGTTTTGAAAAACTCTACCTAAACCCGTGGGGGGAAGGGAAGTTTAGTGATGGTCTAGATATGAATAAGTAATAAATTGAAATGATGATGTGTGTTTACGTTGATGAATCACTTGCTCACAGCAGCGAAAATGCAGATATGTACAAGAAAAGTTATAATTTAAAACAGCTGTAGCCTAGTGGTCTGGGCGGTCACCAAGATGGTGAAAGGGTTGGATTTTTTAAACAGTCATACAGCCATTTAAGTACATTTAAGTTTCTGTAAATGCCTATTTTTTAAGTTGTCTATTTTGTGCAATAAAGTAAGTATAGCTATACAGTGTTAGCTGTTTATTCTAGTAAAAATGTAATATGCATTTAGATGCATATTACATTTTCGCACAGCTTTAGAGCTGTGCGTAGAAAATTTGCTAAATATTTTTTTGTTTGAAAGAATTTAACTCCTGCCTATCAACATGAAATCTTAGGGAAACCGAAGTGACTCTTCAATAACCAATAGCAAATGAGCCGGGATAACTTTTGTTGTTGTTTCTTGTATTGATTCTTCAATACTTCTCACAACGACCAGTATCTTTTCAATGCATTTGTCATTCTGTCTCTTTTCTTTCAATTTATATTTTAACTCCTTTTAATACAGTTGAGTAAATAGAAAAGCCAATCTGCTCTGGTAGTTACATAAAACAGTCAAATAGTGAGACATTAATTATTCATTCTTTCTATCATTGTCACAACATTAATCAAGATTATGAAAGATCGTGTCAACGTACCACGATATCGCCTATTGTCTTTTGGGGTTATTTCTGTCGCAAAATAGTAGATGAAAAATGATATGATTTTGTGAAATAACGTTTATTTATTTAAAAAAATACTTATGCGTGATAAGAAAAAAAAATCTAATTTATATTTTTCTGATCGTCGTTCGCAAGTAAAAACTGCAACAGTTTGACGAGTTCCGCTCAGCGACAGATACGACTTCGATATGGCGTACACGAACAACGTGGAAACACGTTGAATTCCTTTTCATTTAAAGTATCAGCCTATAGACTATCCCACTGCAGGGCAAAGGCCTCCATCATAGAAATGAAGTTATCGCTACTATTGGTAAATATGTAAACAGATGCTGTAATACATGTCACTGGATGGCACATTTAAATCGCCATCAACATTAAAGTTTGAGCTATGTTATGTTTCTTGCCGTGGGACCTCTTTCGTAGAGCAGACTACGGCTCTCCTCAGCCTGATGAAAAAATAGGTACATAATATATTCCGCTGGATTGACATTCCGAACCAGCGGTAGATATTATGTTCTATTTTGACATTCATAAGTCTTCTGTGTGGACCTAAATTGATTATGGAATGATGGTAAGCAAGAGAAAAGCCCAAGTTGCAATTACAACGGAAGCGATGGCCAGGCATCACCTCCGTTGGCACCGCCATACTGGCCCGCGAGATGCTTCGTCACGCTTCGTTTGAAGGAATCTATATCGTAGGAAGGGGGAAAAACATGCGCCGGCAACGAGTTCCATTTCTAACGGTGCGGCAGAAATAAGAACTACGAATTTTTTTTAGTCCGTGATGAACTGTTTTTCACTGTGAAGCGTTGTCCTGCGCCTGTAGTTCTGTGACGGAATAGGGCAGGTAGGATGAGGGAGATAAGCTCTTCAGAGCATTCACCTTGATGACTCTAGTGGCCCGCCTCAAATGACTGCAACGTGGACTTTCCTCCACGTTGCAGTCACAACGGACGCGAAGTTAGGAACGAATGGTTAAATTTTGTCCCGAAACGAAGTGACGATGGAACTAGAAAACGCGCTCTTAAACGGAATATGCCATTTTCGGAAAATAGTCACTGAGTGTGAAAGAGATCCAACCGGCCCTCTCGCAGATTCTATACGGGTGCGGTAGAGAAAAAACGTCGCCCAGCACGTCACCTCAGTACTACCGACTTCACACGGTTTTTCAAGTATGGCTCTCTATGAAAAGGCACAGTCTGTTTAGTGTGCATGTCTTAGTGGGCTACTAGATGTTTGTAAAGATAAAGTCCTCGTAAAGATTGAAACAATACGATTCTGGGTAGGAATAGCCTTCAAAATTTAAGCAATTTAAACTTTGTTGAGCAGTGTTTAGAATAGCGTATCATAATTTTGTCAAAATTATTTATTGTCTAAATATACTGGTGGTTTTATCTAAAATATCTTTAAATGTAAGCTACAAGGCAGGTTTTCCAGTAAATTTTAATATGCTTTATATTCCATTCTATGGTTGTTTACCTATTAGTAAAAACGTTACAGTGAGAAGAAGAATATATGAGTAACTTTATTTACGAAATTCCTGTAAAAATAATAAATATGAAAAGTAACTTTGTCTTGTTATTTTTTGCTTTTATCACCAGAGGTCTGAATTAGGAGTTATTTTATTAGCATCGAAATGTTCATATTAATATGGATCTTCCCGGGATTCGTAAACTCCTCCTACTTGCTTAAGAGTTATTATACTTGCAATGAAATGTTGATATTAATATGGATCTTCCCGGGATTTGTAATCTCCTCCTAGTCGCGTAAGAGTTATTTTACTTGCAACGGAACGTTGATATTAATATGGATCTTCCCGGGACTCGTAATCTCCTACGCCTCGCGTCGTGAACCTCATGACTGAGGATCAAGAATCTTTTCTCTGACCACATCCTTCATCGGCGTCTGTCCTTGGCAACGAAAAGGGCATCATGAAGGAGTCTAAGGTATTGCGGATCTAGTCAGACCATCTTATCTTAAAGGAGTCCTTCCTTTTGGCCGCCTGCCCTCGACTTTTCCGGTAACCATAATTGCTCTAGGTTTTCACCGATTTGTAATGGACATTATAAAATCATATTTGGGCCGTATCTCTGAAATAACTGCAGATACATGAATTTCGCGCTGCTGAGCCACATATATAAGCTGTTTTCGAGAGTTATGACGAATCGTCTCGCACGCAGGTTCGACGACTTCCAGCCTCCCGAACAAGCCGGATTTCGAAAAGGCTTTAGCACTATAGACCACATACATACGCTGCGGCAGGTTATACAGAAGACCGAAGAGTATAACCTGCCATTATGCTTAGCGTTTGTGGACTATGAGAAAGCCTTCGACTCTGTCGAGACCTGGGCCGTGCTACAATCTCTCCAAAGGTGCCGAATAGACTACCGATACATACAAGTGTTGCAGTCATTGTACGGAAACGCCACAATGTCAGTCCGTCTTCAGGACCAGGAATCAAAACCCATTCCTCTCCGGCGAGGTGTGAGACAGGGTGACGTTATATCGCCGAAACTGTTCACCACTCTGTTGGAGGACGTGTTTAAACTTCTGGACTGGGATGGACTTGGCATCAATATAAATGGTGAGTACATGACGCACCTTCGATTCGCTGATGATATCGTAGTCATGGCTGAGACCTTGGAAGACCAAGGCACAATGCTTGACGACCTCAGTAGAGTCTCCCAACAAGTGGGTCTGAAAATGAACATGGACAAGACGAAAATCATGTCGAATTCCCATGTCGTACCCACTCTTGTGAAGGTTGGAAGCTCTACACTGGAAGTTGTAGACGAGTACCTTGGACAAAAGTCCAGCTTGGTAAGTCCAACTTCCAGAAAGAGGTTGATCGACGAATCCAACTCGGCTGGGCAGCGTTCGGGAAGCTACGCAGCATATTTTCGGCCCACCTACCGCAGTGTCTCAAGACGAAAGTCTTCAATGCGTGTGTGTTGCCAGTGATGACATACGGAACCGAAACATGGCCGCTTACAATGTGCCGATTAAGGAGGCTCAAAGTCACCCAGAGAGCAATGGAGAGAGCTATGCTCGGAGTCTCCCTGCGTGATCGTATCAGAAATGATGAGATCCGCAGGAGAACTAAGGTTACAGACATAGCCCAAAGGATTGCATGCCTCAAGTGGCAATGGGCAGGGCACATAGCGAGGAGAACAGACGGCCGTTGGGGCAGAAAGGTCCTGGAGTGGAGGCCACGCACAGGAAGTCGCAGCCGTGGCAGGCCCACCACAAGGTGGACCGACGATCTGGTGAAGATCGCGGGAATCCATTGGATGCGGGCGGCACAGGACCGATCTGTGTGGAGAACATTGGGGGAGGCCTATGTCCAGCAGTGGACGTCTATTGGCTGAAATGATGATGATATGAATTTCAGGCAACGATTTTTTTTTTGAAGAATCGCGGAAGTTTTTGGGCTTTAAAAATTATTAATCCAAATTCATTTTTACTAATAGGATTTTCACATTTCTAAGACTATATTTTTAAATAATAAAATAAATAAAGCACAAAATATTTACTACCTAAATTATCATTATTGTTAAATAATAATAAATAAGTACAAACACTGTCTTACGATAGTGTTCAACATTTACTTAGTTTGTAAATAAAAAGGATAGTTCTGTTTTACTTACTTACTCCGCTGGCTCAACGACCCAAATAGAGTCTTGGCCTAGGAAGCAATAGATTGCTACTTTGGATGATCCTGCGCCAGTTATTGACCAAAAGCTTGCGCAGATCAGTCTGTTTTAATTATGTTTGTTTTTTATTTTTTACCAAAATCGTATTTTGCTTTTATCTTTTTATGTCTTACGGCCGGACTCAGAGACCTCATTTAAGCTAATATTCATTAATTTTAGTATTGGTAGTCTTTATGCATATCAAAATAAGTGTCAATATATTGTCTTAAATAGCCAACTAAGTTAATAAATGACTCTGAGTGTGGCAGTTAGACAATATTGTCCAATTTTTTTGTAATGAAAAAAAATTGCGTGTGATCATTTGTTTGCCTGAAGCACAGGTCCACCCTAGTTCAGGCAAAGAAAAGCCTAGGCCTAGAATTTTATTAAGTTTTTATGTAATCTTATGTTATCAGCCCTTATTTTTACTGGATTAACAATTTATTATTTATTTATTTTACCCTCCGGTTTTATCCCATCATAGTAGCGATAACTTGATTTCTATGATGCAGTGGGACAGTACTTATATAGGCTGATACTTTACTTTACTTTACCCTCCGATTTTAAGTCACATCTATTTTATTCTACAAAGTCGGTTAAAAATTACTCTACCAAACCTGGTGACCACTTATCAGTGCTTGATAGTACCGAAGCCAAAGCTGGTTTTGGTGATCCAAAACCAGCTTTGTTGTACTGTGCACGTGACTTACGCGTGAGCAATCTTTCCTTACTAAATTGTTGATGCGATATGGGAGTTGTAAAGTGCCAATTAATTACGTCCTCGAGTTTGTTAAACAAATTTCGCAAAATAACGACGACGCCCCTTTTGTTTTAATAAAGGTATGTTTGGGAACTTCTCCGCGCCTCTCCGTGTTTTAGCTAATTTGTTATCAAAGAATTAAACTCGACGATTTTGGGGGTAAGTGTGCTCGTATTGTCTACTAGCGTTAATTTTAATTTTTTATGTGATAAACGTCTCAAGGCGAAAGTCTTTAATGCGGAACCGAAACGTGGCCGCTTACAATGTGCCGATTAAGGAGGCCCAAAGTCACCCAGAGAGCAATGGAGAGGGCTATGCTCGGAGTCCCCCAGCGTGATCGTATCAGAAATGATGACATCCACAGGAGAACTAATGTCACAGAGGATAGTAGCCCAAAGGATTGCATGCCTCAAGTGGCAATGGGCAGGGCACAAAGCGAGAAGAACAGACGGCCGTTGGGGCGGAAAGGCAGTGGACGTCTATTGGCTGAAATGATGATGATGATGTGATAAACAATGACTTTCAAAGAAAAAACCTTCTTAGATGGATAGACCTTTTAGCATGTGTGTGAAAATTTATAATTAAATTCCAAACAAAATACAAAAGGAGAAAAATATTGGAAAGTTCAGGAATAAATTAAAAGATTTCCTAATTGAAAATGTTTCTGCACGCTGTCGGAGCTTTTTGAAATGAAAAAAAATTATAATTTAATTTGTTTAATGTAATAAAATAAACAATACTGTCATTCTGTAGAAATCTAAGGCTATAGGGATTCCTCTAAGATTCTAGGCTCTACTTATGTGTGATGTATGGACTGCATAATATTTAATATAGGTAGTTGTTCAGGAATATGTCTATCTAGGACAAGCGCTCCAATTAGGCAGAAACAACTTCGAG
Source organism: Marasmia exigua (assembly GCA_019059595.1). NCBI lineage: Eukaryota > Metazoa > Arthropoda > Insecta > Lepidoptera > Crambidae > Marasmia > Marasmia exigua. The sequence goes on along the minus strand of CM032477.1, from coordinate 20,271,746 downwards.
AGAGAAGCCAATAGAAGAATTCAGCTAGGCTGGGCAGCATTTGGTAAACTTCGTTAAGTCTTCTCGTCACCCATCCCTCAAAGTCTTAAGTCGAAAGTCTTCGACCAGTGCGTCCTTCCGGTCATGACTTACGGTGCCGAGACGTGGATACTCACGGCTGGACTAGTCCACCGGTTCAAAGTCGCTCAAAGAGCTATGGAAAGGGCTATGCTCGGAGTATCTCTGAAGGACCGCATCAGAAATGATGTAATCCGACAGAGAACCAGAGTCACCGACATAGCCCACCGAATTAGCAAACTGAAGTGGCAGTGGGCTGGTCATATTAGCCGCAGAACTGACAGCCGTTGGAGCCGTAAAGTCCTTAAGTGTAGACCGCGACTCGGTAAGCGTAGTGAAGGACGCCCTGCGACAAGATGGGATGATGACATTCGAAGGCTGGCTGGTGTGGGCTGGATGAGGGTGGCCGAAAATCGGGAGCAGTGGCGTGCATTAGGGGAGACCTATGTCCAGCAGTGGACGAGTGTGGGTTGCTGATGATGATGATGATAGGTGGGTACTTACTGGCGTGTGAAAGGAGCCCTATCTATCAGGAGTTTTATTTTAATAACAGAACCACCGTTTCGAAGGTAATAGTGCAGCTTTATTTATTATTCACTCACTGTTCATCATATTACACTGTTCAAAGTCACCGCGTAAATTCTTAGTTATTGTAATCATTCCTAATGTAAATAAATGTAATATTTACAGCTAAACAATATTTGTGGTAAAGCATGTTCTTTATAATATAAAGTTTCCACGTATGGGACTGCGAGCTTCGTCCATTTATTTATAGGGACACTTTAAATGCACTTGTATAAAACACACTACTACTTTCGTGATTATAGACGCGATGTGTTGTCTTGTTTATGTATTTTAATTAATATTTATTACGGCCACGTTTCTGCGGCTAATATGGCCAGCCCACTGCCACTTAAGCTTGCTAATCCGGTGAGCAATGTCGATGACTTTGGTTCTCTGCCGGATCACCTCATTTCGGATTCGATCTCGGAGAGAGAGGTGGGGGGACGATCTGCGCAGGATGGCTGGCAAGAGCTGGATGCGAGAAGCCATGGATAGATCACAGGGGCGAACAATTGGAGAGGGTTACGTCCAGCAGTGGACTGCGATAGGCTGATGATGATGATGATGACGGCCACGTTTAAAGGTTTAAAGCGCACTTGTGACCGGCTTTACTTGGTGCGGCGGGTGTCCATGGGCGGCGGCAATCGATTACCATCAGGTGATCCATCTGCCCGTCTGCCACCAATGACATAAAAAAAATATCTATATTTGACACGATCAGCCATCGACGCAGACATCACCTAACCCTCTTCTACAAAATTAATGTCCTTTGTTTTAAAATTTACTAGTATTAATCACTTTCAACGATAAGACTGCCTATATTGTACTCTAAACTATACTATAATGCCAAGTTCTTATGTTCTATATTAACTTAATTATCTATAAAAGTAAACTATCAGCCCATTGAATATTGTCCGACAGCACAGGCCTCCATCATAGAAATCAAGTCATCGCTAGTACAGCGTTATCTTTTCATCGTTTACACACCGAAAACCTTATTAAAAGTATGGTGAATAAAGTCCATTTCGCATGTTAGTTAAACAAAATCTCTGACTGCCTTAGGTCAGGTTAGAACAGTGGCCAGCAAAAAAATACTAAGATTCTAGGATGAGTTTTAATAGGGCGAGTTTCTCCCTTACCCCAAAAGACGTATCCGATTAGTATGTATTACGCCTCAGTGGCGCAATGGTTAGTGGGTCGCACTTGAAAGTGACGGCTGCGCTTGGGGTCCCGGGTTCGATCCCCGGGTCAGGCCAAAATTTGTACCTGAGTTTTTCTGTTAAGGAATTCTCAGTGTTAGCCCGAAATCTGGAATGGGCGGTCTTGTACCCCCGTGCCTCGGAAAGCACGTTAAGCCGTTGGTCCTGCGCCTAATCCCTCTTCGGTCGCGTCTCACTAGTGTCTCATCGAAATAAGAGGGTACTGGAATAGAGAGTGCACTTGTGTCTGCGCAAATACTTGTGCACTATAATATGTCATGCGTCTATGGCTGATCGCTGAGATTAGCCGCCATGATTAAAATGTCGGTTTGGAGGACATTAATAAGCGAAAAAAAATCAGCTGTTGCATATAATATAAAATATCCGCCCGGCAATAATGTATGGAACAGAAGTTTTTTCTTTCGCTATTATGAGGTTTTCGGGATGTAACAAAATAATGGTATATAATGGCCATGCGGATTGGTGATCACAACCCCGAGATTATCTGTCCATAATTAAGAATTTGTAGCGCTAGTGAACAAACCACCACTTTTAACGGTTTCGGAGTTCCGCAGTTTTACGTTCAAAGGGCAATTAATTCTGTAGACGATGAAGAAGAGTTAAGGTTGGTAAGAATTATTGTCTTTGCTTGTTGAATATGTTGGAGATACGCTCGGGAAGTCGAAGTAATGAAAATGTCATATCGTGTGTTGAATATGGACTGGAAACGCATTTGTGGAAAATAAGTTTCTGTACTTGGCCGTGTGGTCCCCGGCAGAGTAGAATAGGCCACCCTCACTCTTACCGAGGTGTCGTAAAAGGCGACTAAGGTAAAGCTACTGGCATGATCATCAGCACCCAGAGAAGGAAAACTCTGCATTCATATCAAAACCCTCGCCAACCCGTCTGCCAAGCGTGGTGAGTATGGCAATTACCCCTCATGTGATTGAGGGAGGCCCGTGCCCCAGCAGTGGGGACTTAAATGGGCTGATGATGATGATGATAAGTTTCTGTACTAAACGGGGTGTTATAAGTTTGTCGTGTCTTTGTGTATGTGTGTGTGTCTTTATCCACCTATAAAATGTGTACTTTAAGGTGTCGGGTAGGGCACACTAGCGACCTCAATCGATTTTAATTTTTAGCTACTAAACCGGATCTATTTTACACAAATTCGGGATTACAACCTCTCGGCAAACACTTTGGGTCCAACGTGTACGCGAAAAATTGATTCACGCCAAAAGTGGCAGTTTTTGGCGTCAATTTTGCGCGTACAAAAACGGACCCAACTTTTGTGTGACCAAAAATTAAAATCGATTGGCATCGCTAGTGTGCCCTACACGTCACCTTAACAAAAAGTTATGCCAATATGTAATGTAGATCGGCCCCCTACGCGACAATATTTAACCATAAATGTTCATACGTAGGACATACAACAGTAGTTTCAGTAATTTTTTGGACTTTTTATATTTTTGTCGGGGGTTTTGATTTTTTTTCTATTTTTCTGTGTGGCAAGTGGCAGACGAGCAATTGGGTCACATTGTGGAAAGCGATTGCCGCCGCCCATAGATAGCAGTATATTCTATATAATTTTATATAATTTGTGTAGGTTATATTGTATTTTAGTTAGGTAACATTCGTTTATATTAGTGTATGATAACGTTTTTATTAATTATCTAGATATATGTATTTATACTATAAATTTTCTTAATCAATGTTCAAAATCAAAATGATTGCACCACCCTCCCCTCTTCTATCTAATGTCCTTTACCTCAAGGTTGTCTGGTAGAGATCGCTCCCAGCGATAAGACCGCCTAAATTTTACATTGTATCTCTGTATAACTGGCTTTTAAGTTTTGTTTGTTGTGCAATAAAGAGTATTTATCTATCTATCTATCTATAGATGCTCGCAACACCAGTGGAGTCACGAGTGCGTCATCCTTTTTCCCTTCCCCTCATATTGGGCCTTGGGCCCCGGTGAAACGTAGCGCAAGACCTCCTTCGCGCCGGTTTCCTATGGGACCTCAGAACATGGTATTACACCGCTAAATATTTTTATCTGTCTATCTATGATAAATAAATAAATAATAAATAAATATTTCACAACATCACATAAATTGATCTAACTCCAAGATAGGTAGCTCAAGCACCTGTGTTACGGATATCAGAATCAATAGTGGGATTACAAATATATACCTATATATAATACTTTTTCTTTTGTAAATACATACTTATAATACATAGGAAACACCCAGACCAATACAAACAAACATGTTCATGCACACAAATGTTTGTACTGTGCGGGGATCGAACCCGCAACCCTTGGACCAAAAGCAGCGTTCACTACCACTGTTCCAAACGGGTCGTCATAAATAAATTGGTTCAATGTCAAGAAGCATAAAAATTTTAAGCATAAAAACTTACGCATAATGTAATTACTCCTAATAATAATTTCGCATAATACTAATAAGCACAACAGTTTTTAGCATATTTTTTTTGCATAAATGCAATACGCATAAACATGATTAAGCGTAAAATAAATAACCATAAGTCATTAAAAAGCGGCTAACGGGTGGCCCTTGGGCCACCCGTTAGGTGCCTTAGCTTAGCTTAGCCGTTAGGTGCGGCGGGGGCGCCGCACCTAAACCTTCTTTTACTCTACATAATATAGGAAATACTTACTTTTGTTATTTTTCAGATTCAAACAACAAATTAATGCCTGAAAAAATAATGCATAATTGCATTATGCTAAATAATAATTATGCCACAGTACATATTATGCTAAAACCAAATTCGTCCAAATTAATATTATTCTAATTTTATAACAATTTCATTATGCTAATCCATTTTAGGACAAACCACATTATGCCAATGAAAGGGATCCCAAATAAATTACAGAGTCGTCGTCGTCGTCAGCCCATTTAAGTCCCCACTGCTGGGGCACGGGCCTCCCTCAATCACATGAGGGGTAATTGCCATACTCACCACGCTTGGCAGACGGGTTGGCGAGGGTTTTGGTATAAATGCAAAGTTTCCCTTCTCTGGGTGCTGATGATCATGCCAGCAACTTTACCTTAGTCCCCTTTTACGACACCTCGGTAAGAGTGAGGGTGGCCTATTCTACTCTGCCGGGCACCACACGGCTCAATTACAGAGTACGCAACATGTTTCATTTCTTTTCGGCACAAAATAACTTTGTGTCCGCAAAAAGTTGTAATTTGCTATGTTTTCTCAGTAAGTGAATTTCTTATGAGAAAACAAAGACCTTGAACTCTAAAAATGTATTCACCAAATCCTGGATCTTGATCTCCGAAACAACTGAATTTTACTTTCATTTCAAAATAGAAACTGACGACCGAATCCTTCGCGTACAGGTTGGAGCATGACTATCGGGAATGGAACTCATTTTAATTATTTCGTTCCGTAAATACGCAAATTAATTAAACGCTGATAAAAACAACGTCCCCTTGTCATTTTGTCAGTTTTCTAAATGGCCATCGTTAAATTACATATCTATGACAAAGCGAATTTTTCTATAGTGGTATTCAACCATTTTGATACTAACATGAGTGACCGGATCTAAAAGTGCGTTTGACGACCATAACAAGGCATTTTCGTGTACCTACTCGATATATACATCGAGTAGGTACACGAAATATTTTTATGTAATAGGTAGGCAGACCGTGTGGTCCCCGGCAGAGTAGAATAGGCCACCATCACGCTTACCGAGGTGTCGTAAAAGGCGACTAAGGTAAAGCTGCTGGCATGATCATCAGCACCCAGAGAAGGAAAACTCTGCATTTATATCTAAACCCTCGCCAACCCGTCTGCCAAGCGTGGTTAGTATGGCAATTACCCCTCATCTGATTGAGGGAGGCCCGTGCCCCAGCAGTGAGGACTAAAAATGGGCTGACGATGATGGTGACGATGATGAGGTAGGCAGACGAACACACGGTATCCATTGCTTACCATCACCTGATGGTAAGCAATTTCCGCCGCCCATGGACACCCGTGACACCAGTGGAGTCACAAGTGCGCTGCCAACCTTTAAGCCCCCCTATCCCCGGGATTGGGCCTCCGGTACCCTTTACTCACGCAGCGAAACACAGCACAGTGCTGCTTCACGCCGGTTTTCTGTGAGGCCGTGGTATATCCGGTCGAGCCGGCCCATTCAAGCCGAAGCTTGGGTCTCCCACGGTAAATGTATGATTTCTATGATGTAGGCCTTTGCCCTGCAGTGGGGCAGTTCATAGGCAGATACTTTACTTATACTTTACTTTTACTCGATAAATAAATAATTGAATGAGAGATTTCGACTCATTCGTTCATGTGAATAAATGTTAAATTCGATAGGGCTCCGGAGGGGCAATTCTAATGCACTCGACATTGGAGTCGATTTTAGGGATTTCATACATTCGTCCATACAAATATCTAATTCGACTTCGATGTCGTCCTTACGTCCCAGGCCCACCTTTTAATGGTCAGTTTCACGGTTTATTCCCGCTGTCCACCCTCTGCTCGTCCAGTGAAACAATTGTTAAAAAAATTCCCGCTGTCCACCCCTTCTTGGTTGAAAGAGGGGGTGGAGAGGGAGAATTTTTAAAAAAATTGTTTCACTGTCCACCTAGGGTGGACAAGCAGAGGGTGGACAGCGGGAATAAACCAGTTTCACAATACAACTCACATAACCAAATTAAAATGCATTAGTAATACTTTGGGCACATTGAAAAGACACAAAACGGTATTACACCGGTCCCTTTAGTGGTTAGTATAGGGAGTGGCAGACACAATATAATATGACCGTTATTCATCAAATAATAATCTAGTTGAAGGTATATTAATCCTACTGCTTAATTATAGTATAAAATATTATTCCATTTAGTTCGTAATATAATAATGTCCTCCAAACCGAAATTTCGGTCATGGCGGTTAATATAAGAGATCGGCCATCGGCGCAGGACATATTATAGTGCACAAGTGTTCGCGCAGGCACAAGTGCACTCTCTATTCCTTTACCCTCATATTTTGATGGGACAACAGTGTGACACGACTGGAGAGGGATCGGGCGCAGGGCCAACTGCTTAATGTACTCTCCGAGGCACGGGGTCACAAGACCGCCAACTTCCAGACTCCGGGCTGACACTGAGAATTTCTTAACAGAAACATCATCGTCATCGTCAGCCCATTTAAGTCCCCACTGCTGGGGCACGGGCCTCCCTCAATCACATGAGGGGTAATTGCCATACTCACCACGCTGGGCAGACGGGTTGGCGAGGGTTTTTGACATAAATGAAGAGTTTGCCTTCTCTGGTGCTGATGATCATGCCAGCAACTTTACCTTAGTCGCCTTTTACGACACCTCGGTAAGAGTGAGGGTGGCCTATTCTACTCTGCCGGGCACCACCGGCTAAATACAGAGTACGCAACATGTTTCATTTCTTTTCGGCACAAAATAACTTTGTGTCCGCAAAAAGTTGTAATTTGCTATGTTTTCTCGGTAAGTGAATTTCTTATGAGAAAACAAAGACCTTGAACTCTAAAAATGTATTCACCAAATCCTGGATCTTGATCTCCGAAACAACTGGGATTGACTTTCATTTCAAAATAGAAACAGACGACCGAAACCTTCGCGTACAGTTTGGAGCATGACTAACGGGAATGGAACTAATTTTAATTATTTCGTTCCGTAAATACGCAAATTAATTAAACGCTGATAAAAACAATATCCCCTTGTCATTTTGTCAGTTTTCTAAATGGCCATCGTTAAATTACATATCTATGACAAAGCGAATTTTGCTATAGTGGTATTCAACCATTTTGATACTAACATGAGTGACCGGATCTAAAAGTGCGTTTGACGACCATAACAAGGCATTTTCGTGTAACTACTCGATATATATATATATTTTATGTAATAAGTAGGCAGACAAACAGACGGATCACCTGATGGTAAGCAATTGCCGCCGCCCACGGACACCCGCGACACCAGTGGAGTCAAAAGTGCGCTGCCAACCTTTAAGTCCTCCCCCTATCTCCCAAATTGGGCCTCCGGTACCCTCACTCACGCAGCGAAACACAGCACAGTGCTGCTTCACGCCGGTTTTCTGTGAGGCCGTAGTATCAATCCGGTCGAGCCGGCCCATTCAAGCCGAAGCTTGGTTCTCCCACGGTAAATGTATGATTTCTATGATGGAGGCCTTTGCCCTGCAGTGGGACAGTTCATAGGCAGATACTTTACTTATACTTTACTTTTACTCGATAAATAAATAATTGAATGAGAGATTTCGACTCATTCGTTCATGTGAATAAATGTTAAATTCGATAGGGCTCCGGAGGGGCAATTCTAATGCACTCGACATTGGAGTCGATTTTAGGGATTTCATACATTCGTCCATACAAATATCTAATTCGACTTCGATGTCGTCCTTACGTCCCCAGGCCCACCTTTTAATGGTCAGTTTCACGGTTTATTCCCGCTGTCCACCCTCTGCTCGTCCAGTGAAACAATTGTTAAAAAAATTCCCGCTGTCCACCCCATCTTGGTTGAAAGAGGGGGTGGAGAGCGGGAATTTTTTAACAATTGTTTCACTGTCCACCTAGGGTGGACAAGCAGAGGGTGGACAGCGGGAATAAACCAGTTTCACAATACAACTCACATAACCAAATTAAAATGCATTAGTAATACTTTGGGCACATTGAAAAGACACAAAACGGTATTACACCGGTCCCTTTAGTGGTTAGTATAGGGAGTGGCAGACACAATATAATATGACCGTTATTCATCAAATATAATCAAGTTGAAGGTATATTAATCCTACTGTTTAATTATAGTATAAAATATTATTCCATTTAGTTCGTAATATAATAATGTCCTCCAAACCGAAATTTCGGTCATGGCGGTCAATATGATCGGCCATCGGCGCAGGACATATTATAGTGCACAAGTGTTCGCGCAGGCACAAGTGCACTCTCTATTCCTTTACCCTCATATTTTGATGGGACAACAGTGTGACTGGAGAGGGATCGGGCGCAGGGCCAACTGCTTAATGAACTCTCCGAGGCACGGGGTCACAAGACCGCCAACTTCCAGACTCCGAGCTGACACTGAGAATTTCTTAACAGAAACATCATCGTCATCGTCAGCCCATTTAAGTCCCCACTGCTGGGGCACGGGCCTCCCTCAATCACATGAGAGGTAATTGCCATACTCACCACGCTGGGCAGACGGGTTGGCGAGGGTTTTGACATAAATGAAGAGTTTTCCTTCTCTGGGTGCTGATGATCATGCCAGCAGCTTTACCTTAGTCGAATTTAACGACACCTCGGTAAGAGTGAGGGTGGCCTATTCTACTCTGCCGGGGACCACAGGGCGTAACAGAAGCACTCAGGTACAAATTTCGTTCCGACCCGGGGATCGACCCGGCGACCCCAAGCGCAGCCGTTACTTTCAAGTGCGACCAACTACCCGTGTTTTTGACACTAAAAGTCTTGAAAAAAAGAATCTGCAAATAAACCGCCTTCAAACACCACAAACTGGTCACCATCAGCAGAGCCACAAAATTAATACAATCAATTTTGTGGCTTGTGGCTCCAAAACATTACATGTGCCTTTAAAATTTAAGGGTTCTCCTCAATTTTCCCACGATCCCATCATCAGACCTTGATATCCTTATCATGGTACCATTTCGGGACTATCTACTTTTCAACTAAAGAAGAATCATCTAAATCGGTTCATAAATGGCAAATTTATCGGCGAACAAACATAAAGTCGAATTGAGAACCTTTTCCTGTTTTTTTAAATCGGTTAAAAGATTTTTCGGATAATTTTTGAAACGTGTTCCCCTATATAGCACCGCGAAGGTCAGACGGCAGTCATTTCATTGTAAATACCTACCAGAAATACTGAAATCCTAAAATATGGTCTAAGCCGTAACCTTGGCACCAGGACTTAGGATAAACCAGCAATTACACACTTAGATGAGGAAGCTACTAAAATGTCCTGAAAAAATCAACACAAATTACAAAGTTAACCTAATACTTCCAGTGGAAGCAGATAATAACATTGTCCCCAGCAATATTGGTCACCACCCCTAATGTTACGCAGGATTTACGGCTGTCCCATAAATCCATGGGACAGCGTACATGCACTTACAAGACTTATAGGGAAGCGTATAGGGTTATTCATTTTTATACTCTTGATTTTGGAAAAATATACTTTATTTTGGATGAAGTAGGTAATTTTTTTTCTATGTGATAGGTGACAGACGAGCAGACAGATCACTTGATGGTGAGAGATTGCCGTCGCCCATTGACACCAGCGACACCAGTGGAGTCACAAGTGCGCTGCCAACCTAAAGGATTGACCGGACCGCAGGGCCTCACAGAAAACCGGCATGAAGTAGCGTCTGTGCTGTGATTCGCTGCCAGGCTTCGGCATGAATGGGATGGCTCGAAAAAAATGAAAATGCCTCTGCTGTTCGCAACGTGAGTCAGGCTACCGGAGGCTTCATCTGGGGAAAGGGTGGGTTTATAGGTTGGCTGCGCAATAGTGACTTCACTGGTGCCGATGTCTACAAATAATGTAGTGACTAAGTAGCTAGTGACTTCTGGCACACTTTGTGCTACCATTTTAATTCAGATTATGTGGTTAAGATTAGTTATATTTAGATTTAACTACAATTAATGTAGTTATTATGTAGCTAGTGACTCCTGGCACACTCTGTGCTACCATTTAAATTCAGATTATGTGGCTAAGATTAGGTATATTTAGATTTAACAGATTTAACTACAATTAATGTAGTTACTATGTAGCTAATGACTCCTGGCACACTTTGTGCTACCATTTAATATTTTTTTCTCTAGTGTTTATGAGTACATAATAATAATAATATCCTCCAACCGACTTCGGCTAAGGCGGCCAGTTTCAACGATCAGCTACTTACCCAGAATTGATTGTAGTGTTCAAGCATGTGCGCTAACACAAGTGCACTCTCTATTCCCTTGCCCTCATAATCCGAAGGGACACCAGTGTGACACAAACGGAGAGGGATCGGGGGCATAACCAATGGCTTAGCGTGCTTTCTTCATTACCATCACGTGATCCGTTTGCTCGTCCGTCACCTATCACTTATGTGATGACACCATCAATTTTTAAATTCGATCATTCTGCTGTCTTAAACGTGTAACCATGAGTCTCAGTTGGCCTGATTCCCCTGTTAAAGGGTTGCGCAGGTCAGACGGCAGTCGCTTCATTGTAAATACCAGAATTCCACCAGACCGGCGCGGCAGCGGCTCCAAACCGATGCAGCACATGCTGAGCTTGGACCTTGTTGACCACTTCACGTTATTCCTTGTTTTCTTCTTTGGTCACTAATTTATGTACAAACTTTTTTAATTTTTTTTGTTTGACTATTTGTGTCATCATCATCAAAATCAAAATCATCAAATAATTATTTATTTGCATAGGCTTGTACACAACACTTACAAATCGTCATACATTTGAATGATAAACCGTCTTAAAAGACTATTTAAAAGTACTTATGTAATAATTTACATGTTAATACATATATATGTTGATACATAAAATATACTAAAAAAAGTTAATAAACATAATGGGATTCTACCACCGGCTCGGAAAGTTGTTTCTGGTCGAGAAGATCCGGCAAGAAACTCGCCAGTTACTCTTTTTAATCGCCAACTTTTTTACAATGGTTTATTATCCTCATACCAAGTCATACAGTCTAATAACATCATTTCAGCCAATAGACGACTACTGCTGGAAATAGACCTCTCCCAATGTTCTCCAAACAGATCGGTCCTGTGCCGCCCGCATCCAATGGAATTATCTTACTGTGCAATATCTATTAAATGTTATGTGTCCTATCCCTTTAAATCGTGTATGTAGTCAATAAATGTTTACTTACATCAAGAATCATGGTCCAAGCGTATCCCGGGCTCCAGAGCGACAACTTTTTGTAGCTGGGAATTGCACGCTAAAATGAGATCTACTTATATTACTGAAAATTCTTATACTGAAAACTTAGTGCAAAAGGTTTTTCCAAACGTTCCAACCCCTTTCCAAACGCCAAAAGTTTACGCTATAAAGCTAAAATGATCTGTTTAAATTAAAAGAAAGCCAAGTTCTGATGACAACTAAAGTTTTCCTATTAGCCTGGGAAAGGCACATTTTTATTCGGTCCCGTAATCTTCTGTCGTGCCCCCAAGTGACAAGCGCTTAAGAAGTGCCCAAGTTCGGCTGTTTAAGGGCAATTTTAAGAAATTAAATGCCAATCTTGTCTTTAAATTTACTTAGATAGTAGCGATAAAATAAGTTAGGTTGAGGAAAAATTGGGTCCTAATACCAGGCGACAAATTGCCATAAGGGTCTAGAAAAAAGTAATCTTGATACTGTTATATAAGTTGAAGTGTACCTATCTTGATAATGGATTTAACTTTTTTATGTGATAGGTGGCAGACGAGCAGACAGATCACCTGATTGTAAGCGGTTGCCGCCGCCGCAGATGAACACTCGCGACACCAATGGAGTCACAAGTGCGTTGCCAATCTTTAAACCCTCTTTCCTCCGGATTGGGCCTCCGGTACACTCACTAACGCAGCGAAACAAAGCACAGTGCTGCTTCACTCCGATAAGAGTTCGCGTTTCTGGCGCACTCGTTGGAGAACTTCAACATTTGTCACTTTTTGAGTCCAGCTTATGTTTCCATCATATGTCGATAAGCCCACAATTCGAATATCTCGATACGCTTTCTGATGTCTTTCTTGATCGCCCAATCTTCGCATCCATATAGAAAGTTTCAGATTGCGATTACAGAGAACCCGTTTCATATTGTTAAAGTAGCTGCGTGTTATTTAATTACATGTTCTAATATTTAAGTCTCATATTAAAACCTGCCTAGTGAAGAAAGGTTACTATAGTGTCTTGTACACTATAGTAACCTTTCTATTTCCTATTTAAATGATAAAGATCATGTTAATCGATTAGTCTTTTGAGTTGTTATTCATAGTAGTCTGTTAACTTTGATGTTACAATTGATTTTTTTTCTTCTCTATTGAAACTCTGTAACATCATCAATATTTGAAAAGAATAACTACTGAGTTTCTTGCTGGTGTCTTCTCAGTAGAAATCGACATTCCGAAACATCGGTTGATCATAATATGTGTACCTATATTGACATTGATAAGTGTTCTCTATGGACCAAATTGAATAAAGATTTTTTTTCTTTATCTTTATCTGTTATAATAATAATCTTAATATAGCTAGTTTTTATGCGTATCCAAATATGTTTCAATTTAAAGTTAATTTAACGTCTCTGTGTGCGGCAATAAATACTTGAGTTGAGTTCCTCCTGCCATTTCGCTAGATTTGTGTCTTCTACATATGTCTTGATTTTTAGAGTATATTTGATGATTCCCATTAATGCCACTGTCTTCTAAAGAAATACATATAAACGAAGTGTCTTTTTCTTAGTTTGTTGGAAATATTGCAAGGTCGGTTGATACAGAATTCGACGCCTCTTGTCAATATCATCCATCGGACAAAACCTTTGTTTCTATTCTCAAAGGACAAAACAAAGTCACAACACAATAAACATTTGATGTAGCAACCTGTGCCAACTTCCAAATTATCCAATTTGATTTTTACTTCTTAAAAATAAAAACTAAAATTATATTAAAAACCAGATTTAAAGCATGGCGTCCAAAACTTGGCATATTATTCAAAAACTTGTTCCCGCGGACAGTTGCGTTCTTTCGTTATTTTCGTTAATGCCAACTTTTAATGAGTCTGAGTTCGTCGGCGTAGTTTCTGTAGACGCGGATTTGCCTGGTTTATTGCACTCTCGGCTAATTTAATTGTGTTTGTCATTTGTACAGCAAATAGCGTCGTTTTGACAGTCAGATTTGTATAGATTTTCAAAGAATTATTTGAGGAAACCTTCAGGTTTACCTACTTATTTGTTTGTTGTTTCTTATGATGAGAAAAATACGAGACTACAGTATTTTAGAGTAGCCTACCTAGCTGTATTTCGGACATGAGGTCTACATTTTATTAGTATCCCATCGGAATACCAAGATAAGGGAATACACTGCCATCTTTGATGTTCTATAACAGGTACAACCTGGTGACTTTCAAAATCGGCTTAGTAAATAAATAATACCTCAGGTTTTGCAGTAATGACTTACCACAAGGTGCGCCGTCTGATTGTTTGTCCACTATGATGTAAAAAAAATAGAGTGCACTCGTGTCTGCACACACTATTTGTGCACTTATTAAATCCAGCTATTAGCTGACCCCTAATATTTGCAGACAATAGTGTGCTGGAATGACCTAACCCCTCCCCGCTAACCTCTGGCAGTTCTTTCACCCCGCAGGAAGGTCGCAAACAAAGTCGTCGGACTATAGGAGGACATTATTACTTACCTAATTTGAATTTTGTAAACACTAAAGATGTTTTTTTCTATGTGATATGTGGCAGACGAGTAGACGCATCACCTGATGGTAAGTGATTGCCGCCGCCCATGGACACTTGCAACACCAGTGGAGTCACAAGGGCACTGCCAACCTTTAAACTCCCCTTTCCGACGTGAGCGGTAATAGGCTGACGATGATCTCAGTGATACTACTTATATAGCGTTGGTAACTCAATAAATTACAATTTGAGCCTTCCGACCGTTCGTAAATTCGAATCCGAGCATGCACCACTGAATTTTTCAAATCTATAATTATTTCTACTAGCTCTGTGGAGAGGGAAAAAATCCCATCATAGTAAACCTGCGCTTTCTGGAGGGTTCAGAACATTTAACCATGATCTAGCTAGTCTTGTTTCCCTGTCTAAGACTTGCGAGGTTAGACTGTCATTACCAGACATACCAATATCTGGATCAGGTTTCAAGCGTACCCCAGAATCCGAAGCGATGGCTTTGGATCTAACTGGGAAAGATACGCTGGGACGAGGAATGGAAACGGTATAGAATAATGATGATTTGAGCGTTTGTACGAAAAAGCAGCTTATTAGGGTCCAATTCAACTAATCTTTATTCATGGATAAATTTATGGTATAAGATCAGATTTGTATAGAATGACAGTACCATACCATATATTTAGTATCGGATCGACATAATTGGCCCTATTTGGGACAAAAAAAGAAATCAAAATTAAAAACCTAGTTATTTTCTTAAACATCAAACATCGCTTTTATACATTTAATAATAATATTAATTTATTATGATCTTATACAAACGGGCAATCGACGTTAAGTGCCGGGGCGTGTTTCCCAATTGCTTCAGATTTATCGTGTTGCCATAAATTTCTCGCCCTTTTCTGGCCCATTAAATGCCATGAAAAGTATCTAATAAGGCGAAATTGTTCGACAGGATATTGTTTGTTTCATTTATAGGTCGACCGTGTATGAAGTATTCCGATTAGTATATAAACCAATATATTATCTCGACGAATTAGCATATTGGCTTAAGGTGACGGGTAGGGCACACTAGCGACGCCAATCGACTTTAATTTTTAGCTACTAAACCGGATCTATTTTAACCCTTGATCGGATATGAGTCAGTAAAAATTTCATTGGTTTTCGCTCTTATGCCATGACACATAAAGATCAACATCTGGTGGTCTCTCGGCAAAAGAGCTCTGCCAACCCTTAAGCCTCCCTTCCCCCGGATTGCAGCGAACCACAGCAAAGTGCTGCTTTACACCGGGTTGCGAGTGTCCATGCAAGAGTATTTGGCTGATGATAAAGATAAAGATATTCATTTATAAAAACATTACCTACACATTTTGTAAGAGCATAACATGGGCTGGTACAGATTTTGAGTTCCAACATGTTTTGCCAATAATTTGCGTGCAAAATTCAGATTGATCAGATCATCATCATCATTTCAGTCAGTAAACGTCCACTGCTGGACATAGGCCTCCCCCAATGATCTCTACACCGATCGGTCCTATGCCGCCAGCATCAAAGGTATTCCCGCGACCTTTACCAGATCGTCGGTCCACCATGTGGGGGACATGCCACGGCTACGACCTCCTATACGCGGCCTTCACTCGAGGACCTATTTGCCCCATAGACCGTCTGATCTCCTCGCAATGTGCCCTGCCCATTGCCAATTGAGGCATGCAATTCTTTGGGCTATGTCTTTGACCTTGAACCTCCTGTGGATCTCATCATTCCTGATATGATCACGCAAGGAGACTTCAAGCATAGCCCTTTCTATTGCTCTCTGCGTGACTTTGAGCCTTCTTATCGGCTCATTGTAGACATAGATATTATATATTATTGAATTGAAATGAAATAGGATTTTACCATGGGTATTATAAATTAAATAATGAAGTAGGTATAACAGTTAATTCTCTTAAAAATAATTTTACAGGTAATTTAGTAGTAGAAGTTTATGAGGAAAGTCTGGGATAAACATATCTGCTGTATTATTTGTTATTATTACCTTACTCTCTGTCTGTAGCGCAGCATAAAAGTGGCACAGTGGCGCTTGTTATACTGTGAAGGTGACAGACCTTTTGATTAGGAAACTCTTTCTAAGAAACGTTAAAAATAAAACACCCAGACATTTGTTTCATTTACAGTCAAGAGCTGACAGAAAAAATGTCAGACTTGTAGCTAAAAATGCCAAAGTTACTAACATAAATACAGCCAAAGATTTTTTTTGTACAATAATGAATGCCAAACTTATCACTCTTATAATGATATTTATAACTAATTTTAGGCTTTGTCAATGCAAAAGGTATGATAACTATACGCTTTTTACTGTGATGCCATCAGAAGCGGAACATTTGAAATTTCTTCAAAACTTGGAGTCGCAGAAGTATATTGATATGGTTTTTTGGATAAGACCGTATAAGTTGTATTATAAAGTGCAGTTTATAGTAAATCCAGTGGACAAACATCTATTTATAGAAAGAGCGGAACACTTCAAAATGCAATATACTATTTCTGTGCCGGATATTCAAAGGTAAGGTTTATACTCATAAGCATAGAATTATAACAAGACTAGAATGATAGTTTCCTTACTGCTGTCACCTCAAATTTGAAGCACAAATTTGGTTTTTCAAGTAGGTACTATGTACGCAGTATCAACATAAAAATCATATTTGTATATATTAGTGTATGATAACGTGTTTATTTATTTATTTATTATCTAGATATATGTATTTATACTATAAATTTACTTAATCAATGTTCAAAATCAAAAGGATTGCACCACCCTCCCCTCTTCTATCTAATGTCCTTTACCTGAAGGTTGTCTGGTAGAGATCGCTCCCAGCGATAAGACCGCCTAAATTGTACATTGTATCTCTGTATACCTAGCTTTTAAGTTTTGTATGTTGTGCAATAAAGAGTATCTATCTATCTATCTATCATAAGCCGTGTGGTCCCGGCAGAGTAGAATAGACCACCCTCCCTCTTACCGAGGTGTCGTAAAAGGCGACTAAGGTAAAGCTGCTGGCATGATCATCAGCGCCCAGAGAAGGAAAACTCTGCATTTATATCAAAACCCTCGCCAACCCGTCTGCCAAGCGTGGTGAGTATGGCAATTACCCCTCATGTGATTGAGGGAGGCCCGTGCCCCAGCAGTGGGGACTTAAATGCGCTGATGATGATGATATATCATAATGTTGTTACCTCACAACATATTTCCCTAAAACATGGGAAATGGTCATTGTAGTAACTGTACTGTTTTAATAGTAGGCTACATAAAACAATGCTTACAAGTATCTACCTAACTGTGATTATAAAATTAGTTGGCAATAATGAATAAGAAATATGTACAACCTGTATGTGTATGTGTATTTGCGTCTATACTCGCACCCCACGAGTGCGAGTATAGACGCAAATAGTGTGCGAGCGAGAAGTGAATAGATGCGCCGCCATTTCTGATCCCATTCTTTATCCGCACAGGTTGTAAATAAAGCGCTACTTACTTATTTTAATGGTTTAAATGTTTGTATTGCACTGTCAGAAACATACATTTTTATGTGATAGTTGGCAGACGAGCAGACAGATCCCCTAATGGTAAGCAATTGACGCCGCCTATCACAGTGGAGTCACAGTCACAGGTGCTGCTACCAATATTTTAACCCCCCCGGATTGGGCTAGCGGTACCCGCACTCACGCTGCAAAACACAGTAGAGACACTGATTCATGAACATCAGTAGCAACTGATTAAATTATTTTTTGAAATAAACAATAAAGTGTTTAATATTAAAGTTGAAAATATTTTTATTAATTACCGGGCAACACTGACCATTTTAATAAATCGTTTGTATTTTTATTTTTAGCTTATAAAAAACAACAGAATATTAAATATTGAAGGCTTACCTGTAAAAAATAATGTTACACTTCTTATGGTTTTCTGAATCATTGTGATAAAATTTTACCGCACAAATTGTCATAGTAATTAATTTTCGCGAAATGCGTTTGACATGCATTGACATTGACGACTGCGGAGCGGTCCGGGTGTTTGGAGCCGTTCGGCTCCTTTTGAGGTTCTTCAAATTGTAGGTGCAGACTATGTTTCTAGTCTTGTTATAATTCTATGCTCATAAGTAAGCATTTCTATTAATACCTTGCATAAAATTAGTGGGTTCATTGAAGAATCTGGCAAAATAAGTACCAAAAAGCACAAAGATTTGCTTTGTTCATGTCATCGGCCCATCTCAATGAGTGTTCCCTATTTTGTTTGACTTTCTGTGGCCACCAGTATATTGGCTGCATCTGCCATTATGAAGAACACGAGTGGTATCTTTCTACAATTTATTCACTTTGGTTAAGTAATTTGAGTTGACACTTTAATATAACATTTCAGCGCATTCGATAACCAAACCATAAGAAGATACCTGCGACTGAGAACAGAAACATATAATTGGGATCATTACCACACATTAGAAGACATTTACCAGTGGCTGTCAGATTTGGCCTTAAAATTTCCTAACTTAGTCGAATTGTATACAATTGGTAAATCTGCTGAAGGCAGGGAGATTTACGCTCTCAACATTAATAGAGGGAGATCAAAGATCAAGGTGATAGTTGAAGGTTGTATACATGGCAACGAATGGATCTCAGCTGAATATGTGACGTATTTGGCCGATAAACTCATACATGCAAATCACTCGGATAGAATGCTACTTGATTTGGCGGTGCAATATGACTGGAACCTTATACCCATTTTGAATCCTGATGGATATACGTATAGCCAGACAACGGTAAAGATCTTTTTTTATTAATTAAATAAAATTTCAAACGAAGCGTGAAGAAACACTGACCGGATGGCGCAATTGGTAGTGACCCTGCCTCTTACGCCAAAGGTCGTGGGTTCGAATTTGTGTTCTTCTGTTGTCTGATATCTGTAACACACGTGCTTAAGCTACTTAGTACGGAATCAGGTCAACGTATGAGATGTTGAGAGAATTATTATTATTATTATGTTCTTTATATGCTGAGCATCACAGCTATTTGCTGGCTTTTCAGAAATGTACGGGCCTAGGCCAAGTACAGTTCCTACACTACGGATCTGATTGTGATGTGGTGGGGGTAATGAGTCTTGATTGTGATGATCTGTGTGGTTGTTATTATTATTATTATTAAACACCTCACAGGCTAGTATGGCAGTGCCAACGGATGCCTTGTCATTGCGTCCGTTGTAGGTGCAACGTGGGCTCTCGTTTAACCTACCATCAGGCTAAAGGGAGCCAATAGTTATACTGTGTCACTATAAAAAAAAATTGACATGCTTCACCGGATGGCCCTGGATGGCTGGCAGCATGCTCCTGCATGTGAGTAGGCAAACGACTGGAGTTGCAAACATTTGAAAAGATATGTGTCCAGTAGTGGACTGCAAATAGACTGATGATAATGATAAGCTTTACTTATCTTGCAAATTAGAAGTCAGATAACTATTAGGAAAAGCAAACTGACGTGTTTAAATCCTTAGCAGCCAACCGTACATCATATGAATGTGTGCATGCCGTTAGAAAATAAATTTTAGTTGAATTTTGGAATTGCTCATTATTTCTAGAGTCCGCATCACGAAAAAAGTCCCGTGGCAAAACGCGGAACTAAAATTTGAGATTCCTTATGTCTATAGACATACAGCTCAAATTTGAATGTTGATGGCGACTGAAGCGCGCTTTTCAGGGGACTTCTTTGGTGGCGCAGTGGTGGCGTGGATTTTACATTGATTTCCTTGAATAGTTGTTATTTTACAAATCTGTTATTATCAATGCAGATTTTACTTGATGTTATATCACACCCTGATGTTTCTTTTGATTTACCATTACTTTTAGGATCGATTATGGAAGAAGAATAGAAGGACTGTTGGTAATAGCGTGGGTATCAACTTGAACAGGAATTTTGACTACAGCTTTGGAAGTAAGTTGCATAAAATATAGGTTCTAGTGACTTAAAATTCTTAAAGTGTAATTACGCTGTTGTTGCACCAAATGAGCGATATCTCTTCAGGTCAATCTAGACTGATATCTGACCTTGTCTCATCTTATCTCAACGTGAGATCCCCAGTTGCATCCAAAGCTGTCGCCTACCTATACCTATGCTACGATTGATCATTTGTCTAGGATTTAGAAATTTTGGTAATTACAAATAAAGCGAAGCGCCGCCTATTGATTTAAATTTTTTGCTTCTCAACTGAATCTATTTTTAACAATTGCAGACCTTGAGAGACTCGGAAAGCAGTTTACTATTTTTAAATAATTCTGCACTACATTTTGGTCTGTTTTTGTATTCTAATATTTGATAACGCCAAAACTGGCCGGCTTTTAGAGTTTACTAGTTTTTCAAGCATAAAAACGGACCAACCATTTGTCCATGATTATTATATAAAAAGTATACATTCTTGCTAAATCACCCATGGTAGACAAATATTGAATTTAGATCAGGTTTAGAAGCTTAAAATTTAAATAAATTTGCGGTGCTAGTGCGTCTTACCCTTCATCCCTTTACCGTGGGAGAGCCACGCTTTGGCATGAATGGGCCGGCTCGACCGGAGTGATACTTCTCAAAACCGGCGTCAATCAGCACTGTGCAGTGTTTCGCTGCGTGAGTGAGTGTGCCGGAGGCCCAATACGGGGAAAGGAGATTTAAAGGTTGGCAGCGCCCTTGTGACGCTTACTTACCATCAGGTGATCCGTCTGCTTGTCGATAGATAACCTATGTGATAGCTGACAACCTATCACATAAAAAAACCCTAAATAGGTAAACCAGATCATTGGATGCTTGATGTTGTACTAGTTACTTATTTCATTGGTTATTTCCAGAATTTGCATCAAGTTTCGAACCTTCTGATGAGGAGTTCTGTGGTCCAGCAGCTTTTTCTGAACCTGAGACAAAAGCTTTATCTCAGTTTGTGTTTCAAAAGCAAGGCCACTTGAAATTTTACTTTTCTTTCCACGGGTACGGTCAGAAGATCATCATACCTTATGGCGACCGAATAATTCATATTGGGGATTATGCGGAAATGGTAATTATGGATTGAAGTTTTTGGATTGTTGGATCTAATCCACCTGATCTTTGCTTACCTCCCGTCGCGATTCTCTATTTAAGTCCTAAGCATTTATCCATTAGCTTAAACAGGACATATTACTAAAACGGGCTACACACGGACCGATATCATTGGCGATATCGGGGGCGTGGTAGTGGGGATGAAATCGGCTGTAAAATCGGCTATGCTCTACACACGGCCCTGCCAGTTAGTCCGTAAACGACCGCGCAAAAGACTGCACCATAGAGTAATATGTATATCTGAAATATAGTGCTAACTTCGCGTTTTCTGCTTTCCGGCGACGGTCGCGCTGCCCTGGTAGAAACGAATGACAACAGCCTCTTATGCTTATCTGTGCATAGGTATAGAGCATGCTGCTATTTTTAAAACTTGGTACAAACGTTCAAAATATATGGAAACAGACGCCACTTAGTGGTCTTGGCGTCACATCAAAGCGTCTGCCTCAATCACATGAGGGGTAATTGCCATACTCACCACGCTTGGCAGACGGGTTGGCGAGGGTTTTGATATAAATGCAGAGTTTTCCTTCTCTGGGTGCTGATGGTTATGCCAGCAGCTTTACCTTAGTCGCCTTTTACGACACCTCGGTAAGAGTGAGGGTGGCCTATTCTACTCTGCCGGGGACCACACGGCCGTTTTGTATGTACTATAAGTATATATTTACAGAAAAAATATTATATGTATATATTTGTAATCCCGCTGTTGGTTCTGATATCCGTAAGACTTGGTGCTTGAGCTACCTATCTCGAAGTCAGATCTATTTAATTATTATTATATCAGAGTTAGGTATTTAATTATTGTTTTACGATTCAGGAACAAAATATGCAATCCAGTAATAAACCAAATGAAAATAAATTACGGAGACAGCTAGTGGTGAAATTGAAATTTCCAGTTCAAGTTTCCATGGCATCAATATGAGAACAGAATATTCATGCAACATTTAAAATTCAAATGGGTTTTTGTTTTCAGGAAAATTACAGTAAACAAGCCATCATGAAAATGTATAAATGGTACAGCAAAAAATACAGTACTGGTACTTTTTATGATACATTGGGTAAGTCGGTAGTTAAATAGATGATTTTGAACTATAGATATCTGAAAAAAAGTGAGTATATGCATATTTTGGGCATAGTTAGCAAGTTTTGTTTTTTAAGAGTAATTTTTCTTATGAGTAAAGTAATAACATGTATGATTTCCAAGAGAAATAAACTATTTAAGTCAATGAATCTATCAAATCTAACCGTGGGAGAGCCACGCTTCGTCATGAATGGGCCGGCTCGACCGGAGTGATACCACGGCCTCACAGAAAACCGGCGTGAACCAGCGCTGTGCTGTGTTTCGCTGCGTGAGTGAAGGTACCGGAGGCTCAATCCGGGGGGAATGGGGAATGAAAGTTGGGATCGCACTTGTGACTCCACTGGTGCTCCAAAAAAAAATCTCAATTTAGGGACCTTCCATCAGGTGGTCCGCTTGCTTGCAATTGTTTGTCACTTCTTGTTTAAAAAAGAAAAAAAAATGTTGGATGGAAACCCAGAATATTTTTCTTGTTACCTTTATTTTCACTAATAAATACAGCTTTTAAAAATAAACTCAGCCAAACGACGTCCGTCTTTCGTCTTTCCTTCAATCAATCTCTCCGCTCTCCGTATACTCTTTTCATTCCTTCGCTTCTATACTCACTCTCACCGTTCCTTAGATTCGTTCTTTCTAGCATTGGACTACACACAATCAATCCCACATCCCACAATCAATCCCACATATGTTTTAGAAGTTTTAGGTATGGCAAGAAAATTTCGATATGCACTGAGTAGAGCAGAATCCCTAGGGGAAATTAAAACAATACATAAACTTGCGATTGCAGCAATCGAGGGTCAATACTAGAGATGCGCCGAGTTCTACTTTTACTAAACAACCAGCAGGGTATAGGCTTCCTTCTGTGCTCACCACTCGCAACGGTCCTGTGCCAGCCTCATCTAGGTCTTACCCACTGCTCTGTCTATATCGTCAACCCATCGGCTAACGGGCGTCCGCGTTCTCTTTTCCGTTACACTTGCCTTGGCCACCAGTGTGTTATGAATTGGCTCCATCTACCGTCACCTCGACGAGCCAGGTGCCCAGCCCACTGCCATTTGAGTGACATCACGCGTTTCCCAATATCCACCACTTTGGTTCGTAGTCTTCTCTCTGTATAGGGAATGAACCGAGCGTACTTGGTTCAAAGATCTTCAAACTGAGTACTGAGCCGAGTTACTTGGTTATGTTTTGGGGCACAAAAACTTGTTCTGTTTTCAGTTATAATTATTTAACGGTACAGCTACCATTGTACAGTCAGCATCAAAAGTAGCTTAACACTTTAGTACCATGTCAAAGTAACTGTTTTGCCTATTATAGTCAGTTTCTAAGGGGTACGTACAAAATGTTACTTCGACATGGTACTAATGTGTTAAGCTACTTTTGATGCTGACCGTACTTGCCTGCTACCTTGCCTGCCTCGATGGTGCAGTGGTAGGTGAGTCGCACTTTAAAGCGACAGCTGCGCTTGGGGTCTCTGGTTCGATCCCCGGGTCAGGCCAAAATTTTTACCTGAGTTTTTCTGTTAAGAACTTCTCAGTGTCAGCCCGAAGTTTGGATGTTGGCGGTCTTGTACCCCCGTGCCTCGGAAAACACATTAAGACGTTGGTCCCGCGCCTAATCCCTCTTCGGTCGTGTCACACTGGTGTCCCATCGAAATATGAGGGTACGGGAATAAAGAGTACACTTGTGTCTGGGCAAACACTTGTACACTATAATTGTGTCCTGCGTCGATGGCTGATCGCTGAGATTGACCGCCATGATCGAAATATCGGTTTGGAGGAGATTATTTATGTTATTTTATTTTTGTGTATTGAATATTTCTCGCCGTGTGGTCCCGGCAGAGTAGAATAGGCCACCCTCACTCTTACCGAGGTGTCGTAAAAGGCGACTAAGGTAAAGCTGCTGCCATGATCATCAGCACCCAGAGAAGGAAAACTCTGCATTAACATCTAAACCCTCGCCAAACCGTCAGCCCATTTAAGTCCCCACTGCTGGGGCACGGGCCTCCCTCAATCACATGAGGGGCAATTGCCATACTCACCACGCTTGGCAGACGGGTTGGCGAGAGTTTTGATATAAATGCAGAGTTTTTCCTTCTCTGGGTGCTGATGATCATGCCAGCAGCTTTACCTTAGTCGGCCTTTTACGGGACATCCCGCTCGGTAAGAGTGAGGGTTGCCTATTCTACTTGCCGGGACCACACGGCATCCTTAGTCGCCTTTTACGACACCTCGGTAAGAGTGAGGGTGGCCTATTCTACTCTGCCGGGGACCACACGGCATCCTTAGTCGCCTTTTACGACACCTAGGAGAGTGAGGGTGGCCTATTCTACTCTGCCGGGGACCACACGGGCATCCTTAGTCGCCTTTTACGACACCTCGGTAAGAGTGAGGGTGGCCTATTTTTAGCTCTGCCGGGGGACCACACGGCATCCTTAGTCGCCTTTACGACACATCGGTAAGAGTGAGGGTGGCCTATTCTACTCTGCCGGGGACCACACGGCATCCTTAGTCGCCCTTTTACGACACCTCGGTAAGAGTGAGGGTGGCCTATTCTACTCTGCCGGGGACCACACGGCATCCTTAGTCGCCTTTTACGACACCTCGGTAAGTGAGGGTGGCCTATTTTACTCTGCCGGGGACCACACGGCGTCCTTAGTCGCCTTTTACGACACCTCGGTAAGAGTGAGGGTGGCCTATTCTACTCTGCCGGGGACCACACGGCATCCTTAGTCGCCTTTTACGACACCTCGGTAAGAGTGAGGGTGGCCTATTCTACTCTGCCGGGGACCACACGGCATCCTTAGTCGCCTTTTACGACACCTCGGTAAGAGTGAGGGTGGCCTATTCTACTCTGCCGGGGACCACACGGAGTATCTATCAATTCCTACATAGTCTGGCTCGGTCGCATACTTGACGCAGTTTTATGGGCATAGCTATGCTTAGTATCGGCACACTCTTATATTACTTACTAAAGTTTTTTTTTATATGTGATAGGTGACAGACGAGCAGACGAATCACCTGATGGTAAGCGATTGCCACCGCCCATAGACACTCGCGACTCTAGTTCCCTCGGATTGGGTCTTCGGTACTCTTAGTCACGCAGCGAAACTCAGTACAGTACTGCTTCAGTCGAGCTGGCATAATCATGCCGAAGGGTAATTCTGCAAATTTTTATCAATTCACGTGGCAAGATAGTATATAAAATCTCCATCATCATCATCATCATCAGCCCATTTAAGTCCCCACTGCTGGGGCACGGGCCTCCCTCAATCACATGCGGGGTAATTGCCATACTCACCACGCTTGGCAGACGGGTTGGCGAGGATTTTGAAATAAATGCAGAGTTTTCCTTCTCTGGATGCTGATGATCATGCCAGCAGCTTTACCTTAGTCGCCTTTTACGACACCCCGGTAAGATTGAGGGTGGCCTATTCTACTCTGCCGGGGACCACACGGCCCAAGCATCTCCAAGCTGAGCCATAATCAACCAGCGTAACATGCGATTAGTAATCGCTAGGAATATTGCCTAGAAGATGTATTTTTTTATTGTTTTCCAGGTCTTAGGATTTCTGGAAACAGCGCCTGTTGGATAAAGAAAACTTATAAAGTTAAGTAAGTCTTTATGTTTTGTTTAATATACATAATACGCTGTTAGCTTTTCTATTATCCGCTCGAAGCGATCCACTTTACTCATAATGCCGAGCTAAGGACAGCTAACGAATGGAACACCTTGCCAAGGTTGGTTTTTCCGGACCACTACAATTTGGATATCTTTAATGCAGGAGATAACATCAGCATCTTCTAAGCATACACGTCACATAATAGACCTCACCGTCATTTTCCATAAAAAAAAACTTCATTTATTTAACTTTTGCCAGTCCAGCTATAGTCTTTCAGTATCTGAAGGTGAATTGGACAGTTCTACGCTGGGCGCTGAAGGGACTATAATGAACAATACGAAAAAAATCATTTTCCAAAATGAAAAATACTATTTCTAGATTAGACTCAGATATTAATGGAGAAAAAAAATTTAAAAATTTAAAAAAATTTCATGTGACGTCATTGCTCGGCATGACAAATTAATAAGAATATTGCTCAGGTCATTACTTTTTAAATCAAAAAAAAAGGTAATCCAATAAACCAAACGTCAAGCGTCAAGAGAAAATATATTGACATTTGACAATAAGTAAATCATTTTTTTTATTGGATATACTATAGCACCGACATAACAATACTTTGAGCCTCAAGATTACGTCACTTTGGCAAAATAATTAATAATTTAAAAAATAAATATTATATTAAAAACACACTTTTAATGATAACTAAAATATGCGTCATCTTTTTTTCTTTCTTTATTGGAAAGGCGTATAGAAATGTTAATATATATTTTTTGCCGTATTGTCCATTGATAAAATAATATTTTTGACAGATACGCTTTCACCTTTCTCATGCGAGACGACGGGACTTATGGCCACGCCCTCCCCCCACGCGATATCCTCCCCAACTGCGAAGAGATGCTGGCTGGGATGATGCAAATCATGGTAGCGAAGCATAGGAAGTTAAGAGCGGATCTCTTTAGTTCAGCAAACATTTTGGCCACAAGCTGGCTGGTGTACCCTTTTTGGATGGTTGTTTTTTGCTTGAATTTTGTACTATAAAGTTTTTTGTTTCTGTAACTACTTATTTTATTCATTTCAAGCTTAACTACAGCGACCTTGTATACAAATCTAACCCCTGAATAGGTACTCATTTGATTCCTATTATTGATACTTGCATAATAATAATATCCTCCAACCGATTACGGCTACGGCGGCCAATCTCAACGATCAGCCACGTACGCAGGATATATTATAGTGCTCAAATCTGTGCGCAAACACAAGTGCACTCTCTATTCCCTTGCATTATTCTACTATACTATTCCCTACTCACCATTCCTTTGCTCTCATATTCCGATAGGACACCAGAGTGACACGACCGGAGAGGGAATCGGCGCAGGACCAACGGCTTAAAGTGCTTTCCGAGGCAGGGGGGTACAAGACCGCCAACTTCCAGACTCCGGGCTGACACTTAATATTTTTTCCCGAAAACTAAATAAACAGCAGGCATAAATAAGCATTAGGCCATCATAAGACCCATCTCTTTTTAAGTTAATTGTATAAAGAGGACAGCAGCAATCTTGAGCAGCTCTTAAAATTAAGAAGTACTTTAGTTGCTTTTCAGGAGCAAGCTTGTAGGAATGGAATAATTTGTAATAGTTTGTGCTTAGGAAGACCTTGTTAGTCCAACCCTTAAGGTGACGGGTAGGGCACACTAGCGACGCCTATCGATTTTAATTTTTAGCTACTAAACCGAATCTATTTTAAACAATTTCGGGGTTACAATCTCTTAATAACCATGCACAAATGTTGGGTCCGTTTTTGTACGCGGAAAATTGATTCACGTCAAAAGCGGCCACTTTTGGCGGTAATCCAAAATTTGAGTGCAAAAGCAGACCAAACAGAAAACTATAAGTATTAAATAAATAGTATAGGTGTTTTCCGAGTGATTGTAACCCCGAAATTGTTTAAAATATATCCGGTTTAGTAGCTAAAAATTGCCCTACCCGTCACCCTAACCAGGACTACAATAGCACGGGACTAACCTAAATCCCCGCACTACTCTCTTGTAATATATATTTTTTTCAGTCACTCACCTTGTGAAATTTTTGGTTGAGTTCAACAACTAGGATATTTGCTAGAACTTTATAAGATTATGAGACAGTCCTGACCATTATTACTTTACTCTATGGAGAAACCATAGAGTAGGTAATAATACTCGGAGAAACCTATTTATTATTCTACTCAAAGAAGAACTCTTTCATAATGAGATGAAGTTATCAATGTCAACTTGATATTGACACTCACAGACTAAGGAGAAGATATGATGACACTTTAGTGATTATATTCTCTTTGAAGACACTGTTTTGAAATAAGGAATATATAGTGTCATTATATATAAGTTACTGTCTGGTGTCATTCAAAGATTAGTATTATAAACTGGATAGTGTCATTATTTTTATATGTCCAAGGAAAATTATATAACCAAAGAAGATTTTCGACATAATAACTTATCCGAACACAATGCGTATTAACATAGTATTATTTCACATCCTCACTTATGTCTTCATGAACTGCGAGTGTAAAAATTATACCAATTACACCTTATACCGCACTGTGCCACAAAATGACGATCATTTACATTTTTTCTTCAATGAAGGCAAAGAATTCAATCTGCACTACTGGAGAACTCCAGGTCATATAAATAGAACAGTGGAATTTACAGTTTCACCACAAGAAAAAGATTTGTTTCTCCGACACGCTGCAAAAAATGACATATTTTTGTCAGTAGTAATTCCAGATTTGCAAAGGTAATTTTGTCTCAATATACCCAAAGTGTTTTATATACCGGGCTGTAATCGCGGGGTTCTATGTTCGATTTCCGGATCGAGCAAAAAGTATGCTTTGAATTTTTCGAACATGGCTCAGGTTTGTGATCACCAATCCGCAATTGGCAAGCGTGGTGTAATCACCACGCTTACATAACCTACCACCTAACCTAATCCCATTATAGTAGTGATAACTTGATTGATGATGGAGGCCTTTTCCCTGCAGTCGGACATTATACTGGCTGATACTATACTATACCCAAAAGGGCTAGTGGATTGCAACAGGCTGATGATGATGATACCCATGTGATAGGCCAAGAACGTTTCAATGTCCACCGAATAGATTAGGTAATTCAAGTACACGTTCTACTGCTACTTTTAAACATTTAGTTCCAATCTACAGAATTTATCATCATCCAACAGGTATTATCCTTTCCGCCAAACATAGCCATCATCAATAAGCCAACATCTTTGTTTCCATACACTGCTGGACATAGATCTCCTTTCTTCTTCGTCATCAAATCTGCCTTATGCAGTTACTAATCAGTAAGCCTTACAAATGGGCATACTATTAGTCAAACAACATCGTGTGCAAAATTCGTGGGGGTAAGAGGCTCGCACGCACTTAATTTTTGATACTGCTTACTTCCAAACCTGCTGAGCCACTTCGAATTGTAGACTAGTTGCCTCATCAGTGTTTTTGTTCCTCCTTCTACCCTATTCTCTGGTTATCTGGGGTGAGCTCAATATTCTTTCTTCTTCTTCTTCTTCTTCTTCTAAACGTCTCTGTTATCTCGTCTCTTACAAAAACATTATCTTAACTCGTTCCCGGTTGTGTCCAGAATTGTTGCTATGCAAAGGGTATGCAAGGGGTATGCTGGACCATGATTTAAGTCTTGCAATGGGTCAGATGGCTTCTCTGTAATTACAAAGCTACTTCCATTTAACCTTTGCAACTCTCACGCAAACGACCAATATAAACGTTTATAATCATTATCTCAAATATTTTGGGTATCAAAAGTTTGAAAAACAATCTTAAAATGTAGGGTATTGAAAATTTCGCGATATTTTCCTTTACCACCGAGAAATTTGTTGGGAAATCCATATGGATTTAAAAATAATAAATGATGCATGCTCTGCGTATTATTATTGCCTTACATTATGATGCTCGGTCTCGAGTCCTCCAATAGCGCGCCGCACTCGTGTCTACACCAAGTTTGTCACACTGGTGTGACTACCAATAATTTCTATTATGTACTCGTGGTCACACCGCTTCACCGAAATGCATTTATTGTCGTGAATTACTTGATAAAAAAATAATTTTGAGTCATCTGGCGTGTCTGATGATGAGAAAATCCAACTCATTATAATTTAGATGGAGACAGCCACTACAAAGTTCTGCACTAGCAGAGTAATTGTTTTAATTATTTAATATGGATTTTTTTGTATCCACACCAGTGTGACCTTAGGCTTGTGTACTAGGTCAGAGATTGGCAGATTTTTTGAATAGCATTGAGAAATAACGGTAAAAAAGAGATATGTACAAAATTTCAGCTTGAAACCTTATGTATTATTTTTGTTATGAGCCCTCAAATGCAAAGATAGGCAAGTAAATTTTAAGTCTTAAATTTACGAAATATTTATACTGCAATCAATATCGTATTCAATTTAATGCAACTTTTGTTAAGAAATCATTTTCATAAACGCACTATTTCATATAGCTGTCGATCAAAGCTATCTCCCAATGCGCACAAACTCGTGAGGGTTGACGTCACGCCTCGCGTCACTGTTTGTATGGAGCGTTTTGGGGAAGTCCATTTTATGTGATATTCAAATTGTCCTATCTCGAAAAGTTTTAAAGCTAACAAATCCATTCTTTCACCCATGTTTTCACTTTTGAGAGGTTCTTATATTACCAACAAGACAAAAAAATAGGACACAAGCCTATTTAACACTTGTCTAAGAGTGTGACGAACCTCGGCGTGGACACGAGTCATTCGTTTTCAATAGTACAGTCAACTCCAAAAATATGTATACACTTTAGGACCTTGTGACAATACTTACCTATAAGAAAGTAGAGGTTTACTTTCTTATATTATATATTGTGCCAATGTCCTAAAGTGTATACATATTTTTGGAGTTGACTGTACCTCCTGACCAGTCTGTGCCTTCAATCAAAAGGTGCGCATTCAGTAAGCACATGACTTTTTTTATCCACTGAGCTTCCATGTTATGGTTCTCAAAATAATAATAAATTAGTATATTATGTATTTCATATTAACACTTTTTGATTTAATTTTAGTGCATTTGATAATCAAATGGTAAAATTATACAAACGCGAGAAAGTAGACAGTTATTCCTGGGACTATTACCATACCTTAGGAGACATTTATCAGTGGCTCTCCGACTTAGCCCAAGAACACCCCAACTCGGTCGAATTGACATCCATTGGCAACTCTTCTGAAGGCAGGAAGATTTTAGCTCTTCGAATAAATAGAGGGAATAGAATGGAAAAGGCTATCATCGAAGGTGGTATACATGGCAACGAATGGATCTCAACTGAATATGTGACGTATTTGGCTAGTCAACTAATATTTTCAAATAAATCTGACGGATTGATTTATAATCTGGCAAAGAAATATGACTGGTATCTTATACCTGTTTTAAATCCTGATGGATATGTGTACAGCCAGCAATGGGTAAGCATTCATCTTAAATATTACTTGCAGACTTACATTATATGTTACTTTATGTTATTATGTTTTTTTTCTTTTTTTTGTATATATTTATTATTTTCTCTTTGTTTTGTTTTTATGTTCTGTTATGATTATGTGTGCACGTTCGTCGCTCAAGGCTCCGCCTAAAAGCAGCAAATGCTGAGGTTGCGCCTTGTTGGCTACAGAATTTGTTCTATTTGTGTACTTATTCATTTCACTCGTGTTTAAATTTGTGTTCTGTGGCCAATAAAGAAATCTTCATTTTTATTTTTAGACATTGTTTTTGCAATTTGTGAAATATACGAAATTAATATAATATTTTTGATTGATGACTTTTAGGATCGCTTATGGAGGAAGAATAGACGTCCTCTTGGTAAAGGTGTTGGTGTCAACTTAAACAGGAATTTTAACTACAGTTTTGGAAGTAAGTTAAGTGTTGTATAAAGTGATCATTGCTTTAATTCTTGCGCTGAAATGAATAGCACGCGAGCAAGCACTATTAGCTTTGGTTTGCCACAAAATAGCATTTCCCATGGATTTGCAGAAGCTATGGGGAAAAATACTTTTTCTAACAAACCAAAATCTACGCGAGCAAATCCGCGGGAGGTTGAATGCAATAGTTTATTTCAGTGGTATTTTCAGAGTTTGGTGGCGGGTTTTTTTAGAGAGTATTCGCGTACGTAACCCAGCTGAATTTAAAATGTATGCCGAGTAACTACGTATTCTTATCTTATCTTATCTGTTAGGGGCCATTTTCATGGGGCACGTCGACCCTAAGGGATCTTTTATCTTCATTAGCATTTTGTTCGTTGCATATTACCTTGTCTGTTGTCTATTTGCCTCCAAAAATATGTCTTTTACGAATTACTAAGACGTGCGTTTTTATACCTCATTAAATTTTGCTGGACATCATCCAATTTCATGATCATCAGTTTCAAGAGGGACTAGCCCGTCGTCGCAGTAATTTCTTCGTATACTGTCCTGACCTTATTGAGCTATATCCTTGGCTAAGGTTTTAGTCTTCTGCTATTTATTGCCACATTACCATTCATTCAGTTTTATCATTAGAATTTTATTTCTTCTTAGTCCTCTGCTCCTCTCTACTGAACATAAATATAGGTAACATAGGCAGCCTATAACAGGATTCCCGAGGACTAAAAGCTTAGTGTTCAATCAAAATAAAACCTTTTACAATTCGTACAGTAAACTTCGCGTGTAAGGCAAATAAATGATTTATATTTATTATGTCATGATGTTACAGTTCTAACAAACCAAATTTAGTTGTTTAGTATACCTGAGAACGTTTTGTAAAACTCGTTGGTCGCATTAAAGGCCTAAAAAGGTAGTACCTAGGAAAAAAATGCCCGATTATATCTCTATTCAGCTTTATAGTACAGTCAAAGAACGAAAATGTTCGTCAGTTTTCAAATTGTTTCGTTTGATATGCTATGAGCACTTATTGCCTTTCTTAATCTTGTCAGACTAATACCTGATGCACAGAAAATTATGCTGAACTATTAGATTCAGAAAGTACAGATATTCCTTGTAGCAACATTGATTCCTTTTGATGTAAAGACATTTTAATGAAGGTTGGCAGGTCTTTTTAAAATGGCATGTTGGTATAACTGATTCTTGCCGTGCAAGCGAAAATTTACCTTAAGGTGACGAACCTTTTTATTCTCTGTACCGTACATCTGTACCTAAGTCTTCGGTAAGAAATTATTGGTGTCAGTCGAGAGTCTGGAAGTTGGCGGTCATTGCACCCCCGTGCCTCAGAAAGCACGTTAAGCCGTCCTCCACCCGATCCCTCTCCACTTGTGTCACACAAGTGTCCCATCAGAGCATGAGAGTAAAGGAATAGAGAGTGCGCTTGTGTTTCCGCCCACACTTGAGCACATATATCTTGCGAATGTGGCAGATCGTTGAAATTGGCCTCCGTAACCGTAATTAGGGGGGGCTGTACCGTAATTAATATTATTTTTTACATTTGTAGCCGTGTCTATTAACTTATAGAGCCAAAAGGTGTTGTCATATGCTTTTATACAACAACCAGCTCAACTAACACCTTTATACGTCATTTACTCAGCTGTTTAGAGTTACGGCATTGGCTAATGTGGCGAAAATGTTTGTATACCTTTAATTAATCCATAGGTTTTTTCCAGAATATGCATCAAGCTCAGATCCAACTGATGATCAGTACTGTGGTCCAAGTCCTTTATCTGAGCCTGAAACAAAGGCGATATCTCAGTTAGTGATTCAAAAGAAAGATTTATTGAAGTTTTACTTCGCCTTTCATGGATACGGCCAGAAGATTGTCATACCTTATGGTGACATGCGGTTCTATGCTGATGATCATTGGGAAATGGTAAAGTATATTTTTAATCTCTCGGATTGATAGATTTGATGACGTAGTTTTGGCTACGTCACAGCTGAAGTAGTCGCAAGTAGGCAGTACACGGCGATGTCTGCTGGAACTGAATGCGGCCTTTAAATCTTAAAAAGTTTTAGTTTTTTTTTAATCTATAGATCTATCCATAAATGAAAGTGCTAAGAATTTAGTGTGGATCAGAGTCTTTGCTGCTGCTCGTCTGCCACCTATCACAGGTGGCAGACGAGCGATCGTATCACCTGATGGTAAGCGATTGCCCACCCATGGACACCCGCGACACAAATGGAGTCACTTCCCCCGATTTGGGCCTCCAGTACCCTCACTCACGCAGCGAAACATAGCACAATGCTGCTTAACGCTGGTTTTCTGTGAGGCCGTGGTATCACTCGAGCCGGCCTATTCATGCAGAAGCGTGGCTCTGCCACGGTAAAAAAAAATCTCGTAATTGCCACAATTGACAAAACCTATTGGCGGCGCTAGTTTCGTCAATACTTCACCTTAAAACTCTACTGGCAGCGCTATTTAAGTCCTTAAAGTTTACATAGAATCATTATAAAAACTCTAATGGGTTTCATTTTCAGGATGCTTTCAGTAAAAGAGCCGTCACGAAAATGTATGATTTATATAACAAATCGTACAGTGTCGGTAATTTTTTTACGACAGTGGGTAAGTCGATTAATAAATAGAACTATTTGAAGTAAATAATAATATCCTCTAACCAATTACGGTTACGGCGGCCAATCTCAAGGAACAGTCACGTACGCAGGATATTTTCTCGTGCTCAAGTGTGTTCGCAAACACAAGTGCACTCTCTTTTCCCATAGCCTCATATTCTGATGGGACACTGCTGTGCCCGCAGAGGGATCGAGGCCAGGACCAACAGATTAAGGTGACGGGTAGGGCACACTAGCGACGCCAATCGATTTTAATTTTTAGCTACTAAACCGGATCTATTTTAAATAATTTCGGGAATACAACCTCCTAGGAAAGCACTTATACTATTTATTAAATAACCATGGACCAATGTTGGGTCCAACGCGTACGCGAAAAATTGATTCACGCCAAAAGCGGCCACTTTTGGCGTGAATACATTTTCCGCGTACAAAAACGAACCCAACATTTGTGCATGGTTATTTAATAAATAGTATAAGTGTTTGCCTACAGGTTATAACCCTGAACTTATTTAAAGTAGATCCGGTTTAGTAGCTAACAAAAATCGATTGGCGTCGCTAGTGTGCCCTACCCTTGCCCTTACCGTTATACAGCATAACGTGCTTAACAAGACCGCCAAATTCCAGACTCCGGGCTGCCACTAAGAATTTCTTACAGAAAACTTAGGTACAAATTTTTGGCTCGACCCGGGGAACGAACCCGAGACCTTGTGCGCAGCCGTCACTTTAAAGTGCGACCTTACTAATATTAAAATATTTATTAATTTATTATTATTAATTCTTGATTATCTTGGCATTATGCGAATGGGAATAAGCCAAAAAAAACTGGTTAATGCAGTGTTTGTATAGCTGATCTATTAATCTTTAATATCATCTCCCGCTTAGCCGAAATATTGACTATTTGACTTGGTCATTTCTACTTACAGGTCACAAAATTTCTGGCACAAGCACCAGTTGGGTGAAGAGCAAATTCGCAATAAGGTATGTCAGTGTTTTACACAAATCACCACCGTCATTTTGTCTGTCACCATAATTGTTTTCCACTTAAACTGAATATAAACTGACTTACACTATTTGAAATGAGCACAGATATAGCCCAAAGGATTGCATGCCTCAAGTGGAAATGGGCAGGGCACATAGCGAAGAGGACAGACGGCCGTTGGGGCGGAAAGGTCCTCGAGTGGAGGCCACGTACAGGAAGTCGCAGCCGTGGCAGGCCCCTCACAAGGTGGACCGACGATCTAGTGAAGGTCGCGGGAATCCATTAGATGAGGGCAGAGGACCGATCTGTGTGGAGAACATTGGGGGAGGCCGATGTCCAGCGGTGGACGTCTATTGGTTAAAATTATGATGACACTATTTGGAATATAGTTACTTATTTCCATTTTACTACTTACCTACCAATTGGCTGGCTTGGGGGTGGCTTAATATAATGGTTTCTATACTGATAATGCCACAAGTCAGGAAAAAGTGCACGAATCGAAGTAAATTTAATTTACTTTGAATGACCATAACATTCCATATTACATCATCTCTCGTCAAGTGCGAACCGGGGGAACGAATTACTCGTGATCCCCCCAGGGGGGCATGGCAGAGGGACCACGTTGTGTCTATGTTCATCTTTAAATCTATTTTTTTAGATACGTCTTGACCTTCCTCTTGCGCGACAACGGCACCTACGGGTACGCTCTACCTCCAAGTGAGATCCTCCCTAACTGCCAAGAGATGCTGGTTGGAATGACGACTATCATGACAGCAGGGAAGATACCTGAGAGATTTCCTAGCTTACGCTTCGGCTTTGATTCAGCAAACACTTTGGCATATAACTGGCTTACTCCTTGGATATTTGTTTTGTATTTGATTTTTGTGCAGTAAAGTTATTCTTTTCTTTAAGTACATATGTAGTTGTTTTGTTATTTTAATCCTTTGACTTCTTTAATGCTATACTTACGCTGGACTGCTGCCGTGGATTCAAACAGACTTTTGAAACCGTTATACAGTTCATAATTCTTAAGCAAGCTGTTGAGATGGCGTGTGTGCTGGGGCTGGGGAAGGTTTATCCAATAAAGAATATTAATAAATTATTCTTCTTTATTTCGATATTATAAAATTTTATAAGTACAAGTAAACGATCGTCTTCCAAGCGTGAGATGAGAAAGGGCCGCGGCGCCCGCGGCGGCTGATTTGAACGTCTTCCGCTCCTCGTTGAAGGGTTGGTTGCAGCTGTTCGCCACAGGATGGCATTAACACAAGCTGTCAAGTGTTACAGTTGTTGAACAGCTGTTCAAAAAGTTGTTGAAATCAGTAGGTTATAGACGGGTAGTACATACCACAGATCACTATGTATATAGCAAGCTATATACTAAAGATAAGGTACATACCCATAAAGTAAGTTAATGAATAAATTCACACAACATCACAAATGTTGACCTTGCATTAGGGGACGATCAAGTATTACGTAAGCAGATTTATTACAGTTATTTACTCTCCACCCCAGTCATGGAAATAAGAAAAGCGCGCATGGGTCGCAATCTTGTTGCACTATAATCCACAGATAACTATATATGTAGCAAGCTACAGATGGAACACATCAAAAGTGTTTTTAGTTCCATTATTCGACCAACCGCTAGCGTCGCCTTATTATCTGTGGTTACAAGAGTACCTACTAGTGATGACAAATAATGGTCTTG
Organism: Marasmia exigua; assembly: GCA_019059595.1. Taxonomy (NCBI): domain Eukaryota; kingdom Metazoa; phylum Arthropoda; class Insecta; order Lepidoptera; family Crambidae; genus Marasmia; species Marasmia exigua. The sequence continues at coordinate 20,234,402 of CM032477.1, read as the reverse complement.
GGCATATCGATACTAGTGCTTGGACAAATCGATATCGACACTTGTGCTGTACCTACATATCATCATAGTGAGAGAGAAAGTAATTACTACTCCTAACTGAAAATGTTTTGATGGTCTCACCATGACAATATGAATAATTAATTATGTTTTCAGTACGGAATTCAAATAATGTCATGGCCAGACCAACTTATACTTTAATTTATTGGAAAAAAATAAAATAACTGTTAACAAAGAACATAAAATATCTGAAGATCCAAAATATTTTTTTTTTATTTTGGATCTCCTTCTATTTCTTTTTATATATTTTTTCTAGCTGCTATACACCCTATTTTGTAACATTTTTTTCTATCGCACCTCTTAAAATTGTATTTATAATTTTTACCCAATTGTGTATTGTTGTTGTCTCATTTTGAATATAAGGTAAGGAGGAACCAGTATAACATACAAAAACACCATAAAACGGTTTAATTATATCCTCCATCCATCCTACCTCAATGAATCCCCCGATCGAGTGTTTTACCTACTGTATTTCCCACCTTGGATGTTGTGCAGGAGGAGGACACTGTTCTCAAATTACTCAACCAAAAGGGAGGGCGCACAAAGTATTTACATTCCACAAGCGTCTTTACTCAACCAAAAAGGAGGGCGCCCAAAATATTTTGCTCATTTCAAAAACACAACATCTCAGTCACTTAAATAGACACTTCAGCAAATTCACGAGAATATGCATTAATAGGAAAATAAAGAATAATTAAAAATAGTTAAATAATAAAAATAAATAAATTAAATTAAAAAAATATATAAATTAGAATAATTAATAAAGAATAATTAAATCAATATTACCGGGTGAAAATTTTTGACAATTGTCTGAATTGACTTCACTGTCATAATAAGAAACATGGCGGCACCAGACAAAATGGCGCGGGACACATCGACAGTGACGCCTGGCGGCAAGATGAGGAAAAAGCTGTCAGGGGCCTGCTATGATCTATGATCAGAAGGCATTTCAGTGAAATTGACAGTGGGGCGTTGCAAAGAGTAAAGTAATATGGGCGTTGTCTCTATGGGAACAGGTCTAAAACTCTGTTGTTTATAAAATTTTGTAAAGAAAATAGCACAGACGTGCACCCTAACCAGACTGAGCCTTTTCGTAGAAAGCTATACTTGAAAAGGCGCGCGAAGCCGTCAGTACTGGGGTGACGTGCGGGGGGGTGACGTTCTTTCTCTACCGCATCCGTATAAAGATTCATGTTAAGGCCGGTTATATCTCCTTCACACCTGTGTGCCGTTTTTTTTCCGGAAATGGACATCCTTATAAAAAAGCGTTTAAGTACATACCATGTATTAATTTCCTTGAGCTGTGAGCGGAATGATACACATGATAAGTTCAGAAACTATATTTTGTACACAATAAATTACAAATCGACATTAGAACAACTCTCGACATTAGAAAAATCCCGACCAATCTGGCGGCTTGGTCGATCTTTATTTTTTCTATTTAAAATGCCGGTTCAGAAATATTATTTAGCTATAAATACAATCCAAGTTTATTCAATATATGTAGATGGTAAGAAAATAACATTAATAAGTATCTGCATCATATTTTAACAAACCTAATACATTTACTACTAGGTCGAGAATAAAATGTTATTATAAATATACTCAGTCAATAAAGTCGTGAAAAAATAAATGATGCGCTACTGCCGCTACGTTCGCGTCATAGAGCACGGGTTGCCCCATTGCAATAAAACTGAGGAACACAAATTAAGTTCTAAAGAAAAATTTCAGACTCATTGACAGATTATATATTAATAAATAAGACGTTTTAAATTATTTATATTTCTTAAACCAATTCAACACATGGGAAATAATATTAGTTATGTACTAGCTGACCCGGCAAACGTTGGTTTGCCATATAAATAAAAGGGTTGATCGTAGAACGGGTGAAAATTGAGATTGTATGTATTTTGGTATGTGTATCATTAAAAAAGAGAAATTAAAAATTTGTCTAAAAAAAAAATAAAAATTTAGGGTTGGACTCCCCCTAACATTTAGGGGGATGGAAAAATAGATGTTGGCCGATTCTCATAGATACCGGATAAGCACAAAAAATTTCATCAAAATCGGTCAAGCCGTTTCGGAGGAGTATGGCAACGAAAACTGTGACACGAGAATTTTATATATTAGAGATATGTACTCGTAGCCATGACAACAAAATATCAAAAATACACTGACACCAACTGACACGTCTTAACATGACACATTTTTGAAATAAGGAAAAGTGTAAAATCTCTAAGGCCAATTTCACCGATTATTTCTTACAAAATTTCAGATCCGGACAGAAATGCTGACATACAAAGTAATTTTTTTCGCCCTAACATTTATTTTTACAAAATGGTGCGATTGTCGGAAGTATCACAACTATACATTATACCGTGGTATGCCGGTGAATGAAGATCACCTGCATTTCTTTTCCAATATCAGTTCTCATTTTGATATCAGTTTCTGGAGACGACCATCTAAAATTAACAGACCTATTGAGTTCATAGTTTCACCAGACGATAAGGATTCGTTTCTCTTGCACGCTCAGCGATATGGTGTTTACTTGACAACTGTCATTCAGGATTTGCAAAGGTAACTTGATCAAATTAATTATAAAGATATTATAGTTTTGTTCTTCTTAACTTATCAGCTATTAATTAGGTGTAGATAACAAAAAATAAATGTTATTTTAGCCGTGTGGTCGCCGGCAGAGTAGAATAGGCCACCCTCACTCTTACCGAGGTGCCGTAAGAGGCGACTAAGGTAAAGCTGCTGGCATGATCATCAGCACCCAGAGAAGGAAAACTCTGCATTTATATCTAAACCCTCGCCAACCCGTCTGCCAAGCGTGGTGAGTATGGCAATTACCCCTCATGTGATTGAGGGAGGCCCGTGCCCCGGCAGTGGGGACTTAAATGGGCTGACGATGACGATGAAATGTTATTTAGGATTTATTTAAAAATGAAAGGAAGAACGCTTTATTTGAATTCAGTTAAATAAGTTGGCCAGTAGCACAATAATTATCAATTATATTATACTTATAAATTCTAGTGTCTTTGATCGACAAACGGTCAAGGCTTACATAAGAAGGAACATGGAGTCATTTGACTGGCGCAGTTACTATCGCCTAAACTGTATTTACTACTTGGCTCAAAGATGTGAGCCGTATGTATCCTGATGAAGTCAAGACTTTTAGTCTAGGAACGACATATGAAAAGCGAAAAATCATGGGCGTTAAGGTTGTTTTAAAAGGATCAGCACAGAGGTAAGAGGGAACTTATATTTTTTTAATCAATCAACAGCCTTAGTCTATCCAGCGCTGAACGATAGACACGGGGTGTAAGGGGTGACACCACGGCCTCACAGAAAATTGGCGTGAAGAACAACAATTGCCCTGCTTTTTCCGGGTAAGTGGGGATTCCGGATGCCTAATCCAAGAGGACGGGTGGCTTACAAGTTGGCAGTGCACTTGTGACTCCACTGCTGTTGCTAGTATCCATGAGCAGTAATAATTGCTTGCTATCAGGTGATCTGTCTGCTCGTCTGCAACTATATCATCGAAAAAGGCCTACTCCATGATGCGCTTCAGATTTCAGAAGAAAGCTTTCCTTAACCAGTCACTACCAGCGATCCTCCTAATACCTTAGGAGAACGCTGCTGAGGCCGGGGGGAAGATTTTTTTATTTATTTATTTATTTAACACAAATACAGTACTTATTATAAAATCTGCCAAGCTGCAGAACAGTTTGTCGGCAGTAGCTCTCGTGGATGCTTTACACAGTTCTTAAGTACTAACAATGTATTATGTTACTTTTACAGAGAAATATACATATAACCTTGGTGTAAAGAAGGTAGTGCAATCAAGACTACAACGACTTATAGAAAATAATACCTATATGTATATCTGGCTAGATATATAGGTATATCATGTACGTATACATGCTTATGCATGGCTATGCATAAGCATATATACGTACATGATTATAGGATATCTAAACACATAGACACATATATAATTACCTACATTTTGCTTTAAATAACTAATTTTATACCTAGTTGAACATATATGGTTTTTATGTTTCATTTAATAGACGATGTTTCATAAAAATAAAGATAGATATAGTTTATTGGTTGGACAGACACATTACCAAAAACGAAGGATAGGTAAGAGACTGACTGCCGTCCGCTAACCAAAAGGTCGCCGAGTCACAGGGAGTCGCTGTGGCCTAGCAACCTCTCAGTCAGCGGACGGCAGGAATGCTGGCTTCATGGACACATAGATAAGTGACTTGGTGTTCTCCATTGCATTTGGTAGTGACCCTACCTCAAACATCAAAGGTCGTGGTTTCGATCGAACCTTGGACAAACATTCGTGTGATGATCACTTGTTTTTTTCAATGTCTGGCTGTAATATATGTATTTAAGTGTACATTTCTAATTCTTCTGTTTTTTTGTTACCTGTAACACTAGGTCAACATTTGCGATGTTGTGCGAATTTATTATACTCGCCCTGGAGATCGAAGACGTGGCTATCCCGCCATTTCAAAGACTTTTGACCTTATACAATGTCTTGAATGCACGTCTAGAGATTAAGTTTTGAGATAAAAAACCGGATCTGCAAAAGCTCATGCTTTACCTCCTCTCTAGAATTATCCCTCCTCTCTCCCTCAAAGTTGACCGACAACCTGCGTAACATCGCAAGATCACGACATATAAACGACACAGTACTGAATGGTACTGCACAGTGGTACTGATCAGATTGTGAATTCTTAGAGGAGGCTTGTATCCAGCAGTGGATGCTTTTTGCCTGAAAATGATGATGTTGACGAAACCGCCTCAGTACTCGTTTAAGGCGTTTACTTCAAATATATTTGACTGACCGGAGGCGCAATTGGTAGTTGACCTGCCTCCTACGCCAAAGGTTGTGGGTCGATCCCCACCCCGGACAAAACATTGCGTTGCTATGAACAATTGTGTTTGTTCGGTGATCTGGGTGTAATATATGTATTTTAAGCTCACATAGTATCGATTTCAGGTCTGCAATAATAGTAGAAGGCGGAATTCATGCCAGGGAGTGGATAGCTCCAGCCTTTGTCACGTATATGATTAAGGAAATATTACATGCGCCATATTCTGACAACAAAGAATTAAAAGAAATTGCTTTGACTTATATCTTCTATTTCGTACCAGTTTTGAATCCTGACGGATATGAGTTCAGTCATACTGAGGTTTGATAATATTTGCTTAGTGCTACATATTTATTTGCTTACTAAACGCCTTTTCAATTGCCAATAAGCATCAATCAATGGTTAACCAGTTTTGTGGTTATCAAGCAATTTACAGCATTATCGTAGAAAATCAAACTATTTGATTTACGATATAACTGTGAGATTGTATGATATATATTCATTATATGAGAGAATCTGAGAAAACTGGGATTTGTCGGACTTTTCATACAAAAAAAAGTAAGATATCTCATACCAAAAAAGATTATAATTTTGAAATAGACTAGACTCTAGTGAAATTACCGCTACATATTTACCACTTAGTGTTTAACAGTGTATTTTTTTTATATAGAAAGGCCAATCAGGATGACCTCACTCCGCCTGATGGTAAGCGGCCGTGAAATCCAAAAATGAGGCTGACAGGCACAGAAGAACTAACAAAGTACCCATTTCTAAACCAAATGATTGTAAATTAATCTAATATGTTTTTTACATACAGGATCGACTTTGGAGAAAAAACAGAGACCATCAATACGGTGCAGATATAAACAGAAATTTTGATATTGCATTTGGAAGTAAGTTTACAAATTTAAATTCATTCCGGTAATTATGATGTTTCGGTCAAAAAATGACTCTGCGTGGCTGTAAATTTTTTGCTGTGATTTCCGAGAAAAAACATTCCCAGAAAACGCCAACCATCTGGTAAGGTGCCGTATGCTATAAGATCAACAATAATATCCCCTAACCGATCACGACCACGGCGGCCAAACTCAACAATCAGCCACGTACGCTGGATATATTATAGTGCTTAAGTGTGTGCTCAAACATAAGTGCACTCTCTATTATCCCGATGAGACACCAGAGTGACATGACTGGAGAGAGATTGGGTGCAGGACCAACGGCTTAACGTGCTTTCCGAGGCACAGGGGTACAAGACCGCCCCCTTCCAGACCCTAAGCTGACACCAAGAATTTCTTATTGAAAACTTAGGTAGGTATCAATTTTTGGCCCGACCCAGGGATCGAACCCGGGACCTCTTGCGCCACCGTCATTTAATAGTGCGACCCACTAACCACTACGCCACTCATCATCATCAGCAACCCACACTCGTCCACCGCTGGACATAGGTCTCCCCTAATGCACGCCACTGCTCCCGATTTTCGGCCACCTTCATCCAGCCCACACCAGCCAGCCTTCGAATGTCATCATCCCATCTTGTCGCAAGGCGTCCTACACAACGCTTACCGAGTCGCGGTCTCCACTCAAGGACTTTACGACTCCAACGGCTGTCAGTTCTGCGGCTAATATGACCAGCCCACTGCCACTTCAGTTTGCTAATTCGGTGGGCTATGTCGGTGACTCTGGTTCTCTGTCGGATTACATCATTTCTGATGCGGTCCTTCAGAGATACTCCGAGCAAAGCCCTTTCCATAGCTCTTTGAGCGACTTTGAACCGGTGGACTAGTCCAGCCGTGAGTGTCCACGTCTCGGCACCGTAATTCATGACCGGAAGGACGCACTTGTCGAAGACTTTCGACTTAAGACTTTGAGGGATGGGTGACGAGAAGACTTGACGAAGGTTACCAAATGCTGCCCAGCCTAGCTGAATTCTTCTATTGGCTTCTCTCTCGAAGTTGTTTCTGCCTAATTGGAGCGCTTGTCCTAGATAGACATATTCCTGAACAACTTCGAGAGTTACTCCATAAACAGCGACCAGCTACGCCACTGAGGCAGTCAAATAGCTTAGCGGTGAATGAAGCTGTAGGAAGCTGTAGGAACCAGTACGTGTAACCGTAATCTTAATCTGTCTAACTGCTGCACTCAGAGACGTCAAATTATACGTTAATGCCATAACAGTTCAATACAGGGGTGCCACTAGCCCAAGAAGCGCCGGGCGCAATTAATAACCTGGTGCCCTCTTGTTTCAAAATGCGCAATCTAAATGGAATGCTTACAACATTTTTGACTACCTATGGGCAGTTGCTTTATTTTAATTATCAGACATCCCGAATCATATATCATGGTCAAAGCGAACACCGGGCTTCGAAGGGACGGCATTGGACGCAAATGGGAATCGCACGCTAAGATGAGGAGAACGATCAGTACTACGACCGCTCCTTGCAGAGTGTTACAGTGGGGGCTCTATGTGTAGCGAAGGGCTCTCGGCGCCCTCTAACTTCCAGCGCCCAGCTGCACCGCACCCTCTGCGCTATAGGTAAAGACGCCTTTGGTTTAATACCATGATGAATTCTCACACATTACACAAATTAATTTGACGGCTCCGACGTGCGGCAGTAAGAATTTGCTCTCGGTGACCGAACCCGAATCGCACTTGGCCGGTTTTTTAATAACTAATTTTCTCTTCAGCTACCGGAGTCAGTTTCGAGCCCACGTCTGAGATCTACTGTGGTGCTAAAGCGTTTTCGGAACCAGAAAGCATAGGTTTGGCGGAGCTGGTAAAGACCACAAGTCCTAAGCTTGAGTATTACTTGGCCTTCCATTCCTACGGACAGTACATGATTCTACCATATGCAAACAAAAAGGAACATCTTGATAACTTTGATGATGTGGTAAGTGTCATTCCATCCATCATTCGTTGGATGGCGGTCTAATACTGTGCGTTTCTCGCGGACCTTTCTACCACGAACCTCAGTTCTGTGGAACGGTTTGGGTGCAGGAGTATTTCCCGACGGCGCCGACTTATAAACCGTCAAGAGAAAAGCGTTCTCCTTTTTTTAAAAAGCCGGCAACATATAAGCGGTCTCTCTGATTACGCGGATGTTTATGAGCGGCGTTGATTACTTTCCACATGAACCGCTTGCTCGTTTGTCGCCAAAAGTTTAAGCATAAATAAAGACAATGTTTTAACCATATCTAAAACAAAATTGTTGGGTGTGACTTAATTAGCATCTTACAAAATGATGAAATGCCATGAAAACATGTTCACGTAAAATGTTGCCAAGCCGAGCTGATCAAATAAGACTTGCACTGTCAAAAATTTATCAGATCTCATATCGAGTTAAGCTTTTGAACTACCTTCATGAACTCTACATCCTAGTCAAAATATATACATTTCTACAAGACATAAAAAAAAGCTACCTACTTTTTTTTATGTAGCGAAATGCAAATGTAGCGAAATGGCCAAACCATATTTTGACTAGAGTGTTGAGTTCGTGAAGTGGTCTCTCGTCTTGTAGAGTTAGGGCGTGCTGTGGCGCTTTAGTGTAACTGAATATAAATTTAACAAATTGTAATTTCAATTAAATACTGAGTCGTCTTGAACTTTAACTAACACATTTATGTTAAGAAAGCTGTACTCACCTATAATTGAAACATGTATCAGAACTTTTATAAGGATTTTAATATATATAGCGAACAGCAGATCTTGCATGTATTGTTGGTGTGTCTTTAATAAATAAATAAATAAACATTCTACATGAAAATATTTTGCTGGCATTGCCTCTTTTTAGAGTGTTGCGGACCTGAAAAGAAAATAGTGAAACCCTATAGGTTCACTTTAGAAGATTTTTTTTCTCAAATACGAATAAATTATGATTCGGATTGTGTTAATAATGATCAATCGTTATCTGTTTCTCCTGTGGAACAGTTGTGAAAGTTCAGGCAGTCGCTTTATAGTAACTTCGAGGATTTGTCTGCGTCTTTAACAAAGCGACAGCCTATTCCAAAGTCAGAATCGTAATCCAAGCGTACTTCCTTGCTCTGAAGGTACGTCTTTGGGTGCAAATAGGGCGTGACATGCTGACATTGATCATAAGTTTTAACGGGAATACCGTAACTTTAATTTTTAAAAATACCATGGTTTCCGTAATAGTTGATAGGTACCCATTTTAAAGTACAAGGAGTAAAAAAATAGTTAATAAAAATACAAAAAAAAACACTACAAAATAAAAAAAAACTTCATAATGAAAAAATATATTTTTTTTAGACAAAGAAAAGCATTAAGACTGTCTTAGAAATTTAAGGAACTTTTAGGCACAAAATCAATATTTTGTTACGCGGAGCACTGTTCCTATTAACACAATAAAAATTTGCATAAAAAAGGCGCAGACCAAGAGCCAGCGGAAAAATGTTTTCATTTAAAAAAAAAAGGACAAGGAGAACCAAAACACTTTGGAAGTGGGAACGAGTGGCATTAACCGCTAACTATTTACATACAACAAGGCTTCCTCGTAATCTTACTATTTTTAGTATAACAAACGAAGAAACAGATGACATTTAAGTAAAACAACTGGCTTACTATCAAATATAAAATGTATGTCTTTGAAATGTTTTTTTTTTCTTGCAGAAAGCGATGTGTGTTCAGGCAGCAAGCAATATAACTAAAAGATTCGGCACTAAGTACTCTATAGGGACTGCCTATGATACTGTAGGTAAGTATTTAAAAAAGTTTTGTTCCAAAGAATATGAAAAGTAATAAGAAAAATACTCATATAAGTACAACGTGTAAAAAAATGAACAATAATTCATACCGCATCTATCATGGGGAGTGCTCTGTAGATGTCAAATTAGTATCCTACAAAATTCTAATGTGTGGTCACCTCGACCGTAGTATTTCTTCGCAGGAGTTAGATAGAGATTATTTGAAGTAAAACGGTACTTTTTTATATTATTCGGGATAGCAATAGTTAGTAAAAAAAATTTACTAAATCATGGTCTACAGCATTCTTCTATTTAGCTTCTACAAGCAACGTAAATTGACGTATTTTTATTATAGTCTACTCAATTGAGTGACCACCTTTAATCGATTATAAGCTTTTGAATGGTTTCTTTTACAAACTGAAGATTGAATTTACAGTGGTTTAAGTACTTTTACTAACTCTTAGTCACACCCGTATTTTAAGGGGGACGGGAGACATTTTATAAAATTTGTTTACAAATCTTTTACTAAGAGAAGTCATTTACAGGAGTTGTAAATTTTAACTATATTATAAGATATGGGTACCTGTCAGTCACGACTGAGGGGCCCCATTTAAACGAATGTAACTTTTGAGTGCCGACTTTTACAAATTAGAGGTTGAATTTACAATCGTTTGAGAACTTTTACTAAAGCCTGACACATTCAAAAGCTCAAAATTCCATAGTGGACCCTCAATGGGAACGCACACGAATTCTTATATCGAACCACTCGCAAGCGATTGTCATTCCATCCTCATCATCTTCGATGGATAGCGGTCTAATACTGTGCGTTTCTCCCGGAACTTTCTACCACGTACCTCAGTTGTGTGGAACGGTTTGGCTGCAGGAGTATTTCCGGAGGGCTACGACTTAGGGACCTTCAAGAGAAGAGCGTACTCTTTTTTAAAAAGGCCGGCAACACATTAGCGATCTCTCTGATTTCGGCGGATGTTCATGGGCGGCGATGATTACTTTTCATCAGGTGACTCGCTTGCTCGTTTGTCCGCCTCTAGCATAAAAAAAACTTGAAGGTGTGAACATAAACCGTGTAAAGACTTCACTGCCAAAATATGAGCATCATCTGAGCAAAAAAACAGCTGTTCCATACTAAATAGAATATCCGCGCGTCGATAATGTTCACACCCTCAAGTATTATTGCTATTTCTTTTTCTCTTGTTTGACGACCATGATTTTAATATTATTATTTTCTTTACAGGATACATGACTTCTGGAGTCAGCGGTTGTTGGGTTAAAAAGAATTATAGGGTTCCGTAAGTATCAATACATTTTTGACTGGAAGTGTGGTGTGGTTAGTCTATTTCAGTCAATATCATTCTAGCTGCAGCCGCAGATTATTCAGGATGGCCCATTTTCAGTGGACCAAATTGATGATTTAGACCACTGTAAATGGACCAACCTGTATAATAGCCGCAGTGGCCAAACTGGTAGTTGCAGCGCATCCTGAGGTTTGGACCATAGACCACTACCAATATGTTCATCTCATATGTTATTAGTACACTTTTTTTTCCACTTGTGAAAAAAAAAGGGTCTTGTCTTGTCCCCGCGCTGGGCTTCACAGCAAAGGGGGCGTAATGATCGGTAATGTAGCCTAGCTAATCTATGCCGTGTGGTCCCCGGCAGAGTAGAATAGGCCACCCTCACTCTTAGCGAGGTGTCGTAAAAGGCGACTAAGGTAAAGATGCTGGCATGATCATCAGCACCCAGAGAAGGAAAACTCTGCATTTTTATCAAAACCCTCGCCAATCCGTCTGCTAAGCGTGGTGAGTATGGCAATTACCCCTCATGTGATTGAGGGAGGCCCGTACCCCAGCAGTGGGGACTTAAATGGGCTGACGATGAATCTACCGGCTAAGTCCAAAAGACTCGCTGACCAAAGTAGGATTTGGTCCTCCAGCATTTATGGTGTTTGGCGGCGGGCTACCACCCCTCCTAGTCCCACATAAAACTTTATTTTACTTACTTAGCTTACACCATTTTGTTTAGATACGTCGTGATCTTCGAGTTACGAGACAACGGTAAAAACGGCTTCGCCCTCCCCCCAAGCTTAATATTACCGACTTGTATGGAAACCATGGATGGAGTCATTTCTCTACTAAAGCCTACCAGTTCCTTCAGTAAATTGAAATTGAAGGCGCCACTTTTTGATGGCCAAAAAAATGTTATGTTAGATAGATTTCTTATACTTTTGTATGTCTTTTTTATTTTTAATGTAATTATAGTGCGTATTGAATGAATCAAAAAGTTTTTGTTTTCTTTAGATACAAGTAGTTATGATTACTGTACATGACACAATTTAACGTTTACTTCGCTGTAATTACTTTACTGCACAAAAAAAGCAAATTACAACCATTAGAATTGTTATTTACGGGATTTTTACCATGTGCCTTGTTGTTGAGTTTCCGATATTTCTACTGCGAAGGAGGGTAGACCGATCTGTCTGCAAGTTACAACTTACCCGCAAAAACTTCAGTTACTCCGTGACCATGGCGCTTGCAACAGTGCCAAAATATCGGAAACTCAAAAATAAGGTACATGGTAGAAATCCTGTAAATAACTATTCTAATGTTATTTACGATGAAAGTTCAAAACAATATAAATTAAAACCATATGAAAACAACAACTACACCAATTTAAAAACTTTGAATCACATCAACTGTCACGTTTGGTGTAGTTCTCTTCATTCTATGGACTTAATTTTTTTTTTCATTTCTGAAAATGGATCCGTCATCTTCACTAGAGATGAGAAAAGAACGAGGTGACCTAATTGAAACATATCAAATAATATCATAGGATCAGTAGCCTCAAGTGTCTCAGTAGACATGAAGGATCTAAATGGACTATTCACTACGAATGACAATAAAAAAACTTAGAGGTCACTCTCTAAAGATAATAATATCCTCCAACCGATTTCGGCTAAGGCGGCCGATCTCATGTCTATCAGCCACTTACGCAGCATATATTATAGTGCTCAAGTGTATGCGCAAACACAAGTGCACTCTCTATTCCCTTGTCCTCATCCTCCGATGAGACACCAGAATGACACGACCAGAGACAGATCGGGCGCAGGACCAACGGCCTAACGTGCTCTCAGAGGCACGCGGGTACGAGACCGCCAACTTCCAGACTCAGGACTGACACTGAGAATATTTTAACAGACAGAGAGAGAAGGGTCTTTTAGGCGGGGCGTGAAGCGGCATCTCAGCAGGCCATCAGGGTGAGGATGGTAGACGGACTCAATGGGTACTTTGTTAGTTTTTTTGTGCCTGTCAACCTCATAGTTGGATTTCACTGCCGCTTACCATCAGGCGGAGTGAGGTCATCCAGATAAAACAAAAACAGACACTTCAAGCGTGGCCGTCGCTTAAAAGTGCGACCCACTACTCACTTCGCCATCGGGCAGTGAGTCCCTAAAGATCCCTAAAGATCCGAAGCACAAGCAATCCTAGGCATCACTTTTGCTAAACCATGTCGTGAATACGTGGAACAGTCTTCCTGAAACTGTTATAAGTGCTCTAACATTAAACTCTTTTTAAAATAGACTGGTCAATTGTCTGAAATGAACTACACAAGTGCAGCGATTTTTGCTGCTAGTGCATTAATAAATAATAATGCTGCCTCGTGCCTCAAGTGGCAATGGGCAGGGCACATAGCAAGGAGAACAGACGGCCTTTGGGGCAGAAAGGTCCTCGAGTGGAAGCCACATACAGGAAGTCGCAGCCGTGGCAGGCCCCCCACAAAGTGGACCGACTATCTGGTGAAAATCGCGGGAATACATTGGATGCGGGCGGCACAGGACCGATCTGTGCGGAGAAAATTGAGGGAGGCCTATGTCCAGCAGTGGACGTCTATTGGCTGAAATGATGATGATGATGATGACTGCCTCGGTGGGGCAGTGGTTAGTGGGTCGCACTTTAAAACGACGGCTGCGCAAGAGGCACCGGGTTCGATCCCCGGGCCGGTCCAAAATTTGTACCTAAGTAATAAAAATTGTATCTTTGTGGCAGCCCGGAGTCTGAAAGTCGGCGGTCTTGTACCCCCGTGCCTCGAAAAGCACTTTAAGCAGATGGTCCTGCGCCCGATCCCTCTCCGGTCATGTCACAGTAGTGTCCCATCGGAATATGAGGGTAAGGGAATAGAGAGTGCTCTTGCGTTTGCGCACACACTTGAGCACTGTAATATATCCTGCGTAAGTGGCTAATCTTTAAGATTGGCCGCCGTAGCCGTAATCGGTTGGAGGATATTATTATTAAATAATAATAATACGTTTTTAAGTTTCGACTAAAATATAAATCATGTTCCGTTTTATAATTATAATGATATTCCCCAGAAATGGGAGAAAAAAAATACAAAATGTAAACAATAATAATCAACATAATCTTATTTCCTTGTTCCCAAGTTCTCTAGGATACGTCGTGTTCTTCTAACATCATCATCAACATTTCAGCCAATAACGCGCATTTCTTACATACTGACGTCCCTTTAATTCCTCATCCGACCCTCCAACTTTCTGTAGATAAAATAACTTATGCTTAATGTATCTTTTCTCCAGCCTGACAATAACAAACCTTACGGATATTAAACTGCAGAGAAATATCCTACAAGTCTAAAATACGTTTTAATAAACGTTCCGTTTCACAGAAATTGGAATGAGGTCAAATAAATAACACAACAGCTCTCCACGGCCTGAAGACGGGTGAAGGGCACTCGGGCTTTGGCAAGAATTCCACTGTGTCTTTAAATTTTCTGCTTAATCTGTAGCATCCTCGGATTAAAACGAGAGCATGCAGGTCAGTGCAGGTGCTGTATCGTAATTGCAATGTTGCATTTAAGAAATACATTTTGAAAACTCGAGTAATAATTAATTCTCACAATTAATTAATTCTCACAACATCTCATACGTTGACCTGATTCCGTACTAAGTAGCTCAAGCACTTGTGCTACAGATATCGGACAACAGAGGAACACAAATATATACTTAAATACATATATTACACCCAGACACCGACACAGAGACAGTAATAGGGAATGGTGATCTTCAAGAAAAGAGCTTATTCCTCCCTTAAGAGCCGGCAACTCATCTGTGATGTCCAGTGTGTCGCAGAAGTCTATGAGCGGTAGTTAATCACTAACCATCAGGTGAGCCGTCAGCTCGTTTGTTTGCTATAATATAAATTGCTTCTTGATGGATATTCCTTCGATTCGCTTTTTCTCCTCCTTCATAATGCGCACTGCCAAGGAGTCGAACGCCCTGCCAGCGTCCGTTTTTCCCAGTGAATACAACCCCAATATATTTAAAGCTAGAGTGAATAGGCTACTTTTGGGTAAGCTAGCTCCATCGTAGGTTTCCCCTTAACTCTAGAGTTCAGTGTGAAGCAAAGAAAAAACCCATCTTTAATTAAAAAAAAACCAACCAACATTCAAAAATAAGCATAAGGCTCACTTTCAGCAGCAGCAGCAGATAATTGTTAATTTTTTGTAAAACTACAGCAACATATTTATTTTGAAAGCTAGAGAGAATAGGCTACTTTTGGGTAAGCACGCACCATCGTAGGTTTCCTCTCAACTCTGGAGTTTAGTGTAAAGCCAAGAGCAAACCTATCTTCAATAAAAAAATATACATGTAAATAAACATTATGAGTAACTAAGTAGGTATATAAAAGTCTAATGTAAGTATTTTTAATCTATCGATGTAGAAGGCAATAAAAATATGAAATGACATAAAAAAAGTACATTCATTTCATATAGCTAAACTGGTCTTCCTTCAGTCAATCAGAACCAGAGATCAATGGCGATCGCAAGTGAATTGGCACCCTGAAATTGTTTTTGGAGCTTCCTTTTTAGGCAGACAGCGCATTTTTTGCCTGATGATAAGCAATTGCCGCCCGCAATACGAGTGACGAGACACTTTAAACCCACTTCCCCCGTATTGAGGCTCCAGTACCCGCACTCATTTATTTGCTGGTTCTTCTGCCACCTATTTGTTTTCCAAACTTATTCATAGTGTCACTCTTGCCAATCACCAACTCTTGCTTCATTATTTTGTGCTAATTACAAAACTGCTTTAAAAATGCCAAAGCCCCCGACCTGAAACATTCAAAGGTGTCTTAGCTAGTCGAATGCACTCAAAAATTAAACTCCTTAAAAGCCACTAAGATGGCGGGATGTGCCCCATGTTCTAATTAATTAATCCGCCTTGGCGCTTTGCCAAGGCAACCGCACTCAGGGCAAACAATGCCCACTTTGGGCCAGAGTTCAGTATTAAAAAGCAAACTAATTTAGTGGACTGAAACTCTGTAGGTGAAGCCAATTGGAAAGAATTAGAGAGTTCATTTAAGAAGGTAGTCTTTGTAGGTAACCTTGTCCCAGGTGAACGACTAACGTGGCTACGCGATGCGACGGCGTACAAAAACTGAGACAAGACGCGACCGCGTGCAAACTTGTGTTTACGCTACAATAAGGCTTAAACTACCTTTTTTAGCGTCGAGGAAAATCAGGAAGGCATGGAAGACATTGACAGACATGGAAGACATTGACATTTTGGATCTCATCTTACATCATCAACATTGACTGTTTCTAAGTGAATTATTTACTTAATAAGAACTGCTAGAACAAAAATAATGTTTCAAGAAAATACCTTATTTGGCTTCAAGAAGTATTTTAAAACTGAATGATAGAAAAACTAAGATTTTTTAATTGCTGCAGCGCATTTCTCGCTTCCATGGTATGTCATGCTAGGATTAGACACAAGTCACGTAACACGTCACGTATAGAGGGCAGTCTGTAATACCTATATTAAACAGATGTCTGGGGCATGGCAGTTTTAACAGACATCTGTTCAATACAGGTTAACACCAGACAGCCTTCTATGCAGAGCATGCATGGAGAAGGAAGAAACAGCCGCTCATGTACTGTTAGAGTGCATAGGGGTGGCCAGCAACCGGGCACACTACCTGGGAAACCCAGACAGTCTCCAGGAAATCTTCAGCAACACCAAGGCGTTGATAGGTTTCCTTGAAGAACTCGGCTGGTTGGAATGACACCGGCCGACTTCACCCTCCACACGCAAAATGGGCACTACTGCTGCCTGATTGCGGAAAAGCCCGTACGTCGAAGAAGAAGAAAAACACGTCGCGTAGCCTCTGATCGCTTTTCACCACCACCTAGGACTTCAGTTTGGAATTGTCTCTGTGTCAATAAGACTTCTTCTTTGGGTCATCTGAAAAGGTAAAGTCGATTTGTAGGTTTATCTAGGTTAATTAAGAAGTTAACGTAAACTATAACTACCTGTGTGAGAGCTTCATTAATAAGACCTTCATCTCACAGGTCAGTATATTAATAATTTATTGGGTAGAAGGAACGAGAGCTGAATAAGATACTTATTGTTGCAATTGAGTTGCTACAATCATTAAATATTCCTCAGTTGATATTGAACCAAACGTGCTCGACAATAAGTTGAGAACCGATGGAAGCAATGTGACAGATTTAATACATTGATGTGTGGTTGTCCGTACATAGAGCATGCTAGAATTGATTAATTATGACCGCATAAGAAACACGCTTCGGCAGGCCGGCTCGACCGAAATAATAACCTCGGCCTTACAGATGATCGAGGTGAAACATTTGTCCGTAGAGGCTGTGAGTTAGGGTACCGGAGGCCTAATCCGGGGGAAAGTGGAGTTTAAAGTTTGGACTCTACTGGTGTTGCGGGTGTCCATTAGGCGACGGCAATCGCTAGCATCATGTCATCCATCTGCTTTTCAGCCACCTTTCACATAAAAAATAGTCTGTAAATAGCCTTGCACTTGTATGCATTACTAGATATTTCAATCAACAATCATTAATCAATTTCAATTAGCAATATTTCTGATTTCTCGGATG
This sequence comes from Marasmia exigua, assembly GCA_019059595.1. NCBI lineage: Eukaryota > Metazoa > Arthropoda > Insecta > Lepidoptera > Crambidae > Marasmia > Marasmia exigua. The sequence continues at coordinate 20,216,820 of CM032477.1, read as the reverse complement.
TTCATGGGCGGCGTTGATTACTTTTCATCAGGTGACAGGACCCGCGTGTTCGTATATCGCCTTTACAATAAAAAAAGAAGATTATTTAGCATGTCCTAATACCATTTACAGACAGACCCAAGTAACAATAACAATACAATAACAGTCGTTAGTTACAATATCATCGAAATTAAGACACGGATAACGACGTTCATAAACAGTGGCAAGCAATTAATCCCCTTACAAAGGATACGCACACCCAAAAAACTGGATCACAATCAATAACCTTAACAAGCGAAAGTACACTTAAACTCCCACTATTAACGTATAGAATAGAACGCCTAATGGATCATAAAACTCATGATATAAGCACTACTGTCTTTTGGCCAGTTTATGATGACACATCGAGTGGTAACTCGCCTCTCCGTTCTGATCTATTTCGTTTGCGATGCGGGAGGGATCGGGGACCATGATCGAATGGTCAGTGGTACCAAAATAAATGGCATCAGGTCACGTGATTCGACGATTTGTCGTGACGCCTAAACGATTATTCGGATCATTAGTCATTTTACCACCTTTGATAACATCATTTGTGCTTTCATTACAGAATTTATGACGTTTTGTTGGGTTGGATGTTGTCAAAAGTTTGTTGGGTTCGTGTTTTAATTTTATCAGATTTAATTACAATAAAAAATATCCAACATTCCGTTACACTGGCTTTACTTTTTTCCATGTTTTCTTTATTCTGCTATCTGGTTCCCAGATTAACCCAAAAGATCAATGTATAATTATAATCGATACAACAGTTCTTTAGTTGAAAGTGGTGTAATTTAGAGATTTTTTAAAAAATGAATATTGATTTTTCTTTAATTTTTAAAAAAAGAGTTTATTTTTCAACTAAAATATTAACAACAGAAAGTAATTTTACACTTTGAAGGAAAAAATCAAACTTGCCACGAGACCATTAGTAAACAAACCCCCAGCTTTGATTAAAAAAACTGGACAAAGTTGCCGTTAATGAGGGAAAGGAATGGAAATCATTCCTAACTTCCCCGACTCAATTAAAAATCTTTTTTGAACTGTTATGAATTTATTAATTGGCCCAAGATGGTTTTTGCCTCGTAAAAGTTTGGGTTCAGTTGTAATGTTGTTATTCTGTTATGGTGTTTGGAAACATTTTTGGGTCCCGTAAAATATAATAATTGATGACATTACTTAATTTTGCGTAATCCTACTCGGCGGTGAGGTAAAAAATAGTGAGGAAACCTGCACGTTTCGGAGGGTTGCGAAGAACAGCAGTCGCTTCATTATAATTACCAGACTCTAGAAATCCCGAATCATAGTCTAGGCGTAACCCAGAGTGACAGCTTTGGGGTACGCTTAGACCGTGGGAGAGCCACGCTTCGACATGATACCAAGGCCTCACAGAAATTCGGCGTGAAGCAGCACAGTGTTGTGTTTCGCTGCGTGAGTGAGGGCAGAGCCCCATTCCAGGGGAAAGGAGGCAGCGCACTTGTGACTCTACTGGTGAGGGGGGTGTCAATGGTTGGCAGCAATCGCTTACCATCAGGGGATCTGTCTGCGCGTCTGCTACCTATCACATTAAAAAAACAAAAAACTACAATTCCACGCTAAGGTGAGATTGAGACAACATTACTTAATAAGGTGTTTTTTACCTCTTCCGACTGTGTGAGTAGCGCCTTGGCTTATGACAGGCTTAAATAGTGCGAGCTGCTGCCTAGCTAGTAGACAGTTACTAGGCTTATCATGCGAGCTATTTATAGCTCGCTCGTACGAGTTACTCGTAAGTGACGTGCAGCTACTCGGCAGGCTGCCTTTACATAAAACCCTGTCTTTTGGCGTTACACATAATTATATAATGCGTAGCACTGATATCAAAAGTAGTTAGAGCTAACTTTGAGCGTCTATTTGAGTCCAAAGTAATTCTAGACAAACGAAGTCCTTGTAAAAATTGATAGTGCCTAAAATAGTACAGTACAGATCAATGTTCAACTTTCACTTATAAGCTTAATAGGTCACGTTACGAAGTTCAGATGACGCGTTTTATACGCGATATACAGTTCATTGCTCTTTACTAAGAAGCTCTGTAAATAATGCGCAGAACACTTCCAGCAATGAACTACAAACACGTGCTAAACGCGCGATCAAAACGCGTCATTAAGATAGATAAGCTCGAAACCTTGGCTAAACCATACTCCCAGATCAAAACACGTGTTGGCTAAGCAACCACAAAATGCAAGCCCAATAAATCCATTAATTCCTGTTACGAGTAGATACAGTGGTACGAGTGTAGCAATTACTGGCGAAGCTTGGCGCTCTTCCAACATTAGGGTACCTACGCTTAAAACAATCGCTTAGAATGTGCTTTTCCATATAGTCTGTAAAATGTGGCTTGAGTAGAATGACATACATTGGAGACAGAGAAAAAAAATCTTTAGGCCTATAGCGATAAAGATTTATGGAATGCAACTTGACGACCCGATTGGAACAGTGGTAGTGAACGCTATCTCTGATACAAGGGTTGCGGGTTCTATCCCCGCACAGTACAAACATTTGTGTGCATGAACATGTTTGTTTGTATTGGTCTGGGTGTTTGCTATGTATTATAAGTATGTATTTACAAAAGAAAAGTATTATATGTATATATTTGTAATCCCACTGTTGATTCTGATATCCGTAACACAGGTGCTTGAGCTACCTATCTCGGAGTCAGATCAATGTATGTGATGTTGTGAAAAAAAATATTGTGAAACTTCGTTGAAATGGTAAACCTTCTGTGTATTGAAAGGCATGTGACAGCTGTCATTATAATCAACGTTATACGGAGTATAGTATAGATGCCGATACGCTGGGCAGCTTAAAAACGACTCTTGGAGAAATTGTACGTTTAAGTATGTGTGTATTTTGTGCACTAAAGTATATCTATCTATATATCTACCAAAAATATCTGAGCATTTGGTAAAAAACACTTTTAGCACAATTCCATAAGAGTCCTTTTATAGATTAGAGGCACTGTCATGTTCTTATTATTGAAATGATTAAAAGTAAAGTAAAGTATCAGTCACTGTCCCACTGCAAGGCAAAGGCTTCCAACATAGAAATCAAAAATATTCCTTCTTTTTTCAAGTCGGTTAAAAAGTGGCCGCTAAAAATGGAAATCTAGCTAAATATGATTAATATCCTCCTACCGATTTCAGCTAAGGCGGCCAATTTCAACAGCCACTTACGCAGAATATATTATGGTGCTCAAGTGTGTGCGTAAATACAAGAGCGCTCTCTATTCCCTTGCCCTCATAATCCGATAGGACACCAGTGTGACACGTCAAAATATAAAAATGGTTATGACATGAATGGCGTGTGCAAAATAGGCTTGAAAAATCACAAATCCTTATTATGTTTAAAATCGTGTTGGCAACCTTCATTCCAAGTGTGGAGTTACGCGGAAAGACCGCATGAGAAACTCACGCATACGTGGGAGCCTTCATAAACGTGACATAGCAGACAAACTGCTGGAGAGTCGCCTACGTTGAACGGTCATATCCTGTGAAAACCACACAGCTACCTCATTGTCATCGTCAGCCCATTTAAGTCCTCACTGCTGGGGCACGGGCCTCCCTCAATCACATGAGGGGTAATTGCCATACTCACCACGCTTGGCAGACGGGTTGGCGAGGGTTTTGATATAAATGCAGAGTTTTCCTTCTCTGTGTGCTGATGATCATGCCTGCAGCTTTACCTTAGTCGCCTTTTACGACACCTCGGTAAGAGTAAGGGTGGCCTATTCTATTCTGGTGGCCTATATCTGGCCATGGCACCACGGCCGGGTCCCGGCAGAAAGGGTAGAGCTAAAAAGGTGTGGCTTGATATCGTAAAGGATGACATGCGTGCGTTTATTAGAACCACTAGGGATGCCCAAGATAAAGATAAAGATAAAAAAATATTAATTCAATTTAGGTCGATACAGAACACTTATGAATGTCAAAATAGGTACACATAGGTACAAAATAGGTTAAAGACCGTGCGAAGTGGAGGAGTCGAAGTAGGAAAGCAGATCCCGGGTTCCGACGAGACCCAACGCCAAGATGATGATGATGATGATGGTAACCTTAATTTCCAATCCTTTTTGTTTTTTTATTATTAGAAAAGTCAAGTTTTATTGATACCAGGAGTTTCATTGATACCGATGTGTCGGCAGCATTGGAAAGGCTCCTAGGATGTAGCAGTCTGAATTAATGCAGATTTTGATGGATCGGTTACAGGAGTGTTCTGTTAGAATGGGCTTGCGTTTTAATCATCTTTTTAGAACCTTTCTGCCACTTTTAATGGAATGAATGCATTACGTAGACACAGCAAAAAGGGAAGTAACATCGCATTGCAGATTTTGAACTTGCAATTTAAAATTATAGGAAACGGTGAGTTAGATTTTATGGCATCTTTGGTTTTGAAAAAAGGAAAGGAAATAGCAATTTATGTTAAGGTCGACAACTAGCGCCTCCAGCAGATTTATATTAATTCTGGCAATTATCAGGCATTTTCTAAAAAAGTATAACGGTGAATCCATAAAGGCAATTATTAAGATTTTTTGGGAGGTACCTACTTGTATAATATTAGCTTCTGACAAGTAACAATATTTTTTTATTTTGCCTAAAATGGTCACTATTAACAATTATAAAAATTATGGTTACTTATAGGAAGAAATTATGACATAATTTTGTCTCAAAACATTTTAAATACTTACCTTAATGGATTCACCGTTGTACTTTTCTTGTGCAGTGGGTGTCCATTGACTGAAATGATGATGAGGTACTTATGAGATATTTAGTTGGGATTTCCAGAGTATATTACCTTGCTGTATGGGGTACGTAGTGCCATAATATGATAAAATAGGGACGACGACGTACCTTACATTTTTATTTCCCACATAATGAAATAATATTATGTTGTTTCAAATACTTGCATTATTTTCTAGGAATCCTTAAGGGCAATTTGCAATTGGTGCAATTTCTTTATGCCTGGTAAGTAAAGTGTAAACAGATGTTACTATACCGACAGCTAGCTTGTAATACATGCCACTGGATGGCGCCACTGCGCCAGCCAATAACAGCGCATGCTGTTTTAAATGCGTTCTCTTCACGCAGTAAATATTTTTATTCATAGAATTATTATGTGTTAATTATACATTTTTACGAGTTTACATTCTCCACTAGGACCCTCTGTAACCTTTCAGTGCCAAATCACAGCTTTCTATTTTTATACTTAGATCGTCTGAACTCGGCTGTGGACAGACATGGCGTAACTCTACTCATGAGTACGATTTCATTTGTTTTAATTCCGGGTGTTCATAGGCGGCAGCAATGACTTACCATCAAGTGATCCGAGTGCTCTTCTACCACCTGTCACCAACAAAAATATTAGAGGCTATTGAACCCTTAAAAATACAATTATTACAGTATTGTGTAGGTATGCTCAAACGAGACGACTGTGACTTACTAACTCACAATCTCCGTACTGCCATAATTTACCTCGCCTATTTCTTACAATTAAACGATTTATGGCCGCCTCACATTCTCACATAAATAAAGTGGCAAAAAAACAGTGTAAATTGCAGTAAGCATTAATCTTAGATGTCTCTGCTGCCGCAATAACATGGTTGACTTCATCTTCGAATAATTCTCTTTGTTCTTAACAGTCACCGTTGTTGGGAGTGGTGTAAGGTATAAAATATGATGTTTTGCAGTTTTTGGGTATTGTCGCAGCCAGTACATAACAAGGTTTTTATGTGAAATGTGGCTGACGGGCAGGACAGATTCCCTAAGTGTTCAGAAATCGCTGCTGTCTATGTACACCCGTAACAAAAATGGAGTCACAATCACTGACACTTCCTTTCCCTACGATTGGGCTTTCAGTACTGTTACTCACTCGGCAAAAGATCAGCGCCACATAGATTTATGTGAACCCGTTATGTCATTCCGGTCGAGTCATGTCTATTTATGCTGAAGCAGACTCTCCCATGATCAAAACCTAGCATTTCTGATACCTATTCCACTCAGATTATAGGAGACAAGCAGTAACTAGTATAAGGTGGCACTACTTAGTATTGACTCAAGGTCAAGTTTATCTTCAACATCATCATCATCAGGTTGTATTTTGATCCCACTGCAGGGTATAGGCCTTCGCCTGTGCTCGCCACTCGTAAACGGCTCCTGTGCCAGCCGCATCCAGGTCCTTACCCAACGCTCTGTCTATGTCGTCAGCCCATCTGGTTAATGGGCGTCCTCTTTTTCATTTCCCTTGCCTTGGCCACCAGTGGCCATAATTTATCTTACTCAGTTTCCAATGAATAGCACCAGTTGGCACAACCATTGATGCACACTTTACCTGTAACCATTTTCGCTTGAACTTCTTACCTACACCACACTGCATATCAGGATCAATTAGGGGCTATTCCTGTACTTTCAAAAAATAGCAAGCCGCAAGTGGCAATGGGCAGGATACATTGGAAGGAAATCAGACGGCCGTTGGGGCGCAAAAGTCCTCGAGCGGAGGCTGCGTACAGAGAGTCTCAGTCGTAGCAGGTCTCCCACTAGGTGAACCGACGATCTGGTGAAGATAGCTGGAATCCCTTGGATGTGGGCCGCACAGGAGCGATCTGTATGGAGAACATTGGCTGGAATGATGATCGTGAATCATTTTTTGTTTCTAGTCCTGCAATCTTCGTTTTACCTTAGGTTTCGCAGCTAAATTTTTCGCCGTAATTCTTTACCATCACCACACAGCCCAAGCCGTACATCACAAGGTGTTGTTCTGTGCTTCTGAGTTTGGCATTTTTTTTTTGTTTCTAGGCCTTCAATTTCAAATTTGCCTTTAAATTCGAGGCACGTCTTCGCAAGACAGCTACTGCGTGAAATTATCGAGACCAGCGGAGGAGACAAGTGCAAGCATCTACGCGACCTAGCAATATTTTCGCTCACACTCTTTACCTACACCACACGACCCAAGCCGTACATCACAAGGTGTCGTTAAGGGCAGGAGGTGGTCCGATAAATCAGGCCGCGTCGTCTACGCTCGCTGCAGCCGCTAATGCGTGCCTGTAATGAATGAGATCACATGCGATTGGTAATTTTTAGATCCAAAGGGTTAGATTGGATTTATGAGAGTTTTGGCATTTGACAGGTGATTGACGATCTGTCTCTCTCTTTGTGCACGAACCGTTAATAGAACGTGTGGAAAGATAATGTGATTGGATGTTAGAAGTCGACCAATCTTCAAATAGTTTTTTGGTATTTGACGAGATTGTGAAGTGATTTGACTTTGAAATTGCTGACGACCTCAAGTGCAGATGGATCTGCAGGATGGATTTAACTCATATAGAAATAAACGTGGATGAAAGCACTGTTCTGGTTCCAGGTAGCATTTAAAGCCGTCCTGTAACGAACGAGGATATACTTGTCGCATCCAAACAAAGGAGACACACAGCGCGTGTGAAAGAGAGGATAACTCCGATTCGGTCGTAACGTCTGCTTTAAATTAAGCTCTCTGGTCTCTTCAATCTGGTCTTTTCAGTCCATAGCAATTCTTTCCAATTAATCTTAAGTTAATAACGTGGAAGATCGTTATTTTGGTGCCAACCTGTACGCAAGGAAAATTTAAAAACGTGTTATTTACTTATTTTATTTTCTTTTTAGTACCTATTCGTTCTGATAGCGGCAACAGTAAAACACTCTATTACCTAGAAATTTCGATTCACGAATAAACAGCAGATTCATAAATCATTGGAGACCCTAAATGCGTTGGGAGGACGATATAAAAATAACTGCAGGGAAAAAGTGGATCCAAAATGCACAAGACCGCCACAAGTGGCGTGAATTGAAGAAGGCCTACACCCGGAGGGTCGAGACAGGCTGAAGAGAGAGAGAGGGAGAGAGACATAAATCATTGTTAAACCTTAGCTAAATTAAACCCTAACTAAAATAGTGTAATAAAGCAGTTTTCATTATTTTTAATCCACTTCAAAAAAGAAGGAGGTTCTATCGTCGATTGTTTGTATGTTTTTTTGTATGTATCTGGACCGGTATCTCCGCCAATATTGACCGATTTGCAGAATATTTTTTTGTTTAAAAGAGCACACTCCCAACTACTGACAATTTCACCATGACAGGATCTGATGATGGCATCCCAGAGAAATCGAGGGCAAGGCTCAAATTGTATAGGCACATTTAATGTTTTTGTATTTGTTTGTATTTACCCCTGATTGTATTAATTTTGTGGCTCAGCTGCTAATGGAAGGTGAACTCCTCAATGATAAGGAGTTAAAAGATATCTCTTTAAATACTGTATCTACTCACATTAATTAGGCTAGTGCCGAAAAAAGAGACACTAAATGAAAAAAATCTACAAAAAGAACCTCCATCTAACTACAAACTAAAAAGTGTAAAATAAAAAATTGGGCGCCGCCTTCGACAACACCTTTTTTCGAGTGTATTTTTTTATAATTAAATCTCACGTACATAGTAATGCATACTTCAGAAGTTCCACTAAGCTACCATATTTGGTAAACGACCCTACCATAAAGAGAAAGGAATAATGTAATTGAAATTATTTTCCAAGGTTGAGCTTTTATAGTTGTCAATATTTATGTGACCCAACAAACCGTTTTCTTTATCTAAATTAATTTGATGGAAGGTAAGACGGCATTCGCCTCATTGTAATGATGTACCAGACTTCCAGAATCTTGAATTATGGTCCAAGCGTACCCCGAGATTCTTAGGACGCAACTAGGAATTACACGCTAAGATGAGATGAGGAATGAGCGATGGTGGCTCAGATGGTTCAGAGCGCGCCTTCCATACGGAAGCTCCAGGTTCGAAACCGAGCATGCACCTCTAGATTTTTCAAATCTATGTAAGTATTTCTACCATCAGCTGGTAAGGAAAGGTAAGGAAAATGAGGAAACCACGTTCCGGATAGTTGCTTAAAATTGTAGATACCTACATTATTTAAAATAATAATATCCTCAAACAGATTACGGCCACGGCGGCCAATCTCAACGATCAACCACGTATGCAGGACATATACCATACCATAACCATAGTGGTTTAAGTGCGTGATTATTTTAAGATAATTTGAAATGTATTTTTATATGATAAATAAATTAAAAAAAAATATATATATATAATAGTAATCCAGTGTGTGCGCAAACACAAATGTACTCTATATTTCCTTACACTCATATTCCGATGGGACACCAGCCTGACACGACTGGAGAGGGATTGGGCGCAAGACGGCTTAACGAGCTTTCCGAGGCACGTGGGCACAATCCCGCCGACTTCCAGACTCCGGGCTATCACTAAGAATTTCTGACCGAAAACTTAGGTACAAATTTTTGGCCAGACGCGGCGATCAAACCCGAGACCTCTTGCGCAGCCGGCGCTTTAAAGTTCCACCCATTATCCACTGCACCACCGAGGCAATCAGATATAATATTTTAGATACCCAACGATGGAAAAAAAGTATTAAATGTATATATTTGGAATTCCGCTGTTGGTTCCGATATCCGTAACACAGGTGCTTGAGCTACCTATCTCGGAGTCAGGTCAATGTACGTGAGGTTGAGATATATTCATTTATCCATCAATCAAGTGCATCGATATAATTAGCAAAATATTTACAGATCCGCAACATCCCAACCCATCTCTTAATTCCTAAACCGCAATATTAGCAGATGGGACGTAAATGTTAATTTTAGTCAGTACGTTCCGGTGCATTTGTTCCGTGCTCAGCAAGCATTAGTTTAGTTTCAGACATCGGATCCTGCGGCCGCAATAATTACGCGGTTCACGCTGCGGATTTAGCTTCAACTGAGGTTTTGGGTGAGCAGACGAGCTGTTATGAACACTAAAAAATCTAGTAAAATGTATCTGTTATATTTTTGGGGCCAAATCAAAATTATATTCCATTCAAGTACAGTTTGGCTGCTGCAATATTTTTCGACGGTTACAACTTATGGACCTTCAACAGAAGAACTGTGTGCTCTTTAATGCCGGCAACGCATCAGCGATCTCTTTGATTTCGATGATGTTCATAAATGGCGATGATTACTTACCAATAATCGCCTTCTAGCAAACTTTCTGGCATAAAAAAGAAGATAGGTACTCCTTCATCTAACACTACGTCATCATCAGCATATTATCGTATCGTTTCCAGTACCAGCTTTCATTTAGAGCCTCTATACCATGATTCAGTATTTGGTAAGTTGAAACGACGTCGCGACGACCAAGGACGCATTCCTATAAGTAGCTGATTCGTTCTCTGCTACTGCCAAACTTATGGGATCAAGTAAACCAAACCATCTCGAAAACATGATTGGTCTTTTTCACCTTAGACCACTCGTCTACTGCAGCAAAAGTAAGCGTGAAAAGTAAACGTCACCTTATTGTACACCTTGTGGAAAGCAATAAACCATTGAGTATTGAGTCTGTCGCTAAGCGAGCCACAAATCAAACGACGTGGTGACGACCATAAAAGTATTCATACAGGCAGCTGACGCGTTTTCTGCTACTACCAAACTTATGAGATTAAGCACCAAGGAAACGAGACTAGCTCCGAAATACCAGTGGTCTTTGGCTCTTTAGACCGCTTATCTACTGCAACAGAAGTTAGTGTGAAAAGTAAACGTCTGTCGCTAAGGAAGCGACTAGACCAACGACGTTGCGACGAGCGAGAACTTATTAATAGATGCTGTGGACTTGTGTGATCGTATCAGAAATGATGAGATTCGGGAACCACGAAGGAGAACTAAGGTCACAGACATAGCCCAAAGGATTGCATGTCTCAAGTGGCAATGGGCAGGGCACATAGTGAGGAGAACAAACGGCCGTTGGGATGGACAGATCATCGAGTGGAGGCCACGTACAGGAAGTTGCAGTCGTCGCAGGCTCCCCACAAGGTGGACCGACGATCTGGTGAAGGTTGCGGGAATCCATTGGATGCGGGCGGCTCAGGATCGATTTGTGTGGAGAACATTGGGAGAGGCCCATGTCCAGTAGTAGACGTCTATTGTCTGAAGTGATGAAGATGATCATGATAGACTTGCGCGATCAGACACCAGGTGAGCCAGGCGAGCTTCAAACCACAAATAGTCTTAAAAAGTCTATAGATCGCTGGTCTTCTGTAACTGAAGTCAGTGTGAAAAGTCTCGTTCTTTGTTACCAAAATAACTTGCGAGATCAGGCCAGCTCCAAAAGACTAGTAGTCTTTTGCCTCTTAGACCACTCGTCTAATGCAGCAGAAGTCAGTGTGAAAAAGCTCGTTCTCTGCTTCTGTCAAACTTGCGGAATCAGACAGCAAGTGAAACAAACCACCTCTAAAACTCAAGCAGCCTCTTAGACCGCTCGTCTACTGCAGTAAAAGTCAGTGTGAAAAGTAAACGTCTGTCGCTAAGGGAGCCGCAAGACAAACGACGTCGCGACGACCGAGAACGCATTAATCACAATTAGCGTGCCGCTACTGGCCAACACCACAATGCATACACCTTACCAGTAGAGTAACAGATTATTCATACTGCCTTAGTGAAGCAGCGACTTCTAAAATACTCTTTATAATGTAACAGCTGTACTAGAGCTCCGGGTCAACTCAAAGGATTCGTACCTGAGCTTTTTTCAATGTCAGTCCGAAGCCTGGAAGTTGTCAGTTTTGTAATCAGCTCCGTGCCTAGGAATGCACATTTATTCGTCAGTTTGGCGCCTGATCCCTCTTCGGTCGTGTCACTTTCATGACCCATAGAAATATAGGGGTTAGTGAATAGAGAATGCAGTTGTGTCTGCGCCCAAATGGAACTTGAGCAGTAATATAATAAATATCCAGTGTCGATAACTGATTGGGATAGCTTTTTCTTTTTCTGGGTGTTATAACTTTTGTGTTACTTTTGTTGTTTATGAGATGATGTGGTGTGTTTAAGTTACTCGAGCCACCATCGGCCACATCATCATTTATAATCAGGTGAAATTGCGGCCAATTTTCTGGCTTTTCAAAAAAGGTGATTTATATACTAGACAGCTTGATTATGTGATGTTGTTTGATAATACTGTGGCACGAAAGTTTCATTTTGAGAAAGTTCACTGCAATTCATTCCACTGTACCAGCATTAAGTTACATTTGTGGAACGCACTTTGCGTTGCGTGACTGAAAAAGTTTCATGGCATGACTTTTATATCGGATATACTCTTTAACTGCTTTTAAAGCGCTACTTACGAGCATTTAAATATAGACAGATTGATACTGATATTAATAGAGAGGTCGCTTTTTTATTTGCAACTTAAACTTTAGCAAGTTAAATGAATTACAGGGCAAGTAAACTTATGATTAATGGTGGTCACTGACGTTTAAAACAGCTGATGTGATATCTAGCAGATGGATCATGGACATAAGTGAACATTAAATTCCTCTTCCCATCGGATTGGAACCAAACACAGCGCAGTGGCTGCTTCTCGCCTTTTTTCTAAGGTTGTGGTAACATTCCCATCAAACCAGCCCATTCATGACAAATCGGCAGCGGTTTTTTGAGGCTTATGATGATGAAATTGACGATACTCCAAAATAGCTACATGTCATTCTACCGTATCACGCCATGTCCGAACTGTAATTTTCGCGCGTTAATTTCCGAACCAAAATGGCGGACGAACCCCACCTGTCAAAACATCAGCAGCCAAAAATGAACTGCGAAGAGCCACTTTGCCACCGATCCGTGGCTAATTACCTTTTGGCAATCAATCTTGTGAATGCAGAGTCATGGGGCTAGGTGCTTAATTTTTTTAGATTTTATATTTTGCCATGAATCCGCATTCATTAAGTGCGGTGATTTTATGAGACCCATATGGAGGCCTTTGCCATTCAGTGGGACAATAATTAGTAGGGAAAACTCTTGTCATTTTTAAACGGTGGTAACTAATTATACGGTTAAATATATTGTTTTGATGTACATAGCAGTTTTCGTTCTTTTAAACAGTATTTTATCGACAGTCTTACTAATGTCCTATACACCGTTATTGTTATCGTTTACACCCCAACCTCGTAATAGGTATTGTTAATAAAGTCTATTTAGCATGTTAGATCAACAAAATAAGCGAAAAAAAATCTGCTGCTCCATCCATGTGGATATTCTATTTTGTATGGAACAGCAGTTTCATTTTTCGCATATTTTGTTGATCTAACATATTAAATGGACTTTATTCACAATACATATTATGAGGTTTTCGGGATGTAAGCAATAAAAAATAGCGGTGTATAGCTTAGTTGGCCAGAACATATATTCAGATTGCAAAAGGGTTTGGGTTGAAATCTAAACTATCAATAAATTGTTTAATTTATAATGGTTAAGGGTGGAATTCACCAATTTTTATAACCATTCAACAGTTCTTTATTTAGTTTTTTAAATTGCATTATAACTATAATTAATCAAGACGGGATTTAACACGATATTTATTATGTGATACAACATTGTGTAATCACATATTTTACTCGGTACGAGCGGACTCTCGCTTCGCTCTCAGTCCGTCAGAGTGACCTCTCATTCCGTCACAGTGACGTCTCAGAGACCACGGCTGCTGTAACGTAGCCAAAACGTCGAGTAAAATATGTGAGTATACAATGTTGTATCACATAATAAATATCGTGTTAAATCCCGTCTTGATTAATTATAGTTCTTTATTTATCAACGAGCCGTGTGATCCCAGGCACTTTTAGCGAGCAAAGCGGGCACAACTGCAAACTTAAATGGGCTGACGATGTAGTAGTGTATACGCTAAGGTTTTATCCATGTCCCCTAGACTAACCTTTATTTGCACAATGTTGCCAGTAACAAATTGTCGTTGCGACCTTCGTGTGACGTGGCTTAATTGTCGACGGGAATTAACAGATTTATGATAATCCCTCATTAAACTACAAAATATCGTGTCAACATAAATTTTGATCGGTTTTTATTATTATCAGGAATGAGAAATACTTTTTTAACCCCCGACGCAAAAACGACGGGGTGTTATAAGTTTGACGTGTCTGTGTGTCTGTCTCTGGCATCGTAGCTCCCGAACAAATGAACCACTTTTGATTTTTTTTTTGTTTGAAAGTTGAATAAGGAGGGAGTGTTCTTAGCTATGTTGGATAAAAATCGATCCAAGATGGCCATCGTCACAAAGATTTGGATTTTATGTTTTAACACAACTCCCACAATATGGGTATCATATAAAAGGGCTTGAGTAGCATATTAATTGTGAAAAATTTCAAATCCAAGATGGCCGTCGTCAGAAAATGACGAATAACCTATTTGTTGTTCCAACTGCCTCAATATATGTATCAAATGAATGAGCTTTAGTTGTGTCGGGGGTTTTTTAAATTTTCAATTATTTTTTTATTTTTACATAGTGGACAAAGGAGCAAACAGCATACCTGATGGTAAGTAATCACTGTCGCTCATGAAGTCCACACAAAGATCAACAGCAATTGCTAGCAGAAAGTTATAAGCTTGCCTAACTCTTACTACACTAGAAATAAACACAAGCTTGCTGTTCCACATCTCAGACTTCATAAGATTGGTAATTCATTTGTAGGAATGAGTATTAAAATATTTAAAAAGTTACCACAAAAGCTTGTTAATTTACCTATGCCTAAATTGAAAACACATGTTAAAAATTATTTTATGACCAAAGCCTATTATAATAATAATAATTCTTACAACATCTCATACGTTGACCTGATTCCGTACTAAGTAGCTTAAGCACTTGTGTTACAGATATCAGACAACAGAGGAACACAAATATATACTATGAGACGTGGGGTATCTCAGGGACAGAAAGAGAGTTCAAACGACGAAGTGGTTGAGAACGTTTATTCCGCACAACACAACACGAATGAACATCCAGTACAACACGAATACGAAAGTAGGTTCATACACGAGAATAGGAAGCCACCACACCACAACAACACACAAATAGGTGAGGGACGTAATTATACAAGCCGACAGGCTGGAGTATGTGCGGCGCGCACGCGCGGTAGATACCGATGTTCGGGGCGCGCGGGCGCGGACGGGCGCAGTCGGGCGCTGGCTTGCTCACACTGGCGGGAATCGCCGCCGGGAGAGTAATAATAAGCGACCGTTGGTTGCCGAGGGGCCCACACGGGTGCGCGTGGGGATGAGCGCGGGTAGAGGGACGCGTAAACGGCCTAGCACGAGTAAGGTACCTGTACCATTAGTCGGACGGTTTGCTATATACTCCCCCTCTAGACTAGGAAAACGCCCTCGTTCCTGGTCTAGCAGTTTCATCCCCCTTCCTAGTTCCTAACCTTGGGTGGTCTACCACGCTTTCTCTTAGGGATCACGGGCTTAGGAGGGGAGGCTTCGTTACCTTGATGGTAACGGGTAAGATCTTGAGCATGATATCGCCCTAAAACAATGTCAGGTTGGTCCGTACTGGAAATATTGTAAGTAGTAGGGGTAACCTTTTCAGCTACCAGGTACGGTCCATCGCGGCGTGGGAAGAACTTAGCGGTGAGGTCTTTGGAACCTTTGCTCAGGAGGTGAGATTTTAATAGAATCAGATCACCAACCTGGAATTCCTCTGAAGGACGACGTGAAGCATCGGCGTACTCCTTGGATTTATCCTGTTGAAGCTCCACGCGTTCTCGCACAGCTGACAGTGACTTCAGGAATGACCTGAGATAAGGGGTAATCTGCGGGACAAAGTTATCTTTGTCCAAGATGGCACGAAGGTCGCGGACGACCTCTGTGGGGGATCGCATTTCACGGCCAAAGGCCAGAAAAGCAGGTGACATGCCCGTTGTGCGACATTTGGCACCGTTTAGGGCGAAGCGGATCACCTGCAACATCTTTGGCCATGACGTATGATCCTCTTCCACGAGATGTGCAAGCATAGCTTTCAGGTCACGGTTTTTGCGCTCGGCAGGATTAGCTTCTGGGTGGTACAAAGGCACAAAATTTTGCTTGATACCCAGGACTAACGTGCATTGGCGCATCACCGCCGATACGAACTGGACTCCGTTGTCCGAAATAATCCTGCGAGGTAAACCGAACCGCATAAAATATTCCTCGATGAGGATTCGAGCACAGGCTTCTGCTGACGCTTCTTTGAGCGGGTACAGTTCCGTCCATCTGGTTGCTGTATCTTCAACGAGTAAGATCCACCGCTCCCCCTGGTCTCCTTCCGGTAACGGGCCAAAAAGATCAATAGCGATTACCTCATTACGCTGGTTCATGATCGGAGTTTGGAGTAAGCCTTGAGGCTTAGAGTTGGTGGCCTTATAACGCTGGCAGTGGATGCAGGACTTGACGTAGTCAGAAATTATGCGCCGCATCCCTGTGAAATAATACAGCTGAGCAACCTTGTGGTACGTCCTGTCAATGCCTGGATGGCCGGCAAGTGGTGAGTCGTGTAGCTCTTTTAAAATGTCTGCAACTTGGCCGGCTGGAATTACTAATTGAGGGGTTTCGCTCTCAGAGTCCGGATTGTAGCGGAACAGGACGCCTTGGTCCATGAGGTAACCCCTTTCTAACCATCTCTTGGCAGCTAAATCGTCGGTAAGTTCGAGCTCCTTTATTACCTTTTCAATTTCAGGATCGGCGAGTTGCTCCCGATGGAGTTGACTAGGTGTCTTCGTGGGCAGATCGCAGATGACTGAGCAGATGCCGCAGTCTTCGCGAGTTTCGCCGGAACAAATTGGTCTGCTGAGGGTGTCTGCCACAACGTTCGCCTTCCCTGGAGTATACTGGAACTGGATGTCAAACGGTTGGAGTCTCAAAGCCCAACGGACTAACCTACCTGCTGGCGATTTTAAAGATAGCAGCCAACGCAGGGGTTGATGATCGCTGCCAATGATGACTGGTTGGCCGTCTAGGTAGGACCGAAAACGTTCTACAGCCCACACTACAGCGAGTGCCTCTCGTTCGGTTGTCGAGTAGTTGCGCTCTGCTGCGTTAAGAAGTCGGCTGGCGTATTCAATCGGCCTTTCCTGATTACCGTCACCCTGTAATAAAACTGCGCCTAAGGCGTAGTTACTTGCGTCTGTGCGCAGAATGAAGGGCTGGTTAAAATCGGCTTGCACCAGAATCGGAGCCGTGGTCAATAGACGCTTGAGCTCGTTAAATGCTTGGACCTGACTAGGGCCCCAAGTCCATACTTGATTTTTACGAGTTAAGCGTGTCAATGGTTCGGAAACTTTCGAAAAATTCGGTATGAATTTACGAAACCATGAGCACGTCTGCAGAAAGGTTCGTAGGTGTCTAATGTTACCTGGTTCCTTCATCTCGAGGACAGAACTCACCTTCTCTGGGTCGGTGGAAACACCATTCTGTGTTATAACGTGGCCGAGGTATTTGACGCTTTCTCTAGCGAACGCACACTTCTCCCGATTGACGTGGAGGTGAAACTCGGCGAGACGTTTGAAAACTGCCTCGAGGTCTTGCAGATGTTGTGGGAGACCTCCTTCAGAGATCACCAGGAGATCGTCAAGGTAAGCGAGGAGAGTTACATTTTGTAGAGCTGAGCAGGATCGCAGGCGATCTATGAGGCGCTGGAAGGTCGCTGGCGCGTTCTTTAGTCCGAACGGCATTTTTTTGAATCGGTAAGTACCTAGGGGACAAACAAAAGCAGTTTTGTCTCTGTCACACTCGCGAACACTCACCTGCCAGTAAGAAGACCTGAGGTCCAGGGTACTCATGAAGCAATCCCGTTTGGTGCTCTGCAGCAGCTCATCGATGCGAGGCATCGGGTAAGTATCGGACTTGGTGACTGCATTCAGACGCCTGTAGTCGACGCAGAAGCGGATGGAGCCGTTGGCCTTCGGCACCATTAGTGCCGGGGAACACCAAGCTGATTCGCATTCCTCGATGACGTCATCCTGTAACATTTTGTCTATCTCTACCTTCATAAGCTCCTTCTTTGAGGGATTCAGGCGGTAAGGAGGCACTGCTATCGGCGGATGGTCTCCTGTCTCGATGCGATGTTCCGTGAACGGAGTCGGCGCTCCCCCTGCTCTGAAAATATGCGCGTGCCTGGAGAGGACATCAGCGAGAGCTTGGCGCTCTGCCGGATTGAGATGACAGCCTTCGTCATCCCTAAGGAGAATCTCTGTAGAAGCACAGGACACGGTACGAGAGGTAGGTTCAAAAGATAGATTATATTTAATCCTACTATTATCGCTAAAGTACCAAATAGCTTTGTGAAAATCTATGACAACCTTAGCAGCTGTAATAAAATCAATACCCAGTAGAGTTTCATTATTTGTGGCATCAGGAAAAATCAGAAATGGAATGGTAATGAGGGTCTGTTCTAAACGCACCGGTAAGGTGGTGGTAAACACTTCCATGGGCCGGACTACGCCGTCAGCGAGTTTTACTTCGCGCGAAGAAGGATGGAGAGGATGACCCAGCCTAAGAAGGAGAGCATATAGCGTATGACCGGCGACGCAATGTTTGGCGGCGGTATCAATTAGCGCGGAGCCTTTGTGACCGAGAATATTGATATTAAAAATAGGACGTAAGTCACGACCTATCGGCGAGTCTACGAAGTTACTACCGCACGAGCACGCTACATCATCTCCGTTACACTTTCCATTAGATTGAACACAAGAACATTCTTTTAAATTGCACTGAGCACACTTTGGTAAAGACTGAGTATACTGATCATCACTATATTGTGGCAAAATATCTAAATTATCACAAAAAATATTTTTAAAATTGCACTTACAACAGTTATGTAAGGAGTGAGAATACTGATTATTAATGTACTGTGACAAATTACTTTGATCTGCACAGGAAAGAGAAAAATTACATTTTTCTAAATTGCACTTGCTACATATTTGCAAGGATTCAGTATACTGAGTATTATTGCACTGTGACACATTATAATCATCTTCACAGGAAAGAGAAAAATTACTTTTTTCTGAATTGCGATTACATCTCTGTAAGGATGTAGTATACTGTACATTATTGCACTGTGACACGTTATCATCGTGTTCACAGGAAAGAGAAACATTAAAATCGCATTTATAGTTTTGTAAATAAGAGTCATGCTGACTACTATTGCACTGTGAGACACTAACATTATCGTCACAGGAATCTGACAAATCGCGCTTACATGAATCATGTAAGGAAAAATCATACTGATTGTTACTGAACTGTGCCGTGCTATTATCACTATCACAGGAATTTGAAAAATCGCGCTTACCTGAATCATGTAAGGAATAGTCTTGCTGATTATTACTGCACTGTGACAAATTACAATGATTCTCACAGGAAAGACAAAAATTACATTTAGGAAAATTGCACTTACAAGATTTTTGCAAGGAATCAGTATGGTGACTATTACTGCACTGTGGCGTATTAACACCTACACAGGATTTAAAATTTTTGCGCTTACAACATTTTTCTGATGGTAAGGATTCAGCATACTGTATGTAATTACTCTGTGGCAAATGATCACGAATTATACCACAGGATTGTTTACGATTGCGCTTACTACGTTTTTTTAACGGTAAAGATTGAGTACACTTACTAACATTATTACACTGTGGCAAATGATCTCGAATTATATCACAGGATTGTTTACGATTGCGCTTACTACGTTTTTGTAACGGTAAGGATTGAGTACACTCACTAACATTATTACACTGTGGCAGCTTATCATAGCATCGTTTATCAAATAATCTGTTATCGGTTTTTGAAACCTTTGACTTTGAAATAGGACGATTCAGCACAACGGGGTTAGAACTCGGCCGTCGGGTATCCTGATTATATGATGTCGCGTTATCACACCTAGTAGTAGGCAGTTTGGAACAGGGCGCGCGTTTTAAATTTGTGTCGTTATCAGACGAGATAGGAATATAAGAATTTTGAGCACTAATCGAATGAGACACTTTAGAGTTAGCGAGATTATTTGATGAACGACTATTAGATTTATGATTACAACTTTTCGCCTTGAAGTCTTTAGGAACCGAAGTTAAGCACTGATTTTTATTACGATTACGGGATTCGACACTATAAAAGGGATCACTGTTACACTTTTCACGCACCGGATAGTTATTATGGGAGGAGGACTCACCTAGGGTCTGCAACTTACGGCACTGGTCTCTGGTGTGTCCAAACCTCTTGCAATACGAGCAGGTGACTCGCTGCTGCCTGCTCGTCGTCGGGGCGGCGTCGGTGGCGGATGACGGCTGCGGCGGGGGATGGTGGGGCAGGGGCCGCGCGGCTGGAGGCGGGCGCGCCTCGCGGGCCGCGGGCGCCGCTGCGGGCCCGGGCAGGGGCGCGCGTGGCGCGGTGTGGGCGCGCGGTGCTGCGGAGACGGGTGCGCGCGGCACCGCGGAGCCCGGGGCTGCGCGAGGGGCCGCGGACGTGATGGCGCGCGGATCTCGCACGCTCGGCGTAGACTTGTACACGTCGCTCTCCCCCTGGCTGTCTTCTATGTACCGCGCATGACGCAGTAATTCCTTGAATGTGTCAAACTCCTCACGGCGCAATCTCTTTCTAATTTTGCTATGTAACAGGCCGTAGACCATGTCCAAGCTGGCCTTTTCTGTAATGTCGCCAATTGGGATTTTAGATAGTAAGGCGCGGCTGCGCGCTACAAACATATCCGTATTTTCTTCTAGTGCTTGCGGACTTGCGAAAAGTTGAATATAAATGCGGTGGGGCGGGCGGCGGTCACCGTAAGCGCTGATTAGGTTGTCCTTAGCTTGCGCCCATGTGGTAATTGAAGCTTTCACACCCAGCCACCACGTAGCTGCTCCATCAGTTAATAAATAGGCGAGGCCGCGGATAATGTTAGTGCTACTAACTTGCGCGCACTCGCTGTACGCATCCACAGCGTCCACGAAGGCCTCCACCGACTCGTGCGGCTTACCGGCGAAAGTCGCTTTGCAGCGCGTCAAGGTGCCTTCTCCGGGAATAGGCACCGGAGTTGATGAATTCGCCTGGGTCACCGTTAACATCATGTCTCGGAACGCCTCCGTTTGTGACCTTTGCAGTGCCTCAATTATTGAGGCGACGTTTTCGTTGGAAAACGTGCCAGTATGCGATGTGTGGTCGACGCTCGGATGTAGGGCGGAGGCGCCGGCGTCGTCGGGGCGGGTTGCCGGTCCGTCTTCGGCGCGGCCCCGCGGCGGCGTCCGCATGGGCAGAGGAGTGGGGAATGCGGGAATTGGCACCGCATCATCTCTGTCTCGTCCTCTCGTGATCATAGGCATGTTGGGCGATCAGTTTTCCGCCTACTTTCGCTGAACCCGATCTCTCGAAGAAAATCCACGTTTGGCGTCAGTATGGACGCCTACTTCCGAAGACGTTACGTTGGGCGCCAGTATGAGACGTGGGGTATCTCAGGGACAGAAAGAGAGTTCAAACGACGAAGTGGTTGAGAACGTTTATTCCGCACAACACAACACGAATGAACATCCAGTACAACACGAATACGAAAGTAGGTTCATACACGAGAATAGGAAGCCACCACACCACAACAACACACAAATAGGTGAGGGACGTAATTATACAAGCCGACAGGCTGGAGTATGTGCGGCGCGCACGCGCGGTAGATACCGATGTTCGGGGCGCGCGGGCGCGGACGGGCGCAGTCGGGCGCTGGCTTGCTCACACTGGCGGGAATCGCCGCCGGGAGAGTAATAATAAGCGACCGTTGGTTGCCGAGGGGCCCACACGGGTGCGCGTGGGGATGAGCGCGGGTAGAGGGACGCGTAAACGGCCTAGCACGAGTAAGGTACCTGTACCATTAGTCGGACGGTTTGCTATAATACTTAAATACATATATTACACCCAGACACTGAACAAACACAAGTGTTCATCGCACGAATGTTTGTCCAGGGTGGGGATCGAACCCACGACCTTAGGCGTAAGAGGCAGGGTCACTACCAATTGCTCCATCTGGTCAGTCATGATTACTTATTATACAGTTAATGATTACTTAAATGACAAGAATTTGTGGAAATGATGAACTATTCGCCATGATACTGTACCTACTTAAAAAAATGTTGGCGATTTAAAAGAGTAACTGCCAAGTTTCTTGCCGGATCTTTTCGTCAGAATCAACTTTCCGATTCCGTAGAATCACATTATATTTATTCATTTCTTAGTATATTTTTTGTTTTTTTTTTTATTAATTACACAAACAATAAACATTTTGTAAGATAGTAATTAAAAAACCACTAAGGTTTACTAACTATCGAGTTTACAATATTATCTACTATTATAGTGTTGTACATGTGTACTCAAGTGTGTGCGCAAACACAAATGCACTCTCTATTCTCTCTATTCTGACACAAAGAATTTCTTACCGGAAACTTAGGTACAAATACTATAAATATGTATGTATTTACAAAAGAAAAGTATTATGTTATGCATATATTTCTAACCCCACTGTTGATTCTCATATCCGTAACACAGGTGCTTGATCTACCTATCTCGGAGTCAGATCAATGTATATGATGTTATAAAATATTTATTTATTTATTTAAATTTTTCACTACGCCACCGAGGCAGTTGAATATTACTTTACCACGTCAGTGGCAAACAAGCGTGCGGCTTGCCTGAAGGAAAGCGACTACCGCAGCATATGGACGTCTGCAACTCAAGAGGACTTGCCAACGTGTAGCCGACTCTTCAAAAACCTTTTTTGAAAAACCTCAAACAGTAGACCTTCGGAAAAACCACTGAAGGGAGATCATACCACAACCGGTGCGTTCGCGGGAGACAAATTATCTCGAACTACGGTTCCATATAAATTTTCTCACGGTACTAAATAAAACTAAATAATAACGCCCTGTTGGTCTAGTGGTTTAAGTACCGGGCCGTGATCTCAGGGTCCTGGGTTCGATTCCCGGGTCGAGCAAGTAGGATGTTTCGATTTATTTGAACGTAGCTCGGGTTTGTGATCACCAATCCGCATTAGGCAAGCGTGGTGATTAAGCTTAATCCCATCATAGTAGTGATGGCTTGATTTCTATGATGGAGGCCTTTGCCCTGCAGTGGGACAGTATATAGGCTGATACTATGTACTATACTATGTACTAAATAAAACACGGTACTAAAGAATCACGGTTCGCGTGCGAAGAGTATTATGCTTTACTTATTAATATTTAAAACATTTTTATTTCAAATAGAAGTACAGAAAATCTTCTATTTATCTAATCTGTTGGGGAAATCTTCAATGAGCTCCTTTATTTAATTAAATTAAAATTATTTATTTTCCAAGTAATGTATTATAACGGACAGAATGATGTGACGACTTTTACAAGAGATAAACGAATAATAATGCTACGAAGCTGAGGCGATTCCAGCGCGCAGCGGCCTGGTGGTGATCCTCGGAAACACATGAAACAACTTCATGTGTGTTGATGTTTACGCATTGGGGCGCTAGATGGTGCTGTTCCAAACATACTGGCCACCTTGGAAGATCTTGATATCTTCCAACCGTCGATTCTTCTACGCTGGAATGTTATTCATCTGGTCTGCCTCTTCCACCGTTGACTCAATCGGGAGAGGACAGATTCTGGTGCAGGCTCGTCGAATGGTTCCTGTAACAGTCTTTATTTCGACAACTCTGGTGATGCCATCGTTTCCAGAGATCAAACGAGTGATGCGTCCCATTTTCCATTTTAGTGGAGGCAGATTATCTTCTTTTATGATTACAAGGCTGCCCAACTTGACAGCTTCGCCGTTGATCTGCCATTTCGTTCTTCGTTGAAGTTCGGAAATATATTCTTTACTCCAGCGCTCCCAAAAGTGTTGCCGGAGTTGCTCCACTCGATCATAGCGAGCCAGGCGCACGGTAGCAATCGAGGTCAGGTCTTCGGAAGCTGGTGCTGTCAGCGGCCGACCAATCAGGAAATGGGCAGGTGTAAGCGGTAGGTAATCGTTAGGATCTGCGGAAAGAGGTGAAAGGGGACGGGAGTTTAGGACGGCTTCGATTTGCGATAATACCGTAATAAACTCCTCGTGAGTTAGTTGAGTATTTCCCATAATACGTCGCAAGTGATATTTACATCTGCGAACTCCACTCTCCCACAAACCACCGAAATGAGGAGAATAAGCCGGGATGAAATTAAGTTTTATATTATTTTCGCTAGCAAAATCTGATATTTGCTGCGAGCCATTATCAAAAATAACTGAAAGTTCCTTCTCAGCACCTACAAAGTTTCTTCCGTTATCGGAGAATATAACAGACGGCTTGCCGCGCCGTGATATGAAACGTTTGAACGCTAACAAATAGTCCTGTGTAGATAAACTGCCTACTAATTCTAAGTGAATGGCTTTAGTAGTGAAACATATAAATAGGCATATATAGCATTTCACAAGACGAGCACCTCTGCCTTTTCGGTTCAAAACGAGCATTGGCCCAGCGTAGTCCACTCCGCAAGTCATAAAAGGAAAACTAGGTTCGATCAGTTCCCTAGGTAAATTACCCATTAGCGGTGTTACATTTTCACCCTTAAGACGAGCACAAGTAACGCAGTTATGTACTACTTGCCTGGCCAGATTCCGAGCTCCAAGCACCCACCATTGCTCACGCATAGTCGACACTAAGAGTTGAGGTCCTCCGTGTAATAATCGCTTGTGTTCGTACGTAAACAAAAGCACAGAAAGTCGATGTTTACTTGACAATAACATGGGATGCTTGTTATCGTAATTAAAGCTTGATGAATTATCTAACCGACCTCCCACACGTATAATTCTATCATGATCCATAAAAATATTTAATCCGTTGATTTTATTGACTTGTTTACACCTTTTAACTGTCACCGGTAAACTATTTTTAAGGTTAGCATATTCCTCCGCGAACGATTGCTGTTATGCGAAACGAGTCAACATAATAACTGCCGAGCGCAGTTCATCCGCAGATAAGAAACCGGTTCTACGTTGGGCTGCCGGCGCGCGCGCATTATGTATAAAACGTAAACAATAAGCGCCTATACGTTGGAGCCGGTGAAATGATGAATATCTATCAAAATCTATAAAGCTACTCTGGTTGGTGCTAACTGCAGATACCACCTGTGATTTTAATTCCGGTATATCTGTATTGACTGGTTCCTCGCGATTACTTATCCAGTTTGAGTCAGGTTCGCGTAGAAATGACGGTCCTGACCACCACAAGCTCTTTTCATCATATTTTAGAGACTCGATCGGGACGCCGCGAGACAATAAATCGGCTGGGTTCTGTACGCCTTGAATATGACGCCAGATACTATCCTCGGTCAGCGTATTAATTTCCGTGACTCTGTTTTGAACGAAAGTTTTTAGCAAGTGTGGTGACATACGAACCCAAGCTTGAACAATTGTGGAGTCCGTCCAAAAGTAATATTTATCGAATTCTAACCGTAAGGATTCTTTAATTTTACGATACAGTTTGGCTCCGACTAAGGCTCCAAGCAGTTCAAGCCGGGGCATGCTAACTGAACGAAGAGGAGCTACTTTAGTTTTAGCACATAACAATCGAACTGTAATAGGTAAATCATTATCATTGAATGACCTTAGATATGCGCAAGCACCGTAAGCATCTATAGAAGCATCAGTAAAAATATGTAATTCTTTGCAACGCGACGGTTCAGTCATCACGTACCGCGGAACCCTAATTTCGTGCAAGAAATAGGAGACTATAGAGAAAATTATGCCACTCTGATGTGATATCAGGTGAGACAACGTCATCAAAGTCTAACTTCAAAAGCCACAGCTTCTGGAGCATAATTTTTGCTTTTATAATCGCGGGGGCTAACATACCTAACGGATCGTAAATCTGGGAAATGACCGATAACATAAGCCGTTTCGTAATCGGCGACGACATATTCATGTTTACCTGCGTAGTAAAGTGCAAATGGTCGCTTACGTTAGACCAGCCTAGACCTAAGGTTTTGGAATGACTATTCTCGCCAACAGCTAAGTCTTTCGTGTTTGATGATGTCACGGAGTTGAACATCCACTTGCGTAATGGCAAACACGCACTATCTAAGACTTTTGACGTTTTTTCGCAAATGTTCATAAGCGTTTTTTGATCGTCATGTCCTGTAATGAGATCGTCGACGTAAAAATCTTCGCTTATGACCTGCGCGATGACGTCATCGTCGCATTCCTGAGCCAGCTGCTTTAGGCAACGAATGCTTAGGTACGGCGCAGACGTGGTCCCGTAGGTTACTGTGTTTAAACGATACACTTTAATTGGCTCATCTTTATTAGATCTCCACAGAATAAGTTGGAGATTGCGCTGATCAGACTGAATCATTATCTGCCTATACATTTTTTCAATATCAGCGCAGGCAACGAATTGATACTGTCTGAACCGGAGCAAAATCGAAAATATTTCGGTTTGAAGAGGGGGCCCTACGTACTGTATATCATTTAGTGATTTATTTGAGGACGTCGGCACATTTGCTGCAAATACAACGCGAAGTTTAGTTGTCGTACTGCTTTCCCTATATACACCGTGATGCGGTAGTATATAGTATGGCCTATCTAAACTTTCTATACCTCCTGGCACTAAACTCATATGACCTAACTCTTCATATTCGCGAAGAAAATCACTGTACATTTGTTTGTACTGTGGCGAACGGTCAAGTTTTCGTTCTAACGATAATAAACGATTTTTTGCGGTATGATATGACTCCCCCAAAGAATCAGCTGATTCTTTCAAGGGTAATCGAACTGAAAACCTACCGGTTTCGTCGCGAACAGTAGTTTTCTTGAACAACTCTTCGCATACAAAATCATCTTTAGACATAACAATAGGACAGTTAGGTATTTCTTCTAATTCCCAAAACTTACGCAATTGTGATTCGATTTGCACAGAATTACACTGAACGTTTTCAGAACTAAACGTTTTATTAATTGGGCCGGATATAATCCACCCTAATTTAGTATCGTGCAGATAAGGCCCGGAAGGAAGTCGCACTTTATTATTATTTAATAGCTCCCAAAAGATATCCGCGCCTATCAATATATCTATCTCGGATGAGATGTTAAACGTAGGATCAGCTAATACGATATAGCTAGGTATACATATAGACTCGGCATCAACGTCTATCGAAGGTAACTTCGAGGTAATGCTAGGAAGTACTAGGCATTTTATACCGGTCTCAAATTCATATGTTTTCGAACGCATATGAATATTACACGCGTGGGTGGACTGAGAAACGCTTTGTCCTACACCACTGATACGTATTGTGGACTGTAATACTGGTACGTTTAAACGTTTACACAACCTTTCAGTGACGAAGCAACTTTGACTTCCACTATCCAGGAGTGCACGGACCGTGTGATATTTATTATCTGAATCGGCTAACTCGACGAGCGCAGTAGATAATAACACCGGTTGTAACGAATTTGACGTCATCGCACTGCGATACTCATCTGATGTACCAGGTTTCGAGCTAAGTGCATCAGCTGATGCGAGTGACGTCATTGATGACAGTGGTTGCGAGCTTGTATTCTGCGCTGAATACGCAGACGAATGACAAGACGCTCTGTTATCAATGTGCAGTAATGTGTTATGTTTTTTGTTACATAACTTGCAAGGCCCAAACACACATTCGTTGGGTGAATGAGAATCGCGAATGCAATTTTGACAAAGATTTTTATCTTTGACTATATTCCACCTATCATGTACGGATATATTTAAAAACTTAGCGCACGTATAAAGTACATGATCACCGCCGCATAACTTACAAGTTCGACCTTGGTTACGGTACGCGTGATTTTTATTTGTACTTTTCTTATTCGATGCAACAGAACTATAAGTATGTGTAGAAGCGACGAGCTTCTTATGATCGCTAAACTGTTTCCCTTCATTTCGAAATTTTAACTGAGATGATTGTGTTAACGTAAAATTACTTTTATTGTTACCCGATTTAATCATGTCTAACATGTCAGCACGATTTCTAAGGAAGTTGAGTAAGTCGTCTAACGCTAATCTACCCACTTTTTTTTGTGAATCGGACAAAAGTAGACCCTTATGAGTTTCCCACTCCCGTTCCGTAGAATAATCAAGTTTAGACACGACAAGATATATAATTAATGTATCCCAGGATTCTGTAGGCTCATCTAATGACTGTAACGCACGTAAGTTACGGAGTGTCGCATCTATAAGTTTCCTAATCTGTGACGGACATTCTTTACTCAACGACGGCGTAGTAAACAACGATTTTACATGGTTATGCACCAACAAACGATTATTATGGAACCTATTTTCCAATAAATCCCACGCGTGGGCATAGTTAGGTGCTGTGAACTCTAATGAATTTATAACCCGTAATGCTGTATCACTAAGCGATGACCTTAGGTAATGAAACTTATGGATCGGATCTAGATCCTTACGAGTATGAATCATTGTTAAGTATGAGTTTCTAAACTCGAGCCATTGATCGCATGAACCGTCAAATGTAGGTAATTTAATCTGAGGCAGTTTTACCTTCACAGAACTATCTGTAAGAACGGACTTAACATTGTCCTCCGGTTCATTCTGTTTTAATATGCACTTAGCAGCAGCTACAAGTTTATAATAAATTGATTCAAAATCTTCTCTATACTCTAAATTAACAATTAAATCATCTTCGCTACTAATTTCTTCGATTTCATCCTGAATACTACAAAATAGTTTGAACATTTCAGTAGTTGATTCAATTCTCATTTTTAATTCGATTAAATCTTGAGATTTAAGATCAGGTGAGCTAAAACTTGAAATAAATTTATCAAAATGACTAAGTCGACCTTTGTACACTCCGCGACGTCTACGTAATTCAGGAAGACGGTTATCCGAATTCAAATTTGTACAACCTGAACGCGGTGATTTTGACCTAGATCGACTCCCCCCAGATCCCTCTACTACCAATATATTCTCACTCTCACTCATTTCGGTAATTAATGGGAAAACAAAGAGTACTTACAGTTCTGTAAATGCCACTCGAGCCCGCTATACGAAATACCTAAATCACTTGGAAAATATCACGATATTATCTAAATCTAGGGATAGGAACGATAATTTGAAAGGATACGAGTGCCCTGATGATGTCCTGATGATTTCCAAGGCGTTGATGGCCGTTGATATTCAAAATCCAAGTCTTCGTCCTGGTCTCAACGGCAGTGGATTCGATTCCTGGTCGCTGTTTTCTATACGCTAATCCGGCGCTGAAGGTCCATGTTGGGGAAATCTTCAATGAGCTCCTTTATTTAATTAAATTAAAATTATTTATTTTCCAAGTAATGTATTATAACGGACAGAATGATGTGACGACTTTTACAAGAGATAAACGAATAATAATGCTACGAAGCTGAGGCGATTCCAGCGCGCAGCGGCCTGGTGGTGATCCTCGGAAACACATGAAACAACTTCATGTGTGTTGATGTTTACGCATTGGGGCGCTAGATGGTGCTGTTCCAAACATAATCTATACATCACGAATGAATATCATAATGGGTATATACAATGTACTGTAAAATGTCTATTTATACTGTCTATCATTGAAGTTATTTATTACGTCGATAGTTTGAGTAATTTTACACGATATTTTGATGAAAATGAAACAAAAATATCTATGATAAAAAGTTGTTAAGTGCATGAAATTCCACGAGCATAATTAGATAACCAACAAGTTATCTATACTAAACTGATTACAAATCCGCTTACAGATAACAGCTAACTGAATTATAATCAATTGAACCTAAATTAGTGGTAAATCACACTGCAAAAATGTTACTGAAATTTTTAATATTTAATGTAATCTTAGTAACTGCATTTTCAGAGCAAGTTAGGTATGATAATCATGCTCTATACAAAATATATCCTCAAAATGAAGAACAAGTTAAGTTTCTGAAGAAATTTGAAGAGGATCTGGATGGTCTGGATTTTTGGAAGAGAGTGTCTAAGGCTGGTGATTATGCAAGTGTGGTGGTCCCTCCAGAAATCAGAACGAAGTTCGAGCATACGTTGAAGAAGCGAAGCATTCGTTCGGAGTTGATGCAAAAGAATATTCAAGAGTAAGTATTTTTTACATTTCTTTTGTCTGCCTTTTACATGTGATTATTTTTATAATAATTCTCACCACATCTCATACGTTGACCTGATTCCGTACTAAGTAGCTTAAGCACTTGTGTTACAGATATCAGACAACAGAGGAACACAACACATATATTACACCCAGACACCGAACAAACACAAGTGTTCATCGCACGAATGTTTGTCCAGGGTGGGGATCGAACCCACGACCTTTGGCGTACGAGGCAGGGTCACTACCAATTGCGCCATCCGATCAGTCATTATATATAAATAAATAATTAAAAATGCTATAAAAATAGTCCAAAATGAATAATTGATTGATATAATTGGTGTATTACTTCATTATCATTATACACTAAGCAGTTATGCAGAGCGTTGTCTCCTGGCACAGACAATTTAATGCCTAAAAGGAGGCTTCAAATACTAATAATTTAAGTCTGAAGTAATTAATAAAGAAATTTTGTATTTTGTATTTGTATTTATTGGTGAAATGTTATTATGTGCCTACTGTTTTTATCTTTCATGCAAATACCCCAAGTGGGCTAGTACTGCAGAACTAGTTTTGACCGTCTAGTACTATAGTATTTTATGTACTACCACGGTGGCGCAGTAAATAGTGCGTCGCACTTTAAAGCGACGGTTGCGCTTGGGGTCGGGTTCGATCCCCGCTTCGGGCCCAAATTTGTTCCTGAGTTTTTCTGTTAAGAAATTCTCAGTATTAGCCCGGAGTCCGGAAGCGGTCTTAAAAGCCTCGGAAAGCTCGTTAAGCCGTTGGTCCTGTGCAAGATCCCTCTCCGGTCGTGTCACACTGGTGTCCCATCGGGTAATAAGAGCAAGGGAATAGAGAATGCACTTGTGTTTAGGCACACACTTGAGCACTATAAATATCCTGCGTAAGTGGCTGATTGTTGAGATTGACCGCCTTAGGCGAATTCAATTGGGGGATTTATTTATTTATTTATTAAAAGTACAGCCACATGATACATATTACACAAACTTAGCTTACCTTAATCTGTGAGCACATTCTCTGATATGTACCAAAAAAACGGCGTACATAACACTACATTAAAATTTATTTAAGAACATACATAGTAATCAAACCATACTCAATTACGGAGCGAATACTTACCCGGCTAGTGGCCTGATAAGTACTCCAGGACCAAACCCTTAAATTTTGGGAAGACATAAGAGAATACATCCAAATGAGGAGTTTCGTTACTTATCCGATTGTACTCTGCAGAAATTATTATTCTATGTATAGGTTCTGCCGTGTGGTCCCCGGCAGAGTAGAATAGGCCCTCACTCTTACCGAGGTGTCCTAAAAGGCGACTAAGGTAAAGTTGCTGGCATGATCATCAGCACCCAGAGAAGGAATACTCTGCATTTATACCAAAACCCTCGCCAACCCGTCTGCCAAGCGTAGTGAGTATGGCAATTACCCCCCATGTGAGGGAGGCCCGTGCCCCAGCAGTGGGGACTGAAATGGGCTGACGATGGACGATGACGATGGTATAGTTCTTGATTAATCCTAGGCTAAGTCAAAAGGTTTTGGTTATAACTAGATCTAGCCGGTAACTGTCCGCCTAGAACTAGGAGTTTTCGCACTCTCAAGACCCTAGACTTAGCCGAGAGATATCTTCTGACTTCGATGCTACAACCCTTTGTGGGTCCTGGCCTTATCCACTATAGACTTCCAAGCGCGACGATCCCTGGCTGTCTATCTCCAGTTCGTAAACTTTTTCATCGCCTTAAGATCGCCCTCGATGCAATCGCACCATCTCTTCTTAGGCCTTCCCCTTGGTCTCTTCTTCTGCGGCGTCCAGTCGGTCATTATGTTTGGTTAGCTCTGCTTTGTCCATTCTCTCATCAACCGAGAGATATGCATAAACTTATTCATCTGAGTAGTCATGCTCACTCAAATGTCCCTGAGGTGGTGGCGCTATTTGGCGGGTCATTACATTCCCTCTAGTATGGTTGAGTGAAATAATGACACATACGTCATACTTGTTAACAAATGCCACCTTTGCGGACTGGTCCGCTTCGGTTTACCTTCGGTTACCTAGCCTTAAATTTGCTTCATTCTATTTTGTGTTGCATTAGACTGTATGACTTAGTATTAGAATAATAAACCATTGTGTAAAAAGTTGGCGAATAAAAAGAGTATCTGGCGCGTTTCTTGCCGGATCTTTTCGACCAGAATCAACTTTCCGAGCCGGTGGTCGAATCACATTATGTTAATTTATTTTTAGTATTTTATTTGTATGGACATTTATATATGTCATCATCATCATCAATATCATTTCAGCCAATAGACGTCCACTGCTGGACATAGGCCTCCCCCAATGTTCTCCACACAGATCGCTCCTGTGCCTCCCGCATCCAAGGAATTCCCGCGATCTTCACCAGATCGTCGGTCCACCTTGTAGGAGGCCTGCCACGGCTGCGACTTCCTGTACGTGGCCTCCACTCGAGGACCTTTCCGCCCCAACGGCCGTCTGTTCTCCCCGCTATGTGCCCTGCCCATTGCCACTTGAGGCATTATATTGGTGTTTATATATGTATTAACATGTAAATTATACATACGTACTTATAAATAATTTTAAATTACTTAAAAATATGACGCTTTTTTTAATTGCTGTGTACAAGCCTATGCAATTATAGAATCTTTTGACTTTTCTTTAATCTAGAGGCAAGTAGGTGAGTTCGAACTTACAATAATCCCGCTAGACATTCTTCATTACTTACTCACGCTCATAACGTCATACTCAATGATATCTTTGGTCACGTGAAATAGCCGCCCAATAAGTACGGCCAACATTAAAAGAAGCTTAACCCTTTAGTACCATGTCAAAGTAACTGTTCTGCCTATTATAGGCAGTTTCCAAGGGGTTCGTAAAGAAATGACTTCGACATGGTACTAATTGAAGTGTTAAGCAACTTGTTGATGCCGACCGTACTACTAAAAAAAACTAAATCAATGATCGAGTTATATCCCTCTAACTTTTGAAATTGTATAAAGCAGAATTTGAGTTTGTGCAATCTAACATGTAAGCCGTAGCTAATATTTTTGATGTATCTTTCTTCATATTAGGTAAGTTTTAGAACAATCTTATGAATGATGATAACAACCGTGACCGTGGGAGAGTCACACTTCGGCATACATGGGTCGGCTCGACCGGACCATCATACCATGCTCCCACAGAAAACCGACGTGAAGTAGCACTGTGTTTTTTCGCTGCATGAGCGAGGGTACCTACCGGTGACGCTATCCGGGGTTGGGCAGCGCACTTGCGACTTCACTGGTGTCGCGGGTGTCCATAGGCGGCGACAATAGCTACCTATGACATTAAAATAATAAAGACCTGGTAATAAAGCAGGAGACAATTGGAGAGGCCTACGTCCAACAGTGGACTGCGATAGGCTGATGATGATGATGAATAAAGCAGGCAATAGCAACTGTACAATTTCTTGTGTATGAGTAATTAAGTAACAACCCAATGATATTACTGGAAATTTACATTTACTTAAGGTGTCGGGTAGCCCTAACTAGCGACACCATTCGTTTTTAATTGTTAGCTATAAATCGGATCTATTTTAAACAATTTCTTATACTATTTATTAATTAACCATGCATAAATGACGACGAATACGGCAAATACGGCATAAACTTCGACGACCCGATTGGAACAGTGGTAGTGAACGCTACCTCTCATACAAGGGTTGCGGGTTCGACCCCCGCACAGTACAAACATTTGTGTGCTTGAACATGTTTGTTTGTATTGGTCTGGGTGTTTGCTATGTATTATAAGTATGTATTTACAAAAGAAAAGTATTATATGTATATATTTGTAATCCCACTGTTGATTCTGATATCCGTATGAGCTACCTATCTCGGAGTCAGATCAACGTATGTGATGTTGTGAAATATTTATTTAAAAAAAAATAAAATGTTAGGTCCGTTTTTGTAAGTACGCGAAAAATTGATTCCCGCCAAAAGCGGCCACTTTTAGCGTGAATCAATTTTTCGCGTACAAATCTTGAAATCTGCATTTGTTCATGGTTATTTAATAAATAGTATAATGTTTGCCAAGAGGCTGTAACCCCGAAATTGTTTATAATAGATCTGGTTAAGTAGCTATCAATTAAAATCGATTGGCGTCGCTAGTGAGCCCTACCCGTCACCTTAAATGTGCATTACAATGTTTTCAGAGCTTTGGAGGCCCAAGCCTACAGCCGTAAAAAACGGGATACCAGCAGAGTGCCAGAACTGTTCTGGACAAACTCGACGTTGGAA